>CM055911.1:7130215-7576102 GCA_029582155.1 Panopea generosa
TCGGAGGGTGGTATATTGGCCAGAAACACAATGCCGTCTTTTCTACCTTATTCGCTCCATACAGCCTACAGACTGCAGCCTGGTGTGTGTCCCCGTGTTCGCGACACTCGATGACCGACTTCTACATGAGCCACGATCAAAAACTGGGTGTCACTGGGCAGGCCAGAGGGTGTAGAAGACAACTGAGGTGTCCATTGAAACCCAAGTATTACCGGAGGGTGGTATATTGGCCAGAAACACAATGCCGTCTTTTTCTACCTTATTCGCTCCATACAGCCTACAGACTGCAGCCTGGTGTGTGTCCCCGTGTTCGCGACACTCGATGACCGACTTCTACATGAGCCACGATCAAAAACTGGGTGTCACTGGGCAGGCCAGAGGGTGTAGAAGACAACTGAGGTGTCCATTGAAACCCAAGTATTACCGGAGGGTGGTATATTGGCCAGAAACACAATGCCGTCTTTTTCTACCTTATTCGCTCCATACAGCCTACAGACTGCAGCCTGGTGTGTGTCCCCGTGTTCGCGACACTCGATGACCGACTTCTACATGAGCCACGATCAAAAACTGGGTGTCACTGGGCAGGCCAGAGGGTGTAGAAGACAACTGAGGTGTCCATTGAAACCCAAGTATTACCGGAGGGTGGTATATTGGCCAGAAACACAATGCCGTCTTTTTCTACCTTATTCGCTCCATACAGCCTACAGACTGCAGCCTGGTGTGTGTCCCCGTGTTCGCGACACTCGATGACCGACTTCTACATGAGCCACGATCAAAAACTGGGTGTCACTGGGCAGGCCAGAGGGTGTAGAAGACAACTGAGGTGTCCATTGAAACCCAAGTATTACCGGAGGGTGGTATATTGGCCAGAAACACAATGCCGTCTTTTTCTACCTTATTCGCTCCATACAGCCTACAGACTGCAGCCTGGTGTGTGTCCCCGTGTTCGCGACACTCGATGACCGACTTCTACATGAGCCACGATCAAAAACTGGGTGTCACTGGGCAGGCCAGAGGGTGTAGAAGACAACTGAGGTGTCCATTGAAACCCAAGTATTACCGGAGGGTGGTATATTGGCCAGAAACACAATGCCGTCTTTTTCTACCTTATTCGCTCCATACAGCCTACAGACTGCAGCCTGGTGTGTGTCCCCGTGTTCGCGACACTCGATGACCGACTTCTACATGAGCCACGATCAAAAACTGGGTGTCACTGGGCAGGCCAGAGGGTGTAGAAGACAACTGAGGTGTCCATTGAAACCCAAGTATTACCGGAGGGTGGTATATTGGCCAGAAACACAATGCCGTCTTTTTCTACCTTATTCGCTCCATACAGCCTACAGACTGCAGCCTGGTGTGTGTCCCCGTGTTCGCGACACTCGATGACCGACTTCTACATGAGCCACGATCAAAAACTGGGTGTCACTGGGCAGGCCAGAGGGTGTAGAAGACAACTGAGGTGTCCATTGAAACCCAAGTATTACCGGAGGGTGGTATATTGGCCAGAAACACAATGCCGTCTTTTTCTACCTTATTCGCTCCATACAGCCTACAGACTGCAGCCTGGTGTGTGTCCCCGTGTTCGCGACACTCGATGACCGACTTCTACATGAGCCACGATCAAAAACTGGGTGTCACTGGGCAGGCCAGAGGGTGTAGAAGACAACTGAGGTGTCCATTGAAACCCAAGTATTACCGGAGGGTGGTATATTGGCCAGAAACACAATGCCGTCTTTTTCTACCTTATTCGCTCCATACAGCCTACAGACTGCAGCCTGGTGTGTGTCCCCGTGTTCGCGACACTCGATGACCGACTTCTACATGAGCCACGATCAAAAACTGGGTGTCACTGGGCAGGCCAGAGGGTGTAGAAGACAACTGAGGTGTCCATTGAAACCCAAGTATTACCGGAGGGTGGTATATTGGCCAGAAACACAATGCCGTCTTTTTCTACCTTATTCGCTCCATACAGCCTACAGACTGCAGCCTGGTGTGTGTCCCCGTGTTCGCGACACTCGATGACCGACTTCTACATGAGCCACGATCAAAAACTGGGTGTCACTGGGCAGGCCAGAGGGTGTAGAAGACAACTGAGGTGTCCATTGAAACCCAAGTATTACCGGAGGGTGGTATATTGGCCAGAAACACAATGCCGTCTTTTTCTACCTTATTCGCTCCATACAGCCTACAGACTGCAGCCTGGTGTGTGTCCCCGTGTTCGCGACACTCGATGACCGACTTCTACATGAGCCACGATCAAAAACTGGGTGTCACTGGGCAGGCCAGAGGGTGTAGAAGACAACTGAGGTGTCCATTGAAACCCAAGTATTACCGGAGGGTGGTATATTGGCCAGAAACACAATGCCGTCTTTTTCTACCTTATTCGCTCCATACAGCCTACAGACTGCAGCCTGGTGTGTGTCCCCGTGTTCGCGACACTCGATGACCGACTTCTACATGAGCCACGATCAAAAACTGGGTGTCACTGGGCAGGCCAGAGGGTGTAGAAGACAACTGAGGTGTCCATTGAAACCCAAGTATTACCGGAGGGTGGTATATTGGCCAGAAACACAATGCCGTCTTTTTCTACCTTATTCGCTCCATACAGCCTACAGACTGCAGCCTGGTGTGTGTCCCCGTGTTCGCGACACTCGATGACCGACTTCTACATGAGCCACGATCAAAAACTGGGTGTCACTGGGCAGGCCAGAGGGTGTAGAAGACAACTGAGGTGTCCATTGAAACCCAAGTATTACCGGAGGGTGGTATATTGGCCAGAAACACAATGCCGTCTTTTTCTACCTTATTCGCTCCATACAGCCTACAGACTGCAGCCTGGTGTGTGTCCCCGTGTTCGCGACACTCGATGACCGACTTCTACATGAGCCACGATCAAAAACTGGGTGTCACTGGGCAGGCCAGAGGGTGTAGAAGACAACTGAGGTGTCCATTGAAACCCAAGTATTACCGGAGGGTGGTATATTGGCCAGAAACACAATGCCGTCTTTTTCTACCTTATTCGCTCCATACAGCCTACAGACTGCAGCCTGGTGTGTGTCCCCGTGTTCGCGACACTCGATGACCGACTTCTACATGAGCCACGATCAAAAACTGGGTGTCACTGGGCAGGCCAGAGGGTGTAGAAGACAACTGAGGTGTCCATTGAAACCCAAGTATTACCGGAGGGTGGTATATTGGCCAGAAACACAATGCCGTCTTTTTCTACCTTATTCGCTCCATACAGCCTACAGACTGCAGCCTGGTGTGTGTCCCCGTGTTCGCGACACTCGATGACCGACTTCTACATGAGCCACGATCAAAAACTGGGTGTCACTGGGCAGGCCAGAGGGTGTAGAAGACAACTGAGGTGTCCATTGAAACCCAAGTATTACCGGAGGGTGGTATATTGGCCAGAAACACAATGCCGTCTTTTTCTACCTTATTCGCTCCATACAGCCTACAGACTGCAGCCTGGTGTGTGTCCCCGTGTTCGCGACACTCGATGACCGACTTCTACATGAGCCACGATCAAAAACTGGGTGTCACTGGGCAGGCCAGAGGGTGTAGAAGACAACTGAGGTGTCCATTGAAACCCAAGTATTACCGGAGGGTGGTATATTGGCCAGAAACACAATGCCGTCTTTTTCTACCTTATTCGCTCCATACAGCCTACAGACTGCAGCCTGGTGTGTGTCCCCGTGTTCGCGACACTCGATGACCGACTTCTACATGAGCCACGATCAAAAACTGGGTGTCACTGGGCAGGCCAGAGGGTGTAGAAGACAACTGAGGTGTCCATTGAAACCCAAGTATTACCGGAGGGTGGTATATTGGCCAGAAACACAATGCCGTCTTTTTCTACCTTATTCGCTCCATACAGCCTACAGACTGCAGCCTGGTGTGTGTCCCCGTGTTCGCGACACTCGATGACCGACTTCTACATGAGCCACGATCAAAAACTGGGTGTCACTGGGCAGGCCAGAGGGTGTAGAAGACAACTGAGGTGTCCATTGAAACCCAAGTATTACCGGAGGGTGGTATATTGGCCAGAAACACAATGCCGTCTTTTTCTACCTTATTCGCTCCATACAGCCTACAGACTGCAGCCTGGTGTGTGTCCCCGTGTTCGCGACACTCGATGACCGACTTCTACATGAGCCACGATCAAAAACTGGGTGTCACTGGGCAGGCCAGAGGGTGTAGAAGACAACTGAGGTGTCCATTGAAACCCAAGTATTACCGGAGGGTGGTATATTGGCCAGAAACACAATGCCGTCTTTTTCTACCTTATTCGCTCCATACAGCCTACAGACTGCAGCCTGGTGTGTGTCCCCGTGTTCGCGACACTCGATGACCGACTTCTACATGAGCCACGATCAAAAACTGGGTGTCACTGGGCAGGCCAGAGGGTGTAGAAGACAACTGAGGTGTCCATTGAAACCCAAGTATTACCGGAGGGTGGTATATTGGCCAGAAACACAATGCCGTCTTTTTCTACCTTATTCGCTCCATACAGCCTACAGACTGCAGCCTGGTGTGTGTCCCCGTGTTCGCGACACTCGATGACCGACTTCTACATGAGCCACGATCAAAAACTGGGTGTCACTGGGCAGGCCAGAGGGTGTAGAAGACAACTGAGGTGTCCATTGAAACCCAAGTATTACCGGAGGGTGGTATATTGGCCAGAAACACAATGCCGTCTTTTTCTACCTTATTCGCTCCATACAGCCTACAGACTGCAGCCTGGTGTGTGTCCCCGTGTTCGCGACACTCGATGACCGACTTCTACATGAGCCACGATCAAAAACTGGGTGTCACTGGGCAGGCCAGAGGGTGTAGAAGACAACTGAGGTGTCCATTGAAACCCAAGTATTACCGGAGGGTGGTATATTGGCCAGAAACACAATGCCGTCTTTTTCTACCTTATTCGCTCCATACAGCCTACAGACTGCAGCCTGGTGTGTGTCCCCGTGTTCGCGACACTCGATGACCGACTTCTACATGAGCCACGATCAAAAACTGGGTGTCACTGGGCAGGCCAGAGGGTGTAGAAGACAACTGAGGTGTCCATTGAAACCCAAGTATTACCGGAGGGTGGTATATTGGCCAGAAACACAATGCCGTCTTTTTCTACCTTATTCGCTCCATACAGCCTACAGACTGCAGCCTGGTGTGTGTCCCCGTGTTCGCGACACTCGATGACCGACTTCTACATGAGCCACGATCAAAAACTGGGTGTCACTGGGCAGGCCAGAGGGTGTAGAAGACAACTGAGGTGTCCATTGAAACCCAAGTATTACCGGAGGGTGGTATATTGGCCAGAAACACAATGCCGTCTTTTTCTACCTTATTCGCTCCATACAGCCTACAGACTGCAGCCTGGTGTGTGTCCCCGTGTTCGCGACACTCGATGACCGACTTCTACATGAGCCACGATCAAAAACTGGGTGTCACTGGGCAGGCCAGAGGGTGTAGAAGACAACTGAGGTGTCCATTGAAACCCAAGTATTACCGGAGGGTGGTATATTGGCCAGAAACACAATGCCGTCTTTTTCTACCTTATTCGCTCCATACAGCCTACAGACTGCAGCCTGGTGTGTGTCCCCGTGTTCGCGACACTCGATGACCGACTTCTACATGAGCCACGATCAAAAACTGGGTGTCACTGGGCAGGCCAGAGGGTGTAGAAGACAACTGAGGTGTCCATTGAAACCCAAGTATTACCGGAGGGTGGTATATTGGCCAGAAACACAATGCCGTCTTTTTCTACCTTATTCGCTCCATACAGCCTACAGACTGCAGCCTGGTGTGTGTCCCCGTGTTCGCGACACTCGATGACCGACTTCTACATGAGCCACGATCAAAAACTGGGTGTCACTGGGCAGGCCAGAGGGTGTAGAAGACAACTGAGGTGTCCATTGAAACCCAAGTATTACCGGAGGGTGGTATATTGGCCAGAAACACAATGCCGTCTTTTTCTACCTTATTCGCTCCATACAGCCTACAGACTGCAGCCTGGTGTGTGTCCCCGTGTTCGCGACACTCGATGACCGACTTCTACATGAGCCACGATCAAAAACTGGGTGTCACTGGGCAGGCCAGAGGGTGTAGAAGACAACTGAGGTGTCCATTGAAACCCAAGTATTACCGGAGGGTGGTATATTGGCCAGAAACACAATGCCGTCTTTTTCTACCTTATTCGCTCCATACAGCCTACAGACTGCAGCCTGGTGTGTGTCCCCGTGTTCGCGACACTCGATGACCGACTTCTACATGAGCCACGATCAAAAACTGGGTGTCACTGGGCAGGCCAGAGGGTGTAGAAGACAACTGAGGTGTCCATTGAAACCCAAGTATTACCGGAGGGTGGTATATTGGCCAGAAACACAATGCCGTCTTTTTCTACCTTATTCGCTCCATACAGCCTACAGACTGCAGCCTGGTGTGTGTCCCCGTGTTCGCGACACTCGATGACCGACTTCTACATGAGCCACGATCAAAAACTGGGTGTCACTGGGCAGGCCAGAGGGTGTAGAAGACAACTGAGGTGTCCATTGAAACCCAAGTATTACCGGAGGGTGGTATATTGGCCAGAAACACAATGCCGTCTTTTTCTACCTTATTCGCTCCATACAGCCTACAGACTGCAGCCTGGTGTGTGTCCCCGTGTTCGCGACACTCGATGACCGACTTCTACATGAGCCACGATCAAAAACTGGGTGTCACTGGGCAGGCCAGAGGGTGTAGAAGACAACTGAGGTGTCCATTGAAACCCAAGTATTACCGGAGGGTGGTATATTGGCCAGAAACACAATGCCGTCTTTTTCTACCTTATTCGCTCCATACAGCCTACAGACTGCAGCCTGGTGTGTGTCCCCGTGTTCGCGACACTCGATGACCGACTTCTACATGAGCCACGATCAAAAACTGGGTGTCACTGGGCAGGCCAGAGGGTGTAGAAGACAACTGAGGTGTCCATTGAAACCCAAGTATTACCGGAGGGTGGTATATTGGCCAGAAACACAATGCCGTCTTTTTCTACCTTATTCGCTCCATACAGCCTACAGACTGCAGCCTGGTGTGTGTCCCCGTGTTCGCGACACTCGATGACCGACTTCTACATGAGCCACGATCAAAAACTGGGTGTCACTGGGCAGGCCAGAGGGTGTAGAAGACAACTGAGGTGTCCATTGAAACCCAAGTATTACCGGAGGGTGGTATATTGGCCAGAAACACAATGCCGTCTTTTTCTACCTTATTCGCTCCATACAGCCTACAGACTGCAGCCTGGTGTGTGTCCCCGTGTTCGCGACACTCGATGACCGACTTCTACATGAGCCACGATCAAAAACTGGGTGTCACTGGGCAGGCCAGAGGGTGTAGAAGACAACTGAGGTGTCCATTGAAACCCAAGTATTACCGGAGGGTGGTATATTGGCCAGAAACACAATGCCGTCTTTTTCTACCTTATTCGCTCCATACAGCCTACAGACTGCAGCCTGGTGTGTGTCCCCGTGTTCGCGACACTCGATGACCGACTTCTACATGAGCCACGATCAAAAACTGGGTGTCACTGGGCAGGCCAGAGGGTGTAGAAGACAACTGAGGTGTCCATTGAAACCCAAGTATTACCGGAGGGTGGTATATTGGCCAGAAACACAATGCCGTCTTTTTCTACCTTATTCGCTCCATACAGCCTACAGACTGCAGCCTGGTGTGTGTCCCCGTGTTCGCGACACTCGATGACCGACTTCTACATGAGCCACGATCAAAAACTGGGTGTCACTGGGCAGGCCAGAGGGTGTAGAAGACAACTGAGGTGTCCATTGAAACCCAAGTATTACCGGAGGGTGGTATATTGGCCAGAAACACAATGCCGTCTTTTTCTACCTTATTCGCTCCATACAGCCTACAGACTGCAGCCTGGTGTGTGTCCCCGTGTTCGCGACACTCGATGACCGACTTCTACATGAGCCACGATCAAAAACTGGGTGTCACTGGGCAGGCCAGAGGGTGTAGAAGACAACTGAGGTGTCCATTGAAACCCAAGTATTACCGGAGGGTGGTATATTGGCCAGAAACACAATGCCGTCTTTTTCTACCTTATTCGCTCCATACAGCCTACAGACTGCAGCCTGGTGTGTGTCCCCGTGTTCGCGACACTCGATGACCGACTTCTACATGAGCCACGATCAAAAACTGGGTGTCACTGGGCAGGCCAGAGGGTGTAGAAGACAACTGAGGTGTCCATTGAAACCCAAGTATTACCGGAGGGTGGTATATTGGCCAGAAACACAATGCCGTCTTTTTCTACCTTATTCGCTCCATACAGCCTACAGACTGCAGCCTGGTGTGTGTCCCCGTGTTCGCGACACTCGATGACCGACTTCTACATGAGCCACGATCAAAAACTGGGTGTCACTGGGCAGGCCAGAGGGTGTAGAAGACAACTGAGGTGTCCATTGAAACCCAAGTATTACCGGAGGGTGGTATATTGGCCAGAAACACAATGCCGTCTTTTTCTACCTTATTCGCTCCATACAGCCTACAGACTGCAGCCTGGTGTGTGTCCCCGTGTTCGCGACACTCGATGACCGACTTCTACATGAGCCACGATCAAAAACTGGGTGTCACTGGGCAGGCCAGAGGGTGTAGAAGACAACTGAGGTGTCCATTGAAACCCAAGTATTACCGGAGGGTGGTATATTGGCCAGAAACACAATGCCGTCTTTTTCTACCTTATTCGCTCCATACAGCCTACAGACTGCAGCCTGGTGTGTGTCCCCGTGTTCGCGACACTCGATGACCGACTTCTACATGAGCCACGATCAAAAACTGGGTGTCACTGGGCAGGCCAGAGGGTGTAGAAGACAACTGAGGTGTCCATTGAAACCCAAGTATTACCGGAGGGTGGTATATTGGCCAGAAACACAATGCCGTCTTTTTCTACCTTATTCGCTCCATACAGCCTACAGACTGCAGCCTGGTGTGTGTCCCCGTGTTCGCGACACTCGATGACCGACTTCTACATGAGCCACGATCAAAAACTGGGTGTCACTGGGCAGGCCAGAGGGTGTAGAAGACAACTGAGGTGTCCATTGAAACCCAAGTATTACCGGAGGGTGGTATATTGGCCAGAAACACAATGCCGTCTTTTTCTACCTTATTCGCTCCATACAGCCTACAGACTGCAGCCTGGTGTGTGTCCCCGTGTTCGCGACACTCGATGACCGACTTCTACATGAGCCACGATCAAAAACTGGGTGTCACTGGGCAGGCCAGAGGGTGTAGAAGACAACTGAGGTGTCCATTGAAACCCAAGTATTACCGGAGGGTGGTATATTGGCCAGAAACACAATGCCGTCTTTTTCTACCTTATTCGCTCCATACAGCCTACAGACTGCAGCCTGGTGTGTGTCCCCGTGTTCGCGACACTCGATGACCGACTTCTACATGAGCCACGATCAAAAACTGGGTGTCACTGGGCAGGCCAGAGGGTGTAGAAGACAACTGAGGTGTCCATTGAAACCCAAGTATTACCGGAGGGTGGTATATTGGCCAGAAACACAATGCCGTCTTTTTCTACCTTATTCGCTCCATACAGCCTACAGACTGCAGCCTGGTGTGTGTCCCCGTGTTCGCGACACTCGATGACCGACTTCTACATGAGCCACGATCAAAAACTGGGTGTCACTGGGCAGGCCAGAGGGTGTAGAAGACAACTGAGGTGTCCATTGAAACCCAAGTATTACCGGAGGGTGGTATATTGGCCAGAAACACAATGCCGTCTTTTTCTACCTTATTCGCTCCATACAGCCTACAGACTGCAGCCTGGTGTGTGTCCCCGTGTTCGCGACACTCGATGACCGACTTCTACATGAGCCACGATCAAAAACTGGGTGTCACTGGGCAGGCCAGAGGGTGTAGAAGACAACTGAGGTGTCCATTGAAACCCAAGTATTACCGGAGGGTGGTATATTGGCCAGAAACACAATGCCGTCTTTTTCTACCTTATTCGCTCCATACAGCCTACAGACTGCAGCCTGGTGTGTGTCCCCGTGTTCGCGACACTCGATGACCGACTTCTACATGAGCCACGATCAAAAACTGGGTGTCACTGGGCAGGCCAGAGGGTGTAGAAGACAACTGAGGTGTCCATTGAAACCCAAGTATTACCGGAGGGTGGTATATTGGCCAGAAACACAATGCCGTCTTTTTCTACCTTATTCGCTCCATACAGCCTACAGACTGCAGCCTGGTGTGTGTCCCCGTGTTCGCGACACTCGATGACCGACTTCTACATGAGCCACGATCAAAAACTGGGTGTCACTGGGCAGGCCAGAGGGTGTAGAAGACAACTGAGGTGTCCATTGAAACCCAAGTATTACCGGAGGGTGGTATATTGGCCAGAAACACAATGCCGTCTTTTTCTACCTTATTCGCTCCATACAGCCTACAGACTGCAGCCTGGTGTGTGTCCCCGTGTTCGCGACACTCGATGACCGACTTCTACATGAGCCACGATCAAAAACTGGGTGTCACTGGGCAGGCCAGAGGGTGTAGAAGACAACTGAGGTGTCCATTGAAACCCAAGTATTACCGGAGGGTGGTATATTGGCCAGAAACACAATGCCGTCTTTTTCTACCTTATTCGCTCCATACAGCCTACAGACTGCAGCCTGGTGTGTGTCCCCGTGTTCGCGACACTCGATGACCGACTTCTACATGAGCCACGATCAAAAACTGGGTGTCACTGGGCAGGCCAGAGGGTGTAGAAGACAACTGAGGTGTCCATTGAAACCCAAGTATTACCGGAGGGTGGTATATTGGCCAGAAACACAATGCCGTCTTTTTCTACCTTATTCGCTCCATACAGCCTACAGACTGCAGCCTGGTGTGTGTCCCCGTGTTCGCGACACTCGATGACCGACTTCTACATGAGCCACGATCAAAAACTGGGTGTCACTGGGCAGGCCAGAGGGTGTAGAAGACAACTGAGGTGTCCATTGAAACCCAAGTATTACCGGAGGGTGGTATATTGGCCAGAAACACAATGCCGTCTTTTTCTACCTTATTCGCTCCATACAGCCTACAGACTGCAGCCTGGTGTGTGTCCCCGTGTTCGCGACACTCGATGACCGACTTCTACATGAGCCACGATCAAAAACTGGGTGTCACTGGGCAGGCCAGAGGGTGTAGAAGACAACTGAGGTGTCCATTGAAACCCAAGTATTACCGGAGGGTGGTATATTGGCCAGAAACACAATGCCGTCTTTTTCTACCTTATTCGCTCCATACAGCCTACAGACTGCAGCCTGGTGTGTGTCCCCGTGTTCGCGACACTCGATGACCGACTTCTACATGAGCCACGATCAAAAACTGGGTGTCACTGGGCAGGCCAGAGGGTGTAGAAGACAACTGAGGTGTCCATTGAAACCCAAGTATTACCGGAGGGTGGTATATTGGCCAGAAACACAATGCCGTCTTTTTCTACCTTATTCGCTCCATACAGCCTACAGACTGCAGCCTGGTGTGTGTCCCCGTGTTCGCGACACTCGATGACCGACTTCTACATGAGCCACGATCAAAAACTGGGTGTCACTGGGCAGGCCAGAGGGTGTAGAAGACAACTGAGGTGTCCATTGAAACCCAAGTATTACCGGAGGGTGGTATATTGGCCAGAAACACAATGCCGTCTTTTTCTACCTTATTCGCTCCATACAGCCTACAGACTGCAGCCTGGTGTGTGTCCCCGTGTTCGCGACACTCGATGACCGACTTCTACATGAGCCACGATCAAAAACTGGGTGTCACTGGGCAGGCCAGAGGGTGTAGAAGACAACTGAGGTGTCCATTGAAACCCAAGTATTACCGGAGGGTGGTATATTGGCCAGAAACACAATGCCGTCTTTTTCTACCTTATTCGCTCCATACAGCCTACAGACTGCAGCCTGGTGTGTGTCCCCGTGTTCGCGACACTCGATGACCGACTTCTACATGAGCCACGATCAAAAACTGGGTGTCACTGGGCAGGCCAGAGGGTGTAGAAGACAACTGAGGTGTCCATTGAAACCCAAGTATTACCGGAGGGTGGTATATTGGCCAGAAACACAATGCCGTCTTTTTCTACCTTATTCGCTCCATACAGCCTACAGACTGCAGCCTGGTGTGTGTCCCCGTGTTCGCGACACTCGATGACCGACTTCTACATGAGCCACGATCAAAAACTGGGTGTCACTGGGCAGGCCAGAGGGTGTAGAAGACAACTGAGGTGTCCATTGAAACCCAAGTATTACCGGAGGGTGGTATATTGGCCAGAAACACAATGCCGTCTTTTTCTACCTTATTCGCTCCATACAGCCTACAGACTGCAGCCTGGTGTGTGTCCCCGTGTTCGCGACACTCGATGACCGACTTCTACATGAGCCACGATCAAAAACTGGGTGTCACTGGGCAGGCCAGAGGGTGTAGAAGACAACTGAGGTGTCCATTGAAACCCAAGTATTACCGGAGGGTGGTATATTGGCCAGAAACACAATGCCGTCTTTTTCTACCTTATTCGCTCCATACAGCCTACAGACTGCAGCCTGGTGTGTGTCCCCGTGTTCGCGACACTCGATGACCGACTTCTACATGAGCCACGATCAAAAACTGGGTGTCACTGGGCAGGCCAGAGGGTGTAGAAGACAACTGAGGTGTCCATTGAAACCCAAGTATTACCGGAGGGTGGTATATTGGCCAGAAACACAATGCCGTCTTTTTCTACCTTATTCGCTCCATACAGCCTACAGACTGCAGCCTGGTGTGTGTCCCCGTGTTCGCGACACTCGATGACCGACTTCTACATGAGCCACGATCAAAAACTGGGTGTCACTGGGCAGGCCAGAGGGTGTAGAAGACAACTGAGGTGTCCATTGAAACCCAAGTATTACCGGAGGGTGGTATATTGGCCAGAAACACAATGCCGTCTTTTTCTACCTTATTCGCTCCATACAGCCTACAGACTGCAGCCTGGTGTGTGTCCCCGTGTTCGCGACACTCGATGACCGACTTCTACATGAGCCACGATCAAAAACTGGGTGTCACTGGGCAGGCCAGAGGGTGTAGAAGACAACTGAGGTGTCCATTGAAACCCAAGTATTACCGGAGGGTGGTATATTGGCCAGAAACACAATGCCGTCTTTTTCTACCTTATTCGCTCCATACAGCCTACAGACTGCAGCCTGGTGTGTGTCCCCGTGTTCGCGACACTCGATGACCGACTTCTACATGAGCCACGATCAAAAACTGGGTGTCACTGGGCAGGCCAGAGGGTGTAGAAGACAACTGAGGTGTCCATTGAAACCCAAGTATTACCGGAGGGTGGTATATTGGCCAGAAACACAATGCCGTCTTTTTCTACCTTATTCGCTCCATACAGCCTACAGACTGCAGCCTGGTGTGTGTCCCCGTGTTCGCGACACTCGATGACCGACTTCTACATGAGCCACGATCAAAAACTGGGTGTCACTGGGCAGGCCAGAGGGTGTAGAAGACAACTGAGGTGTCCATTGAAACCCAAGTATTACCGGAGGGTGGTATATTGGCCAGAAACACAATGCCGTCTTTTTCTACCTTATTCGCTCCATACAGCCTACAGACTGCAGCCTGGTGTGTGTCCCCGTGTTCGCGACACTCGATGACCGACTTCTACATGAGCCACGATCAAAAACTGGGTGTCACTGGGCAGGCCAGAGGGTGTAGAAGACAACTGAGGTGTCCATTGAAACCCAAGTATTACCGGAGGGTGGTATATTGGCCAGAAACACAATGCCGTCTTTTTCTACCTTATTCGCTCCATACAGCCTACAGACTGCAGCCTGGTGTGTGTCCCCGTGTTCGCGACACTCGATGACCGACTTCTACATGAGCCACGATCAAAAACTGGGTGTCACTGGGCAGGCCAGAGGGTGTAGAAGACAACTGAGGTGTCCATTGAAACCCAAGTATTACCGGAGGGTGGTATATTGGCCAGAAACACAATGCCGTCTTTTTCTACCTTATTCGCTCCATACAGCCTACAGACTGCAGCCTGGTGTGTGTCCCCGTGTTCGCGACACTCGATGACCGACTTCTACATGAGCCACGATCAAAAACTGGGTGTCACTGGGCAGGCCAGAGGGTGTAGAAGACAACTGAGGTGTCCATTGAAACCCAAGTATTACCGGAGGGTGGTATATTGGCCAGAAACACAATGCCGTCTTTTTCTACCTTATTCGCTCCATACAGCCTACAGACTGCAGCCTGGTGTGTGTCCCCGTGTTCGCGACACTCGATGACCGACTTCTACATGAGCCACGATCAAAAACTGGGTGTCACTGGGCAGGCCAGAGGGTGTAGAAGACAACTGACGTGTCCATTGAAACCCAAGTATTTGCCAAGGGGCGTCATTTGCCGCGCGAATAGAAGCCATGATTTCGCCTGTTTTGCTCGAAATAGCCCAAAACATGCAACTTTGTATGCGTGCACATGTTTGCGACGTCCGTTGACCGCCTTCTAGATGAGCCAGACTCAAAAACGAGGTGTCACTGGGCAGGCCAGGGTGTGTAGAAGACACCTGAAGTGTCCATTGAAACCCAAGTATTAGCCGAGGGTGGTATATTGGCGGCGGGCGAGATGCCGTCTTTTCGCCTTATTCGCTCCAAACAGACCTCTTTTGTAACAAAAATTGATATTGTTACATTAGAGATTGCGATTTCAAGCCTTAGTATAACAATTGTTGTTACACTAAGGTTTGCCGCAGACCTGTGACTATATTAAATGTCTATGTTTGTGCCATGCTTAACCATTGTTATGCTTAAACTTAACTGATTGTTATGTTTAACGCTATTATTAAATATGTCTAACATTATGTAGTGTCTTGTCAAATGCTTTATATCTAGGTTCTGTTTATTGTTAAGTCTCATATTCCCCACCTTTAACATATAACAATTTCATATTTTAACCCCATTCTTAAGGCATAGTGCCACCATTGCGAAAAGGAAGTGCGGTTGTAAATAATCCTCAATTCTTCTTCTTTAAAAATGCATTTTCCTATTTTTAATGCTCATTTTTTTATTTGAATGGCATTATTGATGTATTTTGAACATTTTGATAGCATTGTCATGTTTGAATTGTGAATTTAGAAGAAAAAAAATGATGCTTGGAAATTGGGGTATGAATTCATGATTTCGGAAGTCTACTTTCACTTTGCCACCAGTGTACACACTGAGCAGAAAAAAAATCTCTTATATGACACATGACCCCTACTTTTCTCATCATATTTTGATAGTGCAGCGCAGAGGTTGACAAACAGTAAAATGTAGGTTTCACTTCTTTCATTTGGGACCCTCTATGAATGACAAGCCTTCAAACTTTTATTATTTACTATAGAATAAAGAAGAAAAATCAATGGTGGGGTTACACCTTAATATGCGTTCCACCCGCTACCCG
Source organism: Panopea generosa (assembly GCA_029582155.1). Lineage (NCBI taxonomy): Eukaryota > Metazoa > Mollusca > Bivalvia > Adapedonta > Hiatellidae > Panopea > Panopea generosa. Next base: position 7,145,687 of record CM055911.1, read on the forward strand.
CTCTCCATTGATTCATTTTATCTTTTTTTAAACACTGACGTCATTATCGAAACAAAATATTCGTATTCAAGATGGCTGCGACTGTTGTTTTTCCCTCCTATATTCGCGAATTTGAAACTAACAAACACAGCGGAGCCCGTTATCGTGAGTCCAAAGAAACATATAGTGACGATTGGTATATCTTTATAATCAGTAAATGTTATGTAAATATGGCAGTGGTCTACACTGGTCTTGCCGTTTCTTCTCCGAAATACAATCTGACAATTGCTTCATTAATGAAGATTTCACAGCCGCGGCCATTTGCAACGCTGGACATAATTGTGTTCAAGGTTAACCTTCTGGCAATACTAACATAACCTGAGCAGAGTTGTTTAAATCTCTGGTAGTTTAGCGCTCCGTTAGATGAATATTGAATGTACAGTATGTTTGAAATTCAAACATTCCACTTGGGTTATAGAAGTAGAATTTCTATTTTCTTATTATTGGCAGTAAATTGTTACCTTGAATATCGAAATACATGATTTAAACATGTCACCCAGTGTTACTTATTCGTTTTTTTTAATTCAAGCATTTTATGGTTCAAAGGAGACAACACTAAAGATTATTGTGCACATTATCCCACCCACTTCCTACAACAAGCGTCTTTACTTTCAAATATACTTTTAAGGGGTCCTCCGTGGCCGAGTGGTCTAAGGCGCCGTCTCAAGATCACTTACCTCTCACCGCTATGGTCGTAGGTTCGAGTCCCGCTCGCTCCAAAAACTTTATGTGAGAAAGTTTCCAGTTACTTGCGGAAGGACGGTGGTTCTACTCAGTCTGAGGTCTTCCTCCACCAATAAAACTGGATATGCCATATATAACCTAAAATGTGTTGAAAATGGCGTTAAACCCCATTCAAAAAAAAAAAAAAAAAAAAAAAAAAATATACTTTTAATTTTATTGTGACATGTATGTGTAAATAGATTTTCCTAAACAAGATTTGTTTGAACATCTAGCGTCATTTTATGACATCGGATGTTAACATTTGATCATCTTCGATTATTCTGCAGGAGAAAATGCTAGCTCTGTTGATCTGCGTTAGGAAAGTGCTTGTGTATCAATGCTTGGTTGGTCTGTCTGTGAGCTCTTTGCATTTCCAACAAACTTCAGAATATATTGTTAGTGGTAAAGTATTTAAAGTATGCATTATTTTACAATTAACATCGCCAACCAACTTTAGTGACTACTGAAGCCTCATATTTTTATGACTATTCCTTTTTTTAGATACCACAATACCATCCCACGCTATTGCAACCAGATAGCCCATGGTCGTTATATTTATGTCTACAGTTCCTTAGCATGTGATCCCCTTGGCACATATTTATTAGGGTTTCCTGAAGAAAATGATGAAGTTAAAGTACAAATACAAGGGGCGTAACTTGGCTGAAAACAATGTGTAGGCACAATTGTAAGGGATCCCATTCATGCCAGTGTAGATAGTTTCCCACAGTCTGCAGTGCTCCAAGAATAGGATAGCCCGATGCCCGGGGCTTGTCAAATCTGGATCCGGGCATGTGCCTTTTTCGAAGTTACTTGCCCGTCGGGCTTGTCTTAAAAAATCGGATAAGCTAGTTTTCACAATACACAGGTCTGTAAATATCTCTATTCGAAACGACACAGGTCAAACTGTTGTTTAAAGACCGTAACTTATCAGTAGAAAAAAATTGACCCCTGCGGTGTTTATCATACCACATGCCCGATAATGCGACTTTGGTAAACCTCTCATGCATATTCATTTATCTATTTTAATTCCTCTAATGTGATTGGTGGATAGCTTTGAATATAAAGTAATCTATTTTTAATAACCGCTCTGATTAGTCGGATATCTACGCCCAAGGTAAACACGTTTCTTACCACCTACCCGGGCAAAGACTAAAAAAAAAGACGATGACGTAATTTGCGGGTGTTCTCAAATTCTCCATTATGAAGAGTATAAAATTACCCCCCTTTGCCAAAATGGTAACGATTTCTAAAATCTGGTAATGTTTTTGCAGATAACTTGCGATCGATCGCGTTATGTAAAATGTCAGCGTAAGGTTCTGGTAATTTTATAAATATTTCGTAGATTTACAATAACTGGAACTGTATGTATATAAATTTTCTTCTGTGAAAACGTGAGAGTTGATATTGAAATTTAGTTTACGGTAAAGAAAAATGTGGGTGGGGTACTGTACTATAGTAATAAACATTGCTTTTTGGTTGTAAAGTTTCAGCGTATATTTTTTTGGCATGATTTTAATATAGTATTGAAAACAAAAATTAAGATGAATTATGTGTTTTTTTCTAATATTTGAAATATAGTTGACTAGTTGCACTTTCTAGATATTTGAAGGCTATCATAGACTGCATTCATTTATCATATTGCCAAGTTATCTAGGATAGATTGAATAGCTTTGTAGGCTTGGCATTGCCATTATTGTATGTTGTGAAAGCAATTATTAGAAAACAAGAGAAAGATATTTAAAATAATGTTTAAAATATACTTCTGCTCCCACACTGCCACTGAATCGAAAGAACAGAAATGATAGTCAATAAAGAACAATTGATTGATTGATTGATTGAATATTTAGCATCTTTTTTATGCTAATAAAGAACAAAGATTAAATACAACATACTGATAGAGACATAGTAAGTTCTCCCGAAATTCTCTCATTTCTCCCGTTCTTATTCAAACTCTAAAACTTGTGATTTAAACATGCATAATGTTATGGGGAGCTTACCCTACATAAAATGAATACATTTAAGTCTATGTTTACATATTTCATATTATACCGCAAGGTGTATTGGTAATAAAAATCTGGGCATGTGAACCGTTGATCAGGGCAAGTTATTTTTCAGTCAGGGCAAGTAGATTTTTTCAATCTACTTGCCCTGGGCTAGTCCCAAATTTTTTTTTTCTTGGAGCACTGATCTGTAGTAGCGTTGCATTGACTCTTGTGATCTGGATGATCATGCAGGAACTCAGTAACTGTGTGATGGTACTGTGATACCAGTGTAGTTTCCCACAGTCTGTAGTAGTGTCGCATTGACTCTTGTGATCTGGATGATCATGCATTAACTCAGTAACTGCGTGATGGTACTGTGATACCAGTTTAGATAGTTTCCTTTAGTCAGTAGTAGTGTCGCATTGACTTTTGTGATCTGGATGATCATTCAGGAAATCGGTAACTGCATGATGGTACTGTGATACCAGTGTAGATAGTTTCCCACAGTTTGTAGTAGCGTCGCATTGACTTTTGTGATCTGGATGATCATGCAGGAACTCAGTAATGGTGTGATGGTGTATTAAACTACACCACTTTAAAGGCACATACACAATGTTTTTTCAAACCTCTGTCCTTCATTTTTTAGTTTTTGAAGAATGGGATCAAGTACTGCATGGTATATAGTGACATTCTCTGCATTATGATCACCTCCTGTTGATTGTTGGCGCTTGCTCACCTTCAGATAAACTTTTGGCCTGGAAATTGAACAAAGGCCAATAGGGCAATACTTAAAGTTTATTTTCTAAGCTTCAATAGTATCTTGAATTTGCCATTCCATTGTATACGATCATACACACTCCATCAATTTTCAGTCAAAATGTTGATTAAAAATGGATTAAATAGAGAATCTAACATAAGTGCCTATTTATAATTGAATTTATTAAACAAGCTGGAAAAAAATAATATGCGAGGCTCTGCATTAATTCATTTTTCCCAACAAGTTTAATAAATTCAATAATAAGTGAGCATGAATGTAAGATTCATTTTTACATAACTCAGGAAGAAATTACGTTTACAATTTATTTAACAGATTAACTCTATTAGGAACAAGAAAAAAAAAACAGGCATATTTGTTCCAGGGATTCATCATATCATGTAACGTCTAAAATAACCTCATTTAACCATGAAAAATGGAATGTCATTTATATATCATAGCAATTCGGGAAGTACGTCTGCAATAAGCGTATAAAAGCCAATTATATGGAAAACACAGAGTAATGAATCAGAAGTGATATATAAAAAAAAAATGCATGGGTTTATTACACTCCTGGGGCCGTATCCATAAAGCATCTTAATTTTAAGCTCTACTGGCTAAAGGCCACAAGTGCTTATGTGATGGCGCGTTGTCTGTCTTCCGTCATCTGACGTCTGTCGTCTGTTAGCAGCACTTTCTCTGAAACTGATAGGCCAATTAAACTGAAACTTCACATGGGTGTTTCTATTGTATAGGAGACTATACAGAAGATTTTTTTTTTCGATCTGAAATTCAAGATGTTCGCCTTACTAAAAATAGTCCAAAACTTAAAAAATCTTCTTCTCATGAACGGCCCAACAGATTTTTAAAATGTTTATGTAGTAATGATGACCAACTATAGTTCTGTTAGATTTGTTCAAATGGTGTCCCTGGGGTTAAAAATTACCCCGCCCCGAGGGTTCAGTTAGGAGATACATGTCATTATAATATATATTTATTTTTTTTTAACATGGAAATGATTTTGCCTATATCTCCAAAGAAGCATTGTTTGGTGAAGGAGGTTCAGATTTGTAAAAAAAAATGGGTTCCACTGTCTTAATGGGTCAGGAGGGGCCCCAAAAGGGTACAAATTGGGATTTACTAAAATTGTTTCTTAAGAACAGGTATGTCAGATTTGCACATATTTGGCATAAATTATCCATATGTGTAGGGGTTTGATTGCAGATAAGAATTAAGGGGCTAAAATTTATAGGGGCCCTGCACATGCATGTTTCTGTTGCATAGGAAACTATACAGAAGATTTTTTTTTTTTTATCTGAAATTCAAGATGGCCATCATTACTAAAAATAGTCCAAGACTTCAAAAAATCTTCTTCTCATGAATGGCCCAGCATATTTTCAAAATGATTATGTAATAATGATGACCAACTATAGTTTTGTTAGATTTGTTCAAATCGTGTCTCTAGGGTTAAAAATGACCCTGCCCTGATATTTCTATTGCATAGGAGAATTTCAAAAAGTGCTATGGCCACTATGAGTCAGTAGAGCGTCCTCAAGCCATCTTGGGCCTCTTGTTTTCTTAGAAATTTGGAGCAAAATTGAGGTTTAGCAGTTTGGTTCAGCATACACATACATGTATTCAGACTGACATTCATGTATGATGTCCATCAATTTTACATTAGCAAATGAACATACATATATTTGTTGAAGGAAATATATGCACTTTTGCAATTTCGATTACACAGGAAATCTGTCAGGGAGAGTCTTTGTAGTACAAGAAAGTACAAACTCCTTCTAGGAGTGAGATCATTGATGTCAGTTCAAGTCTGACCCTTGGACAAATTGAAAGGCTTCCATTATTTGTTCATATAAAGGCTTTCAATCTGCAATGATGTTGACTTTTGATTTAATAATTTGGTATGAAATATGGCTTATTTATACAAGTAAGATAAACATTAAGTATATTTTAATTTATAAATTTTTTAAACACTGTAAAGTTTCTATTCAGTGAGGTAGATTTAAATAAAAATAAAGAATATTCAAATACTTGCATACAATCATTCAGTCTGTATGAACTATATATATATAGAAACTGCATTTCATTTCTCTATGAAAATCAATTGAATTTGGGTTGTGCTGAAAGGTACCAGTTTGCATTTCATTGGCACCATCATGCTGCTTTGCTTGTAGCTTGTAGGACATAACATTTCATGGGATGCTTACTCAGTAGCCTAGGTAGCCACGAACATGTGCACAACTGCGCTTATTCAACAGGACTGTCAACAAAGTCACTGTTCAAACAATGACATTAAATTGGTAGCTAGATACTTATGTTTTTTTTTTAATATAAAAAAAATAACATCATAATTATTCTTTCATCTTAAATAATTTGAAAATATATTGTAAATTATACAAGAATGAAAAGTACAGTTTTGAGTTTTCATCAAGAGATGGAAAAACATTTTCTAGTCTAGTTCAGACATCAGACACAAGAGTAGCCTGTTTTTCATTGCGGGATCAAAATCATGCTAATATTCTTGAAATAAACACAAACTTACTTATATGGGCATTTTTAGCTTGCCTAGACGAAGTCCAAGGAGAGCTATTGCCATGACCCCGGCTTCGTCGTCGGCGTCATCGTCTGTAGACACCCAGGTTAAACTTTTGCATTTAAGTTTAAGATATCTATGCAACCACTCATTGGATGTGAATGAAACTTTGCATGTGTGTTCACCATCATCAATGGAACACATACACAAGAACCATTACTCTTGATTATATTTTTGCACAGTTTTGGCCCTTTTATGACTTAGACACCCAGGGCGAGCTTTGTTGTCTTCTGACAGCAGCACTTTATTAAAAAGAGTTGTGTCAAATATTTGGTTGGGGTTGGGGTTGGGGTTGCAATGTTTCAGAAGTGGACATGGTGTTTTCTTTTACAGGTCAGAAGAGGAGAAAAGTAGCCCACAGGGCTCTCTACACCGAGTCCAGTAGAAGTCACAGTATCTTCAGTATTAGACTGGTTCAAGCCCTGCTGGATCCCAGGGGACAGGAAGTGTTACAGGTGAGACCTGTTAGCTGGGGGCTTCTCTTTGGTTGAGTGGTTGCAGACTCGATTCCCAGCATCAAAAATCATCACTCGGTTGCGGTTTTACCCAGGAAGTGAATGTTGTTTACATAGCAAATTTTGCCATAATAACAATGTTGCGATAGCGGGGCAGGTCTTGATGTTCTTAATCTCAATGATGGATCATTTATAAAACTTTAATACAGTATTAAAGTGACTCTTCTAGGAGAACTGTTGTTAAAAACTAATCTTTTATATGTTTGCCACTCGTGTTAAAGATTGCGGGGTTTAATCACCAGCTCGACCTGATGGCATAAAAAAAAATGACACTCATAACTTGTTCTACCCAGGTAGCAGATTTGTATAAGCTCTGGGCTTAGCATGCAGTCGAGCTACAATATGTATGTAATTATTGCAGGATTTAGACAAGATCTGCAGCAGTCAACTGTCATTGGTAGAACTGGCGGGTAGTGAGAGAGTGGCGAGGACCAAGAACCAGGGTGATCGCCTTAAAGAAGCAGGTAAAAAAACAGTAAAAAATGGGCCGTCCTTGAGTTGTCGTCAAGGTAAAGTTTCTACAACACATTGAAACATATTGTTTACTCTGACCCAGTATTTTTCATGTGAGTACGTAGGTACAGGGCTGGAAAATGCCACTTGTCTGACCATGACATGTAAACATTTGGTCAGGCCAAGTAAGATTTAAGCAACAGACCTGATATTTCTTTGATTTTAAGCGTTGATTAAAAAAAGGGTTGGAAAGGGAGGACGAGTAGCTTTTATAAGATATTTCAAGCCCTGAGGTATTACCAGATTTTGATTTTTTAATGTCATTTTCAATAAAAATGTGCAGAAATAATGAAAGAGAAAATATCGACACTTTGAAAATCAGTAAAAAGGTTTCAGTAGGTGCAAATTGAGTGAGTAGATAGGAGCACAGCAAACACATACTTTTTTAAGAAAGGCCTTTTTGTAATGAATATACCAAAGCTTACTGCTGTGCAATACTATAAAGTAATATGGAGTATATCTGGTTTAATTTCCTATATGTTTCAAGCTCACAATGGCACTGATATAACGAAACATAAAAATGTACTTTCACTGTTTTTTCATTGCTTCACATTTTCATTCAGATTTACAAGCGTCTGTCGGTTTACTGAGTGCTTATGACGGGCCTGGTTTCTTGAGCTGGTAGCTTGTTTGACTGTCGAACCAGGGGTCACTAGTTTGAATCCCAGCATTGCAACAGTCTCCTTAATGATTGATATGTCTTGTGTATCCTTGTCATTTGTCTCTCACGCCTGCTTCAAGTGGAAAAGTAATCAGTTTCTTGCGGAGATTGTTGTGCTAGAGTTCTGGGTAACCGTCGAGAATCCCAGCAAAGAGTGGTTAGGTTAACTGACATTCTGTTACTCCCAGGAAAGTGTGGTTAGGTTATCTGACAGTCTGTTACTCCCAGGAAAGTGTGGTTAGGTTAACTGACAGTCTGTTACCCTTGATGGCATGAAAATGGCTATGAGGGCGCTGTGTACATGTTTAGAGGCTCTACGTGAGAACCAGGCATCCAGTGGCAGAAGTAGACTGATACATATCGTGATTCAAAGTTAACACATCTGTTCAAGAACTTCTTTGATGGGGATGGTCAAGTGCGCATGGTCGTGTGTGTGAACCCAAAGGCAGAAGAGTACGATGTGACGGTGGTAAGTACAGCCGCATTAAGAAGATATCGTGATTTAGGTTAATGTTGAAATTGTTTCCAACAGGAAATAACTCATTGTTAGAAAAAAAAATTAAAAGGGATAACAAGCCAGACCCAGTTTGCTCAGTCGGTGTTATGTCTTCACTATCAGTCCAGGGGTCCAGAGTTTGAATCACAACTCAGTCACAGTCTCTCTGATGATTGATATCATATCTCATTATCATTTGTCTCTCCGCTGAATCAAGTGGGGATAGTTATCAGTTACATCTTGAGATAGGTGTGCTACAGTATTGGTTAGGTTAACTGATATATGTGTGGCAATATCTGTGTGCTACAGTATTGGTTAGGTTAACTGATATATGTGTGGCAACATCTGTGTGCTAGAGTATTGGTTAGGTTAACTGATATATGTGTGGCAACATCTGTGTGCTAGAGTATTGGTTAGATTAACTGATATATTTGTCGCAACATCTGTGTGCTAGAGAATTGGTTAGGTTAACTGATATATTTGTCGCAACATCTGTGTGCTAGAGAATTGGTTAGGTTAACTGATATATGTGTGGCAACATCTGTGTGCTACAGTATTGGTTAGGTTAACTGATATATGTGTGGCAACATCTGTGTGCTAGAGTATTGGTTAGATTAACTGATATATTTGTCGCAACATCTGTGTGCTAGAGAATTGGTTAGGTTAACTGATATATGTGTGGCAACATCTGTGTGCTACAGTATTGGTTAGGTTAACTGATATATGTGTGGCAATATCTGTGAGCTTGTTTTATAGACATGGTTATTGGCAAAAAAATGTTTATGCAAATTATAAAATACTGAAAAATCCTGAAACTACTGTTCAGATTTGAGTTCTCTGTTGATGTAATTGTATTATAATCTTTTTTCCTTTTTTTCACAGCATGTGATGAAGTTTGCAGAGATGTCACATGAAGTTATGATACAGAGAGCTCAACAGGCCAAGTTTGATCTGTATCTTGCATCTGGTTGTCGACATCTTGGCGAGAAACTCCGTGAGGAAAAGCTCCTTGAAGAGAAGGAGAGGGAAGAAAAAGAAGGTCAGAAAATAAGGGTAGATTTTGGAGTCAATACGTCAATATAGCTTTAAAAAATGGAGATAAATTACCATTTAGCTTTTAAAATTAAGTGGGGTGGAGTAAATAGACTCCTGTGAAATATTTTATCAAGATTTCTATACAGAAATACGGTGATTCAGAAAATGTTTATTTAAAATATATGAATTAGTAAATGAAACCAAATGATTCCATCAATAATTATTTCTTTATTTTAACATATAATGATCGATTGATTGATTGATTGATTGAATATTTAGCGTCATTTTTATGCCATCGAGGGCTAACAGACGATCAGTTAACGTAACCACTGTTTCCTGGGATTAACCAGTACTCGAGCACACCTCGTCTCCGCAAGTAACTGATAACTTTCCAACATGAATCAGTGGTGAGAGACAAATGATAATGAGAAGCAATGTCGTATATCAATCATCAGGGAGACTGTTGCCGGACGTGGGATTCAAACTCACGACCCCTGGATTGATAGTCAGACGCGTAACCGACTGAGCTAATCGGGCCCGGCTTTAACATATAAATCAGGAGTGTAAAATTCCACTTACCACTTACCCGCTTGTGTTGCTGAGTTTGAAGTTGTAGTCAGGCGAATAAAGTGTAAATGCTAATTAATGGGTTGAGAATATTCCTGTGATATAATTATTCCAAAAATGTGGAAAAAAAACATTTTAAATTATTATTCATTCGAACTAACAATTATTCTTTATTTACTTCATTTAAAGTGAAAAATAATAAGAATTAAAATTTTTTGCATTTGTCAAAATTTTCATGCGTGACTTTGATGTCTTAACCAATAATTACCATGTATGTTGTGGAATAGGCTGTACATAATTTATGAATAAAATATGTTTAAAACAATAAGATAACAGGACAGGACTCTATTTGTTCGATCGGAAATGGCAGTATCATTATGATATACGGAACACCTCACTCAATTCTACAAATAAAAATGGGCAAATGGTGCCCAAGAAGTTCCGAATACTCAGACTGTATGACTGTTTAAATATTTATATAACATATTAGTAATACAGTGTTATCTTAAGTATGTACATCTGTATAATTTCAACTTCAAATTTTTTTTCTTGTATTCAGCTTTGGAGATGGTTCCCCGTCCATGTATAGTTTTCTCACTTGGTGCAGACTTTCCAAACATGGAGGTGAGTAGGTACATGCAAGGAAGCGAAAATTAAATTAATCACAACTGATTTTGAAGATTTTTTTTTTAATATAATTCTGTGACACTTAACAGCTGTTTTATCTTGGTTAAGTTTACATTGAAAATCATTTAATGAGATAGATTTTAGCAACAAAAAAAAGACTGTTTTTGAGAAGAACAAGAAATATCACTGTTTTGGCCAAAATTATTACTTTTTCTAATTTTTAGCTCTACTGGTCAAAGGCCAGAAGTGCTTATGCGATGGCGCGTTGTCTGTCGTCTGTTGTATGACGTCTGTCATATGTCGTCTGTTAGCAGCACTTTCTCTGAAACCACTAAGCCAATTATACTGAAACTTCACACGGATGTTTCTGTTGCATACGAGACTATACAGAAGACTTTTTTTTTTTTCGATCTGAAATTCAAGATTGCCGTCGTTACTAAACATAGTCCAAAACTTAAAAAATCTTCTTCTCACGAACGGCTCAACAGATTTTCAAACTGTTTATGTAGTAATGATGACCAACTATAGTTTTGTTAGATTTGTTCAAATGGTGTCCCTAGGTTTAAATATGACCCCGCCCCGAGGGTTCAATTAGGGGACACATGTCATTATAATATTTTATTTTTTTTTAAAATGGAAATGATTTGGCCTATATCTTCACAGAAGCATTGTGTGGTGAAGGAGGTTCAGATTTGTAAAAATGACTGGGTTCCACTGTGTTCAGGGGTCAGGAGGGGCCCAAAAAGAGTAAAAATTGGGAATTACTAAATTCGTTTTCTTAAGAACCGGTATGTCAGATTTGTTCATATTTTGCATAAATTATCCTTATGTGAAGGGGTTTGATTGCAGATAAGAAATTAGGGGCTAAAATTTATAGGGGCCCTGTAAGGGTACTTAGAACTTTACATAGGGATACTATGGGAAAACAGAAAATTCTCTTTTTCTTTCATCTGTTCTTCAACCACTAGGCCAATTAAACTGAAACTTCACATGGGTGTTTCTATTGCATAGGAGACTATACAGAAGATTTTTTTTTCCGATCTGAAATTCTAGATGGCCACCATTACTAAAAATAGTCCAAAACTTAAAAAATCTTCTTCTCATGAACGGCCCAACAGATTTTCAAAATGTTTATGTAGTAATGATGACCAACTATAGTTCTGTTAGATTTGTTCAAGTGGTGTCCCTTGGGTTAAATATGACACTGCCCCGAGAGTTCAATTAGGGGACACATGTCAATATAATATTTTTTTGTTTTTTTTTAAAATGGAAAGAATTTTGCCTATATTTTCACTAAAGCATTGTTAGGTAAAGGAGGTTAAGATTTGTAAAATTGACTGGGTTCCTATGTCTTAAGGGGTCAGGAGGGGCCCCAAAAGGTTACAAATTGGGAATTAGTAAAATTGTTTTCTTAAGAAGCGGTATGTCAGATTTTTACATATTTGATATAAATTATCCCTATGTGTAGGGGTTTGATTGCAGATGAAAATTTAGGGGTATAAATATAAAGGGGCCCTGTAAGGGGACTTAAAATTTTACATAGGGATACTGTGGGAAAACAGAAAATTCTCTTTTATTTTTCATTTATTCTGAAACCACTAGGCCAATTAAACTGAAACTTCACATGGATGTTTCTATTGCATAGGAGACTCTACAAAAGATTTATTTTTTCTATCTAAAATTCAAGATGGACACCATTACTAAAAATAGTCCAAAACTTGAAAAATCTTCTTCTCATGAACCGTCCAACAGATTTTCAAAATGTTTATGTAGTAATGATGACCAACTACAGTTTTGTTAGATTTGTTCAAATCGTGTCCCTAGAGTTAAAAATGACCCCGCCCCGATGTTTCTATTGTATAGTAGAATTTCAAAAAGTGCTATGGCCACTATGAGTCAGTAGAGCATCCTCAGGCCCTCTTGGGCCTCTTGTTAATTAAGTCATCCATCGACAAATATGCTTTAAAACAAAAACAATGTAAATAAAAAAGCATAATTCATGTAAACAAATTTTTTTTGTTACGTGTTATAATCACAAGAATGGGTATAACCAGAAAAAGCATGTCTTATAAAAAGTACTTTGTGGCTGTTGTTCAGAAAACCAGTTTCGCAGTCGACTCACAGATTTTGAATGAGAATACCAGCGTCTTGAAAAACGGAATGTAGAACTGGAGAGCCTTAGCAACAGAACAGACAGCACCTATTCTAAGATGGAGTCCAAGTGTCGATCGCTGGAACAAAAGACCAACTCATTACAGCAGCAGTTGAACGAGACGGAGAAGATGAGAAGAGAGTTTGAAGCTAAGGTAAGGAACAAAAGTTAGCATGGGAACACTGAAACAAGTGTTGAAATTCCTTTAGGCCATAATAAATTAATTGCTAGATTATCATCCCACCCACCCCCTAATTTTCATGCCGCTTTTTATTTTCATTTAAACAACAAAATCAAAAAAAAAAAAGAAAATCCTCCCCTTTACCCACTTTTAAGAAAAAATTTAATGATAATCTATTAATAATTTATAATAGCCTAATGAACAAATGTTACCAAGGCATATTTTTAAACAGGTACTGAAATGCTGTTACCTCAAAGCTGACAATGGTACTTTTAACTTTGTACATGTATATAAAAAGGAAAGCAAAATATTAACGCATACATGCAGTCTGTGCCAAAAACCTTTCAGGACTCTTCCTTTAGTCCGTGAAGAACAGATGACCTAAAATTTACATAATAGGCCTAAAACAAATTGTTTGTTTCCAATTTCATGGCCAAAAAAATAGGGTAGGTAGGTAGGGATTTTTTTTTTTAATATTTTTTTTTAATCTTGATGCTATATATTTTTAACATGTTTTGTATGTTGTCTATGTGCTTTTAATGTTTATGAATGTAAATTTAGATAAACACAACCAAACAAAATTGTAGAAAAACACATTTCTGCACTTAATAATAGACACCCATCCAGCCATCTTATTGACTTTGTGTTTAATTGGGACTGATTGACCTGATTCGGGAGATATCAGGTTCTGGGACAGACCCAGGTTTTCCCTAGGATTTTTCATTTGTGGGTTAAGGACACTTACAATGCTATTTTAAGGGTCCCAAACTTTAAGGCATCATGCTGATCTGATGAGGTTGATAAGGATATTTTTAATTGTACCTTTTATTCATGAAGACAGCTGTGAGCTGTTAAAGCACAACCCAGAAGGACTCTTGCTTGCACTTTAGGGACTTAGAGTTTAGAGATTCATCTCAGACTCAAATTGTCCATTTCAGATTCAAATAACATCTATTTAAGAAGCAGTTTGCTATATTTATTTGCAAAACCAAGCAGTTTTAATGATAGTTTAACAGAAAATGTTACATAATCACATTTCTTACCTATAATTGTATGTTTACAGCGTTTTACAAAAATGTAAGATTTGAGCCCGAGTCCGTTTCTCAGCATCAAATTGTTGATGAATCTAGGCCCTGGCTTATTTGCAAGGCTTCTAAATCGCGAATACTGATGACATTACGTACAACAGTAGACTGTTCATTTGCAATACAAATCACTGATGCTTATGATGCAAACAATTGGTCATTGTAAGAAAATTTACCATATAAATTACAACAAAATACGAAAAAGACGAGCATAATTGTATTAAAACACATTTTATTTCATAAATTCCAATGAATTTCGGATTTTTCTAACTCTTGTCACGTGATCAACAACAGTGTAATGGTAAACAAATGGTAGTGCATATGATCCGCTTCATGCGGTCCTACATAGGGGAAACGTTTTGGTGGAAAATAACAAAAACATCACGATTTTGATAGAATTTTTGCAATAAAAGTAAATATATATATCTCAAATATTTTATTTGGTATCTTATTAGGAATTTTGTTTCTTTGGATTGAAAAAGGAATGAACGACATTGCTTTTTTGTGGAAATGTGATCTTGACGCAATGGAATTTAAAAGTCTACGCTTGAAAATGTGTGTCAGACGCAGAAAAAACTCAGAGCTGCATTCAATTCGGTTAAATGGTTGATAACGTTAGCCAACATATTTTTCTGTACACCGGCAGTACACAATATTTTTAGGGTCGGTTGGTGTACCGGAAACAAACAATTTTTTTAAGGCCTAACATTTTATTTTCTATATTTTTATCATTTATATAAATCATTATTTTATTCAGTTTCAGCAAAGAAACTACGTAAATTTCTTGCAATATCTTCCTCAGATTGTTCCATATTTATATAAAGTCATAGATATAGTCAGGACTGTATGTTTTGGAAAATTTTGCAATTCCGTTAAAATGTCATAGACTGGGTTCTCGTACTATATTTATTTTTCACAAACTATGTGAACCTTTTCCCCAAGCAATGAGGGAGTTTGACTTTTCAAAAGAAGAAGAGTAGGTCTGTTACATGTACAAATTGCACAAGAAATGCATGGATACATAGAGATTTGTGATTGCAATAGATCATGTAACTAACTGGACAAACAGGTTTTCACTTTCAATCCGGACAACTCTTGCACAATGGGGGAAGGGTATACATATATGTTGATGAAAACATCAGATCATTGCAGACTGCCACATGAACACCAAGTCGATTTTAATGATCATCAAACTGATTTACATATTTTTATATAAAATTTTATGAATAATATAAATATGTCTATTAAAAGGTTCATTGACCTTAATAAAGCATTCATTTACACCTTGTTA
The DNA here is from genome assembly GCA_029582155.1 of Panopea generosa. Classification (NCBI taxonomy): domain Eukaryota; kingdom Metazoa; phylum Mollusca; class Bivalvia; order Adapedonta; family Hiatellidae; genus Panopea; species Panopea generosa. The sequence goes on from CM055911.1 coordinate 7,160,916, forward strand.
TTGTAAACAGGTCATCTGCGGCAGATTGGTCTAAGGTACTGTCTCTTGCCTCTCACTGCTAAGGTCATATGTTCGAGTTAAAAATGGTGTTAAACCCCATTAAAAAAACATGTTATAGTAAATAAGTAGTTTGAAGTATTACTTGAGCTGACGGTATCTATATATATATTTGTGGAGTCTAGTGGTAGATCATTGGACCAATGATCAGGGGTCATGGGTTTGATCCTTTGCTACAGCTATTTGTAGTGTCCTCGAGCACGACCCTTGATCCACTTATGCTTTGTACTGGTTAGTTCAGTTTGAACATATTATATTGCCAAATATATACACACTGCAGTATATAAGGGACTTTGTATGCAGGAAGACTTCGAGCTTGATTCGTCTTAAGTTGCAGGAACTAGTTTCACAATTGATGTAAAATAAATAAATTCAAAACATTGTACATGTATATTTTCAGTTGCATGACAAGAACATGAAGATTCGACAGGAACAGAGTAAGAAGGAGACATTGAAGGACAACTTTAAACAGAGATGAATAATATTCACTGGGAGAACAATATGGTATGTATATTAGACATAGAGGATCTTACTTGAGTGCTTATTTATCATAAAATTTATTAAATAAGTTATTAATAAATTCAGTGATAAAAAAGCAGTAAAATAAATAAGCAGTAAAATAAATACAAGGCTGTGTCGAGCATTATATCATTTTTCCCAACGAGTTTGATAAATTAAAAAAAAAATGAGGCCTAAATAAAAATAGTGTTTGTTTCCCCTTGCGCGACCGACCCACGAAAAAAGCACCGACTGAAAAAATTTTATTTGGGAAAATTTCTGAATTTTTTATTTTCGACTGCTCCGGGCTTGTCTTAAGAATAGGACAAGTGAGTTTTCACAATACACAGGTCTGCAAATAACTCTATTCTATACAACACATGTGAAACTGTTGCTTATAGACTGAAACTAATCAGTAGAAACAATTGACCCCCCGCAGTGTTTACCACATGCCCGATAATGCAACTTCGGAAAACCGCTCATGCATATTCAATTATCTATTTTTATTCCTCTAATGTGAATGGGGGATAGCTTTGAACATAAATTAATCTATTTTAAATAACGGCTATGATTGGTCGGATATCTACGACCACGGTACACACAGCGTTAAGTTCTGGTATTTTAATAAATATTTCGTAGATTTACAATAATTGGAACTGCATGTATGTAAATTTTCTTCTGTGACCAGGGGCCGGCAAAAGCACTCGTCCTGACGACTGGTTTTTGTCTGCGGACGAGTGATTTTTGCCAGTAACTAGTCCGTCGGATGAGTAAACATTTTGGCAGAGATCGAAAAATAAACAATCTGAAAATTGTAAAAAAGGTAATGATCCAAAGTCGTTACGGTATTTATTCTTTCTATATTTTATTGCTGTAAATATAATTTGTAAATTTGACATTAACGATCATCAACGATAACTTTATCATGCAATTTCTTGTCGAGTCCCAAGGACATTTTCTTGAGAAACCATTCGGCATAATTTTTTATAAGGTATCGAGAAGCAAATGCGCAGCTTTTTAATACCGGTTTAAAAATCAGACTTTTCGGTCTTCGGAATATTTCCCGGTCTCCGGAATATTTACAGTCTTTTTGCGTTTTACATGTTACGGAGGCTTGAATGCATTTACTTTTTATGTTAACCCCAAGCTGTTTGTATTCGGAACAAAAGCGATATATAAACATCAACAAACTTAATGTTTATTGCATGATCATAACGGTTAAAGCTAGTGGTGTACTTACTGTAAATGAAGTAATAAAACTATTTAAGGTAAGATAAGGTCACAATGTGCTTCCAAAATAGACACTATTTTACTATAACTTTTTTGGACAAATGAGTTTTCCATACGGATGAGTACTTTTTACCAGTCCACTTGCCTGACAGACGAGTGCTTTTAAAAGCTTTTCCCGACCCCTGTTGTGAAAACGTGAGCGTTGATATTTAAATCGAGTATACGGTAAAGAAAAATGTGTGGTTTCAGCGTATAATTTTCTTTGGCAGTCATGTCATGATTTAAATATAGTATTGAAAAAACAATTAAGATAAATTGTCTTTTTAATATTTGAAATATAGTTTACTAGTTGCACTTTTCTAGATCATAGACTGCCAAGTTCTCTTGGATGAATTGAATAGCTTTGTAGGCTTGACATTGCCATTGTTGTGTGTTATGACATTTAGTAATCATAAGAAAAGAGAAAGATATTTAAAATAATTATTCGAATTAACACCTGCTCCCACACTGCCACAGAGTGACAGAACAGATATGATAGTCAATAAAGAACAAAAACAAAATACAACTTAATAAGTTGGTCATACTTATAGAGACAAAATCAGTTCTCCCTGAATTTCTCTCACTTCTCCTGGTCTTGTTCAAACTCTAAAACTTGTGATTTACACATGCATAATGTTATAGGGAGCTATCCTTACATAAATATTAATACATTTAGGTCTATTTATGTTTAATTATTTTATATTTTACTGCAAAGTGTATTGGTAATAAAAATCTTGGCAAGTGATCTTTGATCAGGGCAAGTTAGTACTACTTCTGGTAGTTTATTTTGATAAACAATGTTCAGAAACTGTATTATTATATAGAATGAATAATACTAGAAAATTTGACTGCAGTTACTAAAACTGTTGCATTTAAAAATGCCAATGAACTATATTAAATAATGCCAACAGATTACCGGTAATACTTATTATTCTATATACAGTTTCATTTTTGATATAGTTCTGTAGGCATTTTTAAATGCAAACAGTTTAAGTAACTGCTGTCCGATTTACTAATACTAGTCATATTGTATACAGTTTCATTTGTCAATCAAAATAAACACAGTTCAGTTTATTATATATAAATGTTATACAAATACTATTCATTTTTACAGTTTTTCTTAGTTTTCAATCCTACACTTTTACAAGCAATGCAGTTAGTATTGAGCACATTTAAAACATGTGATATAAATTATGTTGTTGTATTGGAATAGCCATATCAGGTAATAAAATGTTGAGTTTATTTGTTTATCAATACATGAATGTTTTTTATGGATTTCAAAAAAAAAGCAAAAATAAAAAGCCTACCTACCTACCCAGTTCTAAAATCTAGGGTCAGGCAAGGGGAAACAGAGATATTTTTAAGTGTGGCCTGAGCACGAATATAAGATTCATTTTATCACATAACTTAGGAAAAAATTACATTAACCATTTATTTAACATATCACCTCAATAAGGAACGAGAAAAAATCGATATGATGAAATGTCTCAAAATGATGTTATTTAACCATGACAAATCAACGCCATTTATATATTCCAGCAAGTCAGAAAGTACTTTAATTTACGTACAAGAGCCGAGAAAAAAACAGAGTGATGAATCAGAAGTGATGTTTCACTAGGTTAATTTAAAAATATGTTCTGGGTTTATTATTCTCATGCACCGTAAATTATGGGATTTGTTGTCATTAGAACTATTTTTATCAAACTTTTCCCCGTAACATTATCAGGAGTACCACAATGAAGTACTTCTTCTCAGAAACAGCATTCAAACACAAACTATGTAGTATTTAGAAAAATATATTTATTCAGTTTATATACTTAAAGTTTATCAATATTTATTTTAAGGAAATGAGAAATAAAGAGTCAATTTAAATGCATATTTTCTATACAAATAGTCCATGCCTTCTTACCACCCCAAAATTGGTTAGTGAGGTGTCTAGGTACACAGATCAATCGGAGGTAGTGACGTCATCTGTGAAACAAATTGGTATAAAAGTGTGTCTCCCCCTCTCTGGGAGACTTAGTTTTTGTGCTTTTCTTCTGTCCATCCATCTGTCATAAAATCTTGTCTGCAAAACTCCTTTCATCTAAAGGGTCTTCTAGCCAAAACTGTATATAATAATTTAATCTTAATTATTAGCTGGTCGGGATGAAGTCCAGGCAGAGCTATTGCCATGACCCCAGCGTCGTCGTGGTCGTCTGTAGACACCCAGGCTAAAATTCTGCGTTTAAGATATCTATGCAGCCACTCATTGGATGTGAATGAAACTTCGCATGTGTGTTCACCATCATCAGTGGAACACACACAGACAAGAACCATAACTCTGGATTGCATTTTGGCACAGTTATGGCCCTTTTTGGACTTAGACACCCAGGGGCAAGCTTTGTTGTCTTTTGAAAAAAATGCATCGTGGCTCAGCGCAAAACCCCAGTAACTGCATTAGTCTTACTTTTCAGGAGAGACAAAAAACTGATTATATCAATTACTAGTTAAAAGACTTAAATTTAATCTTATAATTAAGCATATTCATTAAAAACAGTTCTTCACATTTGTATCTTGTATAAAAAAAATATTAACAAAGTATTAAAAGTGATCTGAAAAATTAAGTTGGAAATTTGTGTTGAAAAACTCGGCGCAAAACTCCAGTAACAGCACTTACTGATTTTTTGCTCTGAAATATATTTGTGCAAAACTCCAGTTAGTGTGTTTACTGTTTTTTTGCTCTTAAATTTATTTGTGCAAAACATCAGTATTTACTCTAAAAGGTATATTGTACAATTAAAATGGTCAAAGATTTACTAAACAGGACAACTAGTATAATAACATTAGTTTAATGGAAAAAAGAGTTAAGAGTTTATTTGACTTTTACAATAGACAATATTTATTCAAACAATATTTTATTCAAAAGTAATTCTGACCTCTGGCCCATAATACAAATAAACATAGTAAACATGCACAAAACAAATGACTTGCTATAACTAATAGTAATTGCTTCTTATAAAATTGTTTTTGTTTTTTATTGGTTTTTAAATTAAAAAATCAAATAATATTAAAATGAAACATTTCTTTTCTTACACTGATATTTATTAAGCTTCACAATAGGCATGAATAGAAAGCTCTTTGGAATTATAAACTGTTTTAAAACCATAAACAGAATGATTCATATTTCTCTTTTACACTATTTCTGTACTTCATAATGCAATTAAAAAAAAATTTCTTAACATTATTTGAGCAGTATCTATCAATTATAATCTTTAGTAATTTAAAAAAAAAAATGCCACAATTTTCAACTTTTAGCAGTGTTTTATTTAAAAATGTGTTGCTTTGAGTCGTGATATTATAAATAACGTGTCGTTTTTCGTTAATTAAATTACAATAGAAGCCATTCAACATTAATAGTAACTATAACTATATTTGCCAGTTATGCTAAAAAATAATAATAAATTAACGGACAAGTTGGCTGCTTTATTACCATTAATAAACAAACAGTATTTCTTTGAAACCTTCCTTTTACTACTGGTCTTGTTTAGAATTCTAACTCTTGATTGTTCTAGAATTGTTCGAGACATATAATCTCTTTGGCGATCAATATTACCAATGTCCCAGAAATCATTGAATAAAGTTTCTCTTTGGGTTTCTCTAATATGTAGTTGCAATTTCTTTTTACAAAGCAATCCACAACCTTTTTTAACTGATTTAGCATATTTATTCACCCCAGAATGACTTGTATAGCTTAGACCTCTGTTTCTTTTATTTTTTTATAATATTTCTTTTCCATTTAGATTCCTGTTTCTTTCTTTTTCTCCCCCTACTTTGATTTTCTACAACTAAGACATTTCCCATTTGACATTCTTTAGAGGGGCTATTGAGTTAGAGGTGTGAGGGATTAAATTCCTAACGTGTCGTGCATAGTAAATCAATGGTCTGTCATCATCATCATCAACTGTATTCTCACTCATTTCTATATTACAACTCTTATCACAAGTACCATCTATTTCACTATTTATCTCAGAAGAATTCCTTCTATCACTAACACTTTTACCTGACTTGCCACCACTACCACTATTCATATCACTACCATCGCCTCTATCACCAATCTCAGTACCATCCCCTCTTTCACCACATTTACCACCACTATTCATTGCACTACTATTGCCTCTATCACCAATCTCAGTACCATCCCCTCTTTCACCACATTTACCACCACTATTCATCGCACTACCATCTCCTCTATCACCAATCTTAGTTCCATCCACTCTTTCACTACACTAACCACCACCACCACTATTCATCTCACTATCATCACCTCTATCACTAGATTCACCAACACTACCACTATTCATCTCATTACCATTGCCTCTATCACTAATCTTACTACTATCCCTTCTATCACCAGACTTACCACCACTATCACGATTCATCTAACTACCATCACCTCCATCACCAGACTTACAATTACTACCACTATTCATCTCACTACCATCGCCTCTATCACCAGACTTGCCATCACTACCTCTATTCATCTCACTACCATTGCCTCTATCACCAGACTTACCAACACTACCACTATTCATCTCATGACCATCACCCCTATTACCAGACTTACCACCACTACCACTATTCATTTCACTGCCATTGCCTCTATCACCAGACTTACCAGCACTACCACTATTCATCTCACTACCATTGCTTCTATCACCAGACTTACCAACACTACCACTATTCATCTCACTAGCATTGCCTCTATTACCAGACTTACCAACACTACCATTAATACCTCATAACAATCGCCTCTTTCACCAGACTTACCACCACTACCACTATTCATTTCACTACCATCGCCTCTATCACCAGACTTACCACCACTACCACTTTTCATTTCACTACCATCGCCTCTATCACCAGACTTACCACAACTACCACTATTCATTTCACTACCATCGCCTCTATCACCAGATTTACCAACACTACCACTATTCATCTCACTACCATTACCTCTATCACCAGACTTACAACCACTACCACTATTCATTTCACTACCATCGCCTCTATCACCAGACTTACCACCACTACCACTTTTCATTTCACTACCATCGCCTCTATCACCAGACTAACCACAACTACCACTATTCATCTCACTACCATCGCCTCTATTACCAGACTTACCAACACTACCACTATTCATCTCACTACCATTGCCTCTATCACCAGACTTACCAACACTACCACTATTCATCTCACTACCATCGCCTCTATCACCAGACTTACCACCACTACCACTATTCATCTCACTATCATGGCCTCTATCGCCAATCTCACTATCATCCCCTGTATCACCAGACTTACCAACACTACCACTATAATAATTCATCTCACTATCATCACCTCTATCACCAATCTCACTACCATCCCCTGTATCACCAGACTTGTCACCACTACCACTACAATAATTTATCTCACTATCATCACCTCTATCACCATTCTCACTTCCATCCTCTCTATCACGTCTAACCAACACTACCACTATAATAATTCATCTCACTACCATCGCCTCTATCATCAATCTCACTACCATCCCCTCTATCACCAGACTTACCAACACTACCACTATAATAATTCATCTCACTATCATCGCCTCTATACCCAATCTCACTACCATCCCCCTGTCACCAGTCTTACCAACATTACCACTTTAATAATTCATCTCACTATCATCACCTCTATCACTAATCTCACTACCATCCCCTCTATCACCAGACTTACCAACACTACCACTATAATAATTCATCTCACTATCATCGCCTCTATGCCCAATCTCACTACCATCCCCTCTATCACCAGACTTACCAACACTACCACTTTAATAATTCATCTCACTATCATCACCTCTATCACTAATCTCACTACCATCCCCTCTATCACCAGACTTACCAACACTACCACTGTAATAATTCATCTCACTACGATCACCTCTATCACTGATCTCACTACCATCCTCTCTATCACGTCTAACCAACACTACCACTATTATAATTCATCTCACTATCATCGCCTCTATCACCAATCTCACTGCCGTCCTCTCTATCACCAAAATTACAATCAATGTAATCACTTTCACTCTCCCAATCAAGACCTCCATTTACAACATCATCAACATCATCACTTTCACGTTGCATTTCAGAAGTAGAAAAAATCTAATACATTTATATCTATAGAACTTTAAAACATGCTGCTGTCATTCAGATCCAGATATTTTTAGCTCGCCGGGACGAAGTCCAAGGAGAGCTATTGTCATGACCCCGGCGTCGGCGTCTGTAGACACCCAGGTTAAACTTTTGCGTACAAGTTTCAGATATCTGCAACCACTCATTGGATGTGAATGAAACTCCACATGTTTGTTCACCATCATCAATGGAACACACAAAGACAAGAACCATAACTCTGGATTGCATTTTGGCACAGTTATGGCCCTTTTTCGACTTAGACACCAAGGTTAAACTTGCATTTAGTTGCGTACAAGTTTAAGATATCTATGCATCCACTCATTGGATGTGAATGAAACTTCTCATGTGTGTTTACCATCATCAATGGATCACACAGAGACAAGAACCATAACTCTGGATTGCATTTTGGCACAGTTATGGCCCTTTTTGGACTTAGACAACCAGGTTAAACTTTGCATTTAGTTGCGTACAAGTTTCAGATATCTATGCAACCACTCATTGGATGTGAATGAAACTTCACATGTGTGTTCAACATCATCAATGGAACACACAGAGACAAGAACCATAACTCTGGATTGCATTTTGGCACAGTTATGGCCCTTTTTGGACTTAGACAACCAGGTTAAACTTTGCATTTAGTTGCGTACAAGTTTCAGATATCTATGCACCCACTCATTGGATGTGAATGAAACTTCTCATGTGTGTTCACCATCATCAATGGAACACACAGAGACAAGAACCATAACTCTGGGTTGCATTTTGCCACACTTATGGCCCTTTTTGGACGAGGCGAGCTTTGTTGTCTTCGGACAGCTCTTGTTTTACTTTTCAAGGGGGAGGGAGTGTCAATAAAAAGTTATAGTGCAGAAAAGTTATAAAATCATAGATAATACTGGTTTTTTGCATTATTGATTTTTGCGTATTGTACTTTTAAAGCTTAGTGCAAAAACTCAGTAAGTGCACTTACTGGGGTTTTGCTCTGAGAAAAATCATGAATGCAGTTATTGGATTTTTCTATTTTTTGAATTAAAACATTAAAAAAAAAATTTCAACCACCATATTTTGATAGGAGGTGTGTGTAACTTACCTTTATAAACCAAATTATTGAAAAAAGTAATTTTTGGAAATAATGTTAGTTACATATACTGGGGTTTGTATTCATGAGTCTGACATCTTGGAAAAAAATTAAAACATCATTCAAAATATGAAAGTCAAATCATAATACAAACAGAGTGGTAGTGTAGTGGATAAAGTGTTGGACACTCACACCAGAGGTTGCCTCTCAAAAAACAACACTTAATATTGGTTCTACCCAGGAAGCGCACCAGAGAGTGGCTCATATAAGCGTTGAGCTTTCTCTATACAAAATAAAAAATCTTTTATTTCAAATTGTGAAATATTATTATTTCAAATATAATGATTACATAAATAATTGTAATGTTCCAATCTTTGTTTTGTAGGTGAATTTCCCCATCCTATTTATAGCATTTAACTTTATGATAGAATATGAACAGTTCTATGTCAGCCTACAGTCTACAAGTGAGACACTACAATACAATGTCTGAGATGCAGCACATCTGTACCTTCACCCTGCAACATCTGTGAAGACAATATGTTTTAATGCAGAAATACTAGTATGGATTTGCAAAGCTGCTTAAATTATAAAAACATGTCTGTAAATATCTTTATTTGATACGACACAGTTCAAACTGTTCCTTATACACTGTAGCATTTTAAGAAGTGCAAAGAAATGTTGCATCTGTTAAACATGTGAAAGTCCTTGAAAGTGACATTAATTTTTCCCATGTTTGTGTCATTTCTTTTGGAAAATAAAACACTGTTATAGATTGTGTAGTTAATATGGAGGAAATGTATCACATTGTTGGAAATTTTATATTGTTTTCAAAAGCTAATAAATTATACTAGTAGCTAGCTTATGTTGGTCCAACAACAGATATAGAAGTCGGTTCACTGCTTTAGAAGTCTTGGTCTAAATTGTTATGAAGAATTATAGAATTATCTGTCTGTGATCTGGTTGTCTAAGTTGCTGGCTCAAAATCATTTACCTCACCGTTGTGGTTTAGGGTTCAAGCTCTGTTCAGTCCACCGATAGATAAAGTATGAGAAAGTTTGCCAGTTACTAGTGGAAAGTTAGTGATTTTACTCAGATTCATTCTGAGGTCTTCTTTCACGGGGAAAACTTCATGCATAACTTGTAATGTATTGAAAAAGTTTTAAACCCAATTAAAAATATACATGTATAATATTATGTATATTTCATGTGTATTTCAGGCAATATCCACCATTAACAGCCAGTTGGAGAAAGCTGACCATATCTACAAACAACCGTAGCAATACAGCCAGCATTGGAGAATTTTATGATTCAGGTGGCAGAATACAGTATGGACAGACTGGAAGATAGAGTTGGCCCTGGGGTGGTATCAGTGTTCAAGACAGAGTTGTCAACAAATCTGCAGAATCTGGCACTGAAATACTGCAGCTAGAGTAAATCATCATTTGATGAGCTTAGCAGAATCATAGAAGTATAAGTCTTGTTATATTAGGATTAGCATTATGATAATATCAAAAACATAGTGGATAACGGGGACAGAGGCATATTAAACATTTTGTTTATTGTTGTGTTTGTTGCTTTTTCCGTTCCAACTGTGTGTACAGTCGTCTTGGTGTGTTGATTTCCATTTACTTTTTCTCAGAGGTATACAAAATATTACAAGGTGCATGGTGCTTAAGGGTAGGATAGACAAATTTATCTTCAACCTTGGTATTGCATGGTAAGAGAAATACTCTCTCGGGCCAAATATATTCCAAAAATATAAGTTTCCTCTGTGACTGCTATTCCAGTTTGAAGTAATATGTAATTTAGTAGAGCATAGGAAATACAACTTATCTCCCTTGATTGAAATGCTACCATGTGTGTATACATGTAGTGTTGCGTATGTAGACCATTCTATTTCAGCAGCATGATCATGTTTATAAATCGTTGATGTTTTCTGTTAGCCACTGTCACCAAGACGTGTATTTTGTTTTTATTAATTTTAATGGCCAAAGGCGACATGATACCACCGCCCATTTTACAAAAAATCTTAACTAACTTGCACAGCAGTTATATAACCAGAAGATCTTGAACAAGTTCTTGAACCAGTGTGACTTGACTACAGATGCCCTCCCCACAGGGCTTATAAGCACATTTTAAGTGAAACTTTAAAAAACATTTACTCTAAAAGTTAAAAAGGTCTAAACATTAGGTATTATACATGTAGCATTGCATGGAGGTCCCCTAAAAGGTTTGTTGAAGTCAGGTCCCTGGGGTCAAATTTGGGGCCGCCACAGGGGTCATGGTTTTACATAGAGTTTAATAGGGAAAATGTAGACGCAATAGCTCCCCATTTTTTATTGAATCTTAACCAAATTTGCACAGCAGTTATATAACCACAAGATCGCATACAAGTTATTGAACATTGTGATTTGACCACATATGCTCCCGCCACAGGGCTTATAAGCAAATTTTAAGTGAAACTTTAAAAAACATTTCTCTGAAAATCCAATGCCTAGACATTATATATTTTACATGTAGCATTACATAGAGGTCTCCTCAAAGGTTTGTTGAAGTCAGGTCACTGGGTTCATATTTGGAGCTGCCACAGGGGTCACTGTTTTACATAGATTTATATAAGGAAAACATTGTAGGCGCAAGGCACCGCCATTTTTCATTAAATCTTAACCAAATTTGCGCAGCAATTACATAACCACAAGCTCTTGGACATGTTCTTGAACCAGCGTGATTCGACCACAAATACCCCTGCCACAGGGTTTATCAAAGCACATTTTAAACGAAACTTTAAAAAGCATTTCTCTCTGAAATATGAAATTATAGTAGTATTCAGCATACATGTCGAAAAAATAAGCTAAAAATGAAATAAAAATGAATCTTAAAGTGACATGAAATGCTTGAAAAACCCAGTGAAATCCGAGGACTTATTCTCATTGGGGTCCATATAACGTATTAAAAGCTATTGTTAGACACTTGAAATAGATTATTACATATTGTTTTGTAAAAAATGTATCAAAATTATAAATACTTTATTGTATTTAAGTGATTACATATTATACAAGCGAGAAAATGTTGCTTGAGACTAATAATTAATCAAATTAAAATCAAAGAGGGGCAGACGTCAAGAGGATAGAGGTCAGGGGTCATCACATGGGTCACTGTTTTACATATGTTAAACACAAATAAAACTTCTTTGAGTGGGCACAGAAGCAACCCCACAATTTTAGAGGAACTTACACAAAAAATCCCCTGAAATGATCATCTGTCCATATGTTGCCAGTAGAGCCCCTCTTGGGCCGCTTGTTTGTCCCGATATTGTTGCATTAATCTACCTTTATGTTATTTCTTGTGAAAACATGATAAAACTCTGCTGGTGATGTGCAGCCATTTCATACCCTGGGAACAGTTTGTTCTGTGTACTTTGTATGATAGGTGATATTTTCACTAACAGTGAAATGTTTTGATAGGTGATTAATTTGTTTACGTGAGTTACATGTCCTCTTGGAAGGACGGTGGTTCATATATTATTGAACCTGTTTCGTGTTCAAAATGTCATAACACTCCATTTAAAAATAATAATTCTTCATTGTTTTAATAGATAGTATTATTTAAAAACAATGCATGAATCCAGATTATTGATGTAGAAGTTCTGTATTTCATTTATACATACATGTGACAACAGTTAACAATGTATGATGCAAACTTACTGACTGTACTAATTATTACATGTACCTGTACCATCAAAATGTTGTGTCTTTCTACAGAAAGGTTTGGCATGCAGGAAGGAGTTGGTTGACTATGATAGATAACAGAGACAGGCCGTGGCTGCCAGCAGTTGTCCTGTCACTTGTCCACAGGATCCAACAACGATGAGGGCAGTAGATGAGGACACAAAGAGGGACATATTAAGGTTAGTGTATTTAATTGATTACATAAGTTATTAAATATGTTTTCAATTAGATAGTATCATATTCTTTCTAAAGAATCAACAAATGATGGAACAGTTCTCTGGAATAAATGTAAATTTCAAATTTAGATCTACTATGGAAAAATTTCCTATTATAGCGAAACTTTACAGTAATCAAGTCTACAAACAGGAGGAAGTAATGATAAAGTTAACATCATACACATAACCATTGAACCTTGATATCTACTGGATGGCTACGTCAAAGGTGAATGTCAAAATCAGGACTTTGACATATTGAGGCTGTATATTTCCATATTCTGCAGTATTGGTCGTATCTGGTCTGTAATTTCCAAATGCATGAACCGATTTTCAAACAACTTGATACAAGTGTTCAGCATAATATGACAACATATTGTGCGCATCACCTGGGTAGTTACCTTAATGGTCAAGGTCACATACTGGACTGGGTATATTATTCCTGGGTGACTTCCTTATATTTGTGTAAACAAAATGTATAATTTTGTTATAATTGATATCGAAATTAAAAATCAATGTTAGGGTATAATATAAGGGTTGTGTATTTCCATGTACATATAAAAACAGTAAATCAGTATACATGAACCAGTATTGTTCGGAAACAAATATAGAAATCTCTGTAGTATGAGCTTATTTCATTCAGAATGTTTTAAGATATTAAAACAAATAAATATATAATAAAATATACATTTTATTTTAATAAAAAAAAGAAATCTTTGAAATAGTTATAGAGATTTGTGTAGAATTTCAATGTTTTGTCTATAGCCAACAAAAGTCTGACTGGAAGTCATTCATATCTCCAACTGTCTTTGCATATAATGCCACTAAAAGCAATTCAACAGGTTTTTCACCCCACTATCTTATGTTTGGATGGCATCCGAGACTTTCCGTTGACGCATACCTTGGGACAACCCCAGAAGGTAATGAGGCAGCTGCAGAGCCTCATACTTATGCCCAAAAACTGAAAGCCAGACTCCAGTTCGCTTATTCAGCAGCTGCCAAGGAGTCGCAGAAAAGTTCAGCTAAGAATAAAGCCAATTATGACAAGAAGGTCAGAGAGTCGAAACTGGAAGAAGGTGATCGAGTTCTTGTGAGGATCGTTGGTTTAAAGGGATAGAATAAACTTGCGGACAAATGGAATAACAACCCTTACACGGTTGTTTCTATTCCAAACTTAGATGTCCCAGTTTACAGAGTAAAAAGAAAGGATGGAATAAAGGGGATTTGAACCCTGCATAGAAATATGCTCCTCCCCTTCTCTTTTATTCCCCCTGTTCTTACTAAACCAATGTCCAAGAAACCCTGTAAACCCAAAACAGCTGTTGAAGCAGCACCCCAGTACAGTGGCTCTGAATTATCGGTATCCAGTAGTTCTTAGTCTGAGACTGAGTCTGACAGTACTTTGTATGTTCTTCCTGCCAGGCGCAAACCTAAAGTTAGTTTTGCAGCTAAACCGATTGAAATTTTGATGGGTGTACTCTTGACAGTTCCACCTCTGTCGATACTCGTGGTACTGTTCGAACTAGCAATAATGTAAATTATTGCAACAGGTACAGTTCAACATGCCAGAATAGTACTGACGACTCTTACCGTCGTCCAGGCATCCTTTCACACAGGTCTGATAGTATCCCAACCCCCAAAGTTTCAACTTTACACGAGGAATCCCACCCTGCAATCCTGATTGTACAGGAGGAACCCCCAGTTGTAAATCAGCCTTTGGATGAAGTGCAGCGACTGCAATATCTGACAAATAACTCCCCAGCAGTAAAGAGATCCAGCTGAGAGAGGAAACCTCCTGATAGATATGGTCAGTGGTCATATCCTTCACCATCAAATATGTCCCAGACCATTTATTACATTTGATCCTGTCTGCAGAGAATTTCACAATTTTTAATGTGTAATATATGTATTTTAGTTATTTTTACAAATATATTTTTTCAGTCAGGTTTAAGATTTAATTAATGTAGTAACTTATAACTTACCATCAATTGATTAAGAAAAACTTAATCATAATTAAACCCATTATTTTACTTTATTATTTTATTTGCTGTGAATATAATAAAATCAGTCTAAAGGAAACTACATTGATTAAGTACTTGATGCTTATTAATAGATAAGAAACCTTAACATGTCAAGGAATATCCTCCTGGTCACAAGTACTCTGGCGTGTGTAAATAGATCTATAGTCCATTTCAATTGTTTGTGATGTCAGTGTATCTGTTTGTATACATGTATGTTTTGCACGAAGTGATTGAGCGAATGAGTGAGCAATGTGTGAGCGATTTTATTGCATGATGGGTAAATATTGCATGATGGGTAAATAAACAATTTCCAATTCCCGCCAAACTAACCATCTAGACACTTTTCTTCTGACAGTTGAATGATAAAGACAAATAGAAAATCTTCACTTCACAGATTTTCTAATATAAAAATAATGGTAAGCGTTGCATGCCCCCCAAATGGTCAATGAAACATAATAATATAATTATGTTATATTAAGTAGAGATGTATCCGTGAATATAAAGAGTAATGGACTGATGTTTCAGACTAGACATGCAATTTCATGTTTTTAGCTCTACTGGCCAAAGGCCAGAAGTGCTGATGCGATGATGCGTTGTCTGTCATCCGTCGTCTGTCGTCTGTCAGCAGCACTTTCTCTGAAACCACTAAGCCAATTAAACTGAAACTTCACATGGGTGTTTCTATTGCATAGGAGACTATACAGAAGACTTTTTTTTTTTCGATCTGAAATTCAAGATGGCCGCCGTTACTAAAAATAGTCCAAAACTTAAAAAATCTTCTTCTCATGAACGGCCCAACAGATTTTCAAAATGTTTATGTAGTAATGATGACCAACTATAGTTTTGTTAGATTTGTTCAAATTAAATTGTGTCCCTAGCGTTAAATATGACCCCGCCCTGAGGGTTCAATTAGGGGACACATGTCAATATAATATATTTTTTTTTTAAATGGAAATGATTTTGCCTATATTTTCACTAAAGCATTGTTAGGTCAAGGAGGTTAAGATTTGTAAAAATGACTGGGTTCCTATGTCTTAAGGGGTCAGGAGAGGCCCCAAAAGGGTACAAATTGGGAATTAGTAGAATTGTTTTCTTAAGAACCGGTATGTCAGATTTGTACATATTTGATATAAATTATCCCTAAGTGTAAGGTTTGAGTGCAGATAAGAATTTAGGGGCTAAAATATATAGGGGCCCTGTAAGGGGACTTAGAATTTTACATAGGGATACTATGGGAAAACAGAAAATTCTCTTTTTTTTTTCATCTATTCTGAAACCACTAGGCCAATTAAACTGAAACTTCACATGGATGTTTCTATTGCATAGGAGACTATACAAAAGATTTATTTTTTCTCTCTAAAATTCAAGATGGCCGATGTTTCTATTGCATAGTAGAATTTCAAAAAGTGCTATGGCCACTATGAGTCAGTAGAGCGTCCTCAGGCCCTCTTGGGCCTCTTGTTTACATTAAAGCATGACCTTTACCTTTGTGTAACCTTGACATCTGATGTAATGGTCTGGGTATTTCAACAGTCAAATGCTGCTGAAACATCATCATGACATGCTGATCACTAATGCCAAGTTATTCTAAAATCCCTAAATGTAAGACAAAGTTACATGTCATCTTGATAAATTAGTATAATGAATCATGTAATAGTTAAACATTGTTATTTCTACTGGATTTTTGTGTGTTTGTGTTTTAAAAGCAAGTTTCAATTAATATAATTGATAGAATTTGGAACCCCACATGTTATTATTATACCGTAGTTTAGGTTGAACATTAGATAAATCCGGATACAACGTTAAACACTGTATATGGCTCTAGGGAATATTGTGTTTATAAAATAACAAGATATTCAATATAGAATTACAGAAGACTATTTTGATATTATTAGTGACCGACCTTTGTTAATCAGTTCTCAGCAGATCTGATGTGAGGAGATAACGGATCTTTTAAAACATTTTTTAATGATGGCGCTTTTTAGGTATGTGCAATCTGCCGGGTGCTTATTTACAAATTTCACAATTTTATTATATAATTTTTTAATTTAATTTTAAATCACTGTGTACCATTACGTGACACACCCTGGGAGATTAACAGGGGTTTGTCAAATCTTAACCATGTGATGTACTAAATATAATATTGCAAGGCTGAAACAGGATATGGTAAATTACACACTATTGTGTACTGGGGTAACTCAATTTACATATCAGATTGTGGGAAATGACTTGTATACTAGTCCACGGGTGATTACTTTTTTGACAAACCCTAGTACCTGCCGATAATAAAGTGTTACTTCAAATGAAGTAAATAGTACACTTTTCATTCTTTCCTAATTTTTAAAAAAATTAACATATATAATAGTGTACTATAATTATATACAAACATTGTATATAAATACTACTCTCTTCAATTTTTATCTACTATTATTTTATCATATAATAGTGTACTATAATTATATACACATATAGTACATAAATAGCAATATACTTAGGTATAGGGCTATATTGTTTACCAATACTAGTAAATACTATTGCATAATGGTGAGAGGGAATGTCATATGACGTTATTAGTGTCATAAGCATTCAATATAGAGTTACACAAGACTAACTAATTAAAAAATCAACAAAGTATTACAGGAGAATATACTCTACTGTAGTTGATATATCTAGCACAAAGAATATCAAAGTACATGTAAAATTATTTATAAAATTTATAGGGTGAATAAAAAAATTTATCACAGTTACTTAAAAAATAGTCAATAAATCTTGTACAAAGATAAGATAATCAAAAGGAATCCATATAAATAAACATGATAAAAAGAAAGGTTGATTACCGTATGTAATTAATAAATATGTAAAATAGCAAATATGTATATAATCGTCATATATCATTACTCATCCTTCATATGTCATTCATATTCATCAATTTATTTTTAATCATCTGTTTATGCTCGCCAAAATGACCAGTTCAAAGTGTAAGGGTAAATAAAAACTACACAGTCAGTCTTGATAGATTGAGCAAATTTAAAGGCAAAGTCACAGATCAGACACACAATATCAAACAAATTGAAAGTGTGACCTTGATCTTTGAGGAAAGGTCCTGTGTCTTACATGCGACACTTTATTATGTCATGTTGATCAACTGAGCCAAGTGTTTTTAAAATGTATCCATAGATGACTGACCGGACAAGAAATGTCAAAATGACTGAAAGTGTTGTCAAACAAAGTTAAATTGTGACCTTGACCTTTGAAGTGGGAGTTTGGGTATTAAGTGCAACACATCGTCTTGTTATGTTGATCATTAAATTTTGTAACAAATATTTATAAAAATCCATCTATGCATGACAGAGTTGCAGGTCTGACACAAAATCTCACACAGACTCAAAGTGTTGTCAAACTCATATTGTGACCTTAACATTTGAGGTACGGTTGTGGGTCTTACTAACGACACGTCTTCATGTTATGTTGATCAATTGTAGCAAGTATCATTAAAATCCATCTATGCATGACAAAGTTACAGGCCGGACACAAAATGTCACACACTCAAAGTGTTATTAAACAAACTCAAATTGTGACCTTGACCTTTGAGGTACAGGTGTTGGTCTTACTCGCGACATGTCGCAATGTTATGTTGATCATTTGTAGGAAGTATTTATAAAATCCATCTATGCATGACAAAGTTACAGGCTGGACACTAAATCTCACACAAACTTGAAGTGTTGTCAAACAAACTCAAATTGTGACCTTGACCTTTGAGGTATTGGTGTGGGTCTTACTCGCGACATGTCGTCATGTTATGTTGGTCATTTGTACCAAGTATCAACTAAATCCATCTATGCATTACAAAGATACAGGCCAGAAACGAAATACCGGACG
The DNA here is from genome assembly GCA_029582155.1 of Panopea generosa. Taxonomy (NCBI): domain Eukaryota; kingdom Metazoa; phylum Mollusca; class Bivalvia; order Adapedonta; family Hiatellidae; genus Panopea; species Panopea generosa. The sequence continues at coordinate 7,179,879 of CM055911.1, forward strand.
GGAAGACGGACAGATTGAAGGACCGACGGATGCTGCCATTACTATATGCCACCCAAAAAATTTGGGGGAGTGGGGCTTAAAAATTGTTTTGTTTCGCTACTTACTAAATCAGCCTGTTAAGCAATTATTTGTATTTTCATTCTCATTTAAAACCGTTTAAACAGTATTTTAGTAAAAAATGTACATCATTTTAAAACATATAACATAAATCACAATAACAAGAGTACATATTGAAAGGGATGCTTTGTAAAGCACTTTTGAGCATATTTCATATATGAAAAGAGTGCTTTACAGGGGTCCTTAGGCTGGGGGTATGGGGGCCACCAAGGCCTTGAATTTCCTGGTAGCAAATATGATGTATTATATGATGCTGAATTTGTAGTTTTATTACTCCTAAAATTCCAAAATGATGACTACAGTACCAGTTTTGTTGTAATCCACAGTTTTGAAGTAAGTGAGTCAGTGAGTTAGTCAGTGAGTCAGTGAGTCAGTCAGACAGTCAGTCAGTCAGCCAGCCAGCCAGCCAGCCAGCCAGCTAGCCAGCCAGCCACATGCGTGTGTGCGTGAGTGGGATGGAATTATAACTACAAACCAGAAATGTTTGCACATAATTGTTAAAAGGATATAACTTGGATGCCAGGGCTTGCTCAATTAACATCACATTTCAGCCTGTAAGGACTATATCAGTGACAAATCTTGTTTTAATGCCATCAACATAGATGATCACACAGACGCTTATTGAAAGGGAACAAAAAATACAAGCATGCGTTTCAAAGACTAATGAATCAATTTAGTACTTCCTGTAGACAGGTTTTACCGATATTACATACAATATTGTCGATTTTATTGAGCGTCGGCCTAGACCAATAACAATCGGTTCTGGTCTGTCTAACTTCCGAAAGCAGAATGGAAAAACGACAAATTACATGACGGACCCGTTTGTCAGATAAACTATGGGTCAAATTGTGGATTAATGGGTCCGATCGGCGCACGGCCCATTTGTTTTTGTGCCATATAAAATTTTAATGTGCAAATGGGGCAATGGCGCGACCTTAAGGGATCCCTGCTTTATAAATACAGTATAATAATAATAATAACAACTGCTCCACACAGTAAAATGTCTGACTTTTTGTCTTGTATGATAACACTATCATAAAGTTTATAAACATCTTTTGTTATTCTCTTCAGTGTGGTTGGTTGACTGCTGGAATCAATACCAGATCATCTTTCTGCTCAAGTTTGTAATCTTCTTGGATCAAATCTTTTCTTGAATTGCAAATATTTTATGAAACCCTTTAATTAGCATTTTTTAACCATTTTGTGTATTTCATATATTTACTGATATATTGATTTTCTCTCACCACAAAGTATACTGCTCCCTAGCTCTTTCATAAACATTTGACAATATTAATGTTAGTCTTATATGCTTATTCCCATACAGGAACAGGCAGCAGCTAACTGTACAGTACTTGGAGATTTGGACAGTGTCACCTGGGCAGCTGCAGAGTGTGTACATACAGATTATAAATAGATAAGTCAGCCAGGTAAATATCTCTACAAACAATGAAGTTCATTTGGAAGCAGAAATAAAAAGTTAAAGACAAGATTTTGTTAAATTTTAGCAGATTTAGTAAAAAATCATATAATTCCATATATGGGCATATATTTGAACATCAACTATACATACTATTACATATGAAATAAAACGTATTTAATTAAAACATAGAATAATCATTTCAGAAGGCATATTAGCACTTTCAAAGCATTTACTGCATCAGAAAAAGAGATATTCATAATCTGGTGATACTATGTTGGTGCAGTTTTGTTTAATTTTCATGTTTTCAGAAACCACCATTAAGAAAATTGGATACCCTTCCGAATTCTGACCCTAATTTAAGAATTGTGATTACTCTATTTCCCAAGTATAATCCGCACTCGAGTATAATCCGCAGGTGATTTTGAAGTTAAAACTAGTGGAAAAAAGCTAGTATACATCTATTATCTGCAGGCATGATTTATTTGTTTACTACTTCTGCCATTTTGAAATCCGGACCAAAGTGAAAGATCAATTTTGATTGGTTATTCCTGGAGTAACACAATCTAGACTGGTGTGCTGCATAATTTATGTCAAAAACGTAGGTAAAAAATTTTGATGTGATATATATAGAGTGTACTTTAAAATCCCTATGGCTCAAAAATGACATGGTACTCAAAACCCCCTTGATGGGTGGCATTTGTGAATAATTGTGTAGGTAATCAATATAACAAGAGGGTTATTTCTAAATTTCAAAAAGTGCTAAAATTAGCCAAATAAAAGACAAATAAAAAAATGAGCAATACATATAGATTTATTTTGACTTTTCTTAGTGTAAGCATAACCTTCATAAAGATTTATGAGAGCCTTTATTACTAGTAATGAATTCCATTTTGAAAGAGCAGTAATGTTGGTTCCAAAGACATTATATATACCCAAAGATGCAACAGTTTGAAATAATGCAAACAACAAGATTAAATTAAAATTTTGTTGAAAAATATTAAACTGCAAATTAATATAATTCATTTAAAGTAATTATCATCAAAGATCTTAAGCCAATATGCAGTCAATTTAATTAAGGGGTAATCATTGACATGATCTAAGTGATGTGACTGTGACAAAAAGTTTTTGTTAAAAATTACAATAAGCTGCTCTAATTATCAGCAAATAATTAACATGACCACATAAATAATTGACTGTAACAAACAAGTTTTTTGAAAAATTACAAACTTTAAAAATATAATTAATAACAAAAATAATTGTTCATAATTGTAAAAAAATGAAATTCATAATTGTAAAAAATAGTAATATCAATAAAGGTCAAGGTCGTTCATGGAGTAAGGTGTGTTTTTTTGTCAGCTCTCGATACGAAGATAGAAATCTTCAAATAAGTATAAAAATACAAGGAAAATATGGATATATTTTAAATATAAAAGGGACTAAATGCATTTACATCGTGTTTAAGATGTTTATGTGATTTTTCATACTTGAGAAAAGGAGTTTTTTATTCAACAAAAATGGACAATTTGTTGGCGGGAAAAAAAACATGGGAAACGTGAGTACGGACAATAGCTACATTCCTTTCCTTCGCTTTGTGAATAGACAAATGAGAGACCGTGCTACACGTTACACGCACACCAATGTTTTTTAAACAAATCGCCGTATATACACAGCGGTAGCCTACATAGTATACGATAGTAAAAGAACAACTTAAATTACACATCTGTTAAAAAGACTACGGGGAAAATGTCACAGACAAAGACAAACAAAGAGAGAAAAACGAGAGGCAATAGCACTGGATTTTATGAAGATACGATCGAGAAAAACTCTAAAGAAGGAAAGAAAAGTGAGGCCTCAGGGTCACAGAGCACAATAACAGAAATGTTCCGACCAGAAAAAGTAAGTGACCTGGACTCTGTCTTAAAAACTTTGGAAGCAAAAATAAGTAAAGTAGCAACTCAAGAGTACATTGAAAAACAGTTCAAAACAATGATCTCAGAAGAGTTTTTAAGTAAAAAGCTGGAATCACTAGCAAAAGATTTGAGATCACAAATAAAAAAAGAACTTGAAGACGTCTATTTAAAAATTGATCAACTGGAGAAAAAACTCAGATTCAGAAGAGACTGTTAAAAAACTTCAACACAACGTATCAGCAGTAGAAATTGAACTTGAAAAGTGTACCACCGAAAACAGAAAACTTAAAGAAACAAGTAAAGATGTAGAAGACGCTCTCAAAAGCTTGGGTTCAATGAGCAAAATGTACGAAATTGCCATTAATGATCTGGAGCATTACACCCGCAGAAATAGCGTTAGTTTTCTAAAAAATAAGCTTAGCCTGAGACTGAGTGAGGAAGATGTAGACATCGTACATCGTCTGGGCCCTTTTAGAAAAGATGGTAACAGGCCTGTCATTTGTAAATTTTTGTTGAGGATGCACAAGTTCGAAGTGATCAGTGCAAGAAGAAAGCTGAAGGGTTCTGGAATAGTTATCCGCAGATCTGACGATCAAAAATGCAAAACTTTTAGAAAAATTCAACAAACATGGAGATGTGAAGACAGCATGGTCAGATGAGGGAAAAATTATTGCCCTTTTGAAATCGGACAGAAAAGTTGTGGTCGGCCTGAAAACAGACTTAACCAAATCGTTCAATTAAAATTCCCAGTCTTTTGGGTCGAAACGGATTTAAATCTGGACTTGTTTAAACAATATGTTAAAAAAAATAACTTTTCAATTAAATATCATCCCCAAAGAAATGTTATGTAAAGGTATATATATACCCTTTTGTTTTATTCAGGTGACTCTATAAATATGTTTTTGGCTTTTTAAATATGTTTTTGCCTAATTAATTAGATGGGTGTTCTTTAGAGGCTCACTATCCATAATCCGTGTCACTGAAAAGCACGGTGCTTTCCAACAACCAACATTTTATGTAAAATAAAGCGTCTAGTAGATATTTTGATCACACAACTTCACTACACGAGTTTTGTTGATACACAACATAATTCAGCGCCTCTTTTTAGACATTCAAAAGCCTCCATTAGAAAATATAGTTGACAAACAACCGTATGTTTATTGGAAGGGATTGGTAGTATATTTTGATATGTTTATAATTCTATAAGATACAAATTAAAAACTTTATTTTTATATTTTTTACTGAACAACTCTAGAAATAAATTGTTGACTTTTTATAGGGACTCTTCCATATTATAAGTCATTGCTTTTCCAGCAATGTATAACTTAAGCAACGTATAGCAAGGTTAGTGATACAAACTACTAGCCTTCATAAAATATACCTTTCTGTAGCTGACGAGGTAATGTCTATTCGTTACATCTGTTACAAAACACATTTATTAACAGTTGTAGTAATATACAAATTACTTTTGGAACCTAGATCAAACTATTTACTGGCAAACAGCCTTTTTTTTTTTTATAAATATTTTTTTTATCAATATTATATTAGACTGAGACAAACTGTGTATACTTTTATTGATGTATAAAAATGTGCTGTCATTTTGATATAGTTTTTAATGTAGCTTTTTTAGCCCAGTGTTTATATTTTGCAGATATAACTGGTATCAAGAACTTTAGTGTTGAATGGCATCATGGCAACTTACCGAGTAGTCTTAGCTGGTAAAAGTTAGTTTGTATATCTACCTTAACTGTGATTTAATATACAAATACCAACCGGCATGTAATAGCTGTGTCACAGTATGAATTCAATTATGATACATAAGCACAGTGACCAAATATAAACATAACTTTTGATGCATTTGTAAAATAAATTGACATTAACAGGGATATATTTCAATGTTTAGTTATATAGGGTATAATAAATTATGCCAGATATTGTCATTAAAGTTTATTCTTTTGTCTAAATGTTTAACATTTTTGTATTAGTAATACCTAATCAGTAATAACTAATTTAACCTCATACTCTCTGGTATATATTCAAACAAACCGATAAAAAATAAATTAAGCATATAAATATTTGTTTAGTCAGCTGCTCACATTAAAACTTTAAAGAGCAGCCCTCATATTAAAGACTTCTATAAATAGATCATAATTATGATTAGATATTATGGATAAATATTACATGTTGTAAGCCCGTATTTTGAACCGCTGATTTTTAAGAAACAATAAATACATGCTATAAATGTACATATGTTGTGTACATATATGTACGGGCATAGGAATGTATATAATATATGTATGTATATATGAAAGATCCCAAAAATGGGAAACTTCGTTGTTGAGAAATTAGTTGCCTCCTTTTTGTGTATGTATTGATATATGCATGTGTGGGTATGTATGTATATGTATGTTATATATGTATATGTATATATATATATGTATATATATATATGTGTAAATGTACATATGTGTATAGGTATGTATATATATATATATATATATATATATATATATATATATATATATATATATATATATATATATATATGTGGATGTATATGTAAATATATGTGGGTGTATATGTAAATATATGTGGGTGTATATGTGAATATATGTGGGTGTATATGTGGGTGTATATGTGTATATGTTGCCCCATTGGTGCAAAAAGGGACCAAGTGCCCTTTAATATATATGTGTATGTATGTGTGTGTATAAACATATATTGAATATCAGATAGGAAGTACAGTATGTGCTTGTATGTATTCTTAGCTTTATATTAGAACTCTGCCAATTTTTTTTTTTACAGACAACCAGCTGTGATTAAATGAAACAGATGTCAGAAATATATTTCTGGTGGATCAAATGCATGTACAAAGAACCCGGTACTATAATGTTTTTTTTTTTTTGTGTATGTTTTGTTTTTTTCTCATAACTAAAATGTGAATGTAAATACTATATTAGTTATATATTCGAGTGTACTTTGACATTGTAACTATGTTGTTTTTTTTTCTCTTAACTAAAATGTGAATGTAAATACTATATTAGTTATATATTCGAGTGTACTTTGACATTGTAACTATAAAAGTAAGTTATAAACTCGATATATGTTGAGATATTAATATAAGACCTCGTATTTGTTTTTTTTATAAAACGTCGATGATTACCTTTGTTTTAATTTTTTTTTTCTCCATAAATACAGTCATTATCATTAGTGTGTTGTTGTTTTTATGTTTTGGAAGGAGTGTAAAAATAGCTCATGCACATTGATGTTGATCTTCTGTACATGTTATTGTAACTATGTTTAATCTATTATTGTAACTATGTTTAATCTGTTATTGTGACTATGTTTAATCTATTATTGTAACTATGTTTAATCTATTATTGTAACTATGTTTAATCTATTATTAGATAATGACAACTAGATTTAGTGAGGTTCGTGTATATACTGTATATACTCCAGTACCCTTTTTGGTAATGGAGAGACAACAAAAAAAAAAGATATTTGAATATCTCTTTTTTTATGTATGTAAATATCTGCCCCCAACCCCTATTATTTTCATGTATTTTTTATTTTGTACTTTATGCTTTTTCTGTGGGAACAGGTTGCAGGGAACAATGTCTAGTAGGTTTCAAACCATATACTGTGCCGGTATGGATAAAAAACAGTTATACAGAATATACAGTTTACGTCTGACCAGACAGCCAATGTATAGATACAGTTTTATAAATAATGACTGATAAGGTAACCTTTATTTCAGTTAACGTCCAAGTCCTTGGTAATAGAAACAAACGTATAGATGTTTTCCATTTTTTGAAGCAAAAATCATATTCTGTCTATTTTTTACAAGATACACATTTTGTCAGCAAAGATGAAAATTATATACGTGCGCAGTGGGGTTACGAATGTTTTTTTAATAATTTTAACAGTCAATCTAGGGGTGTTGCAATTCTATTTAATAATGATTTTGAATACAAAATACATAAAACTGAAGGTGATATAGATGGTAATAAACTGATTTTAGATATAACAATTAATAAGAAAAGGATGACTTTAATAAATATTTATGGACCAAACAAAGATAAACATGAGTTTTATACAGGGGTTAAACAAGACATTGATAGATATGGAAATGATACAATCTTAGCAGGAGACTTTAACCTAGTTCTCAATCCCCAAATAGATACACATAATTATGTAAATATCAATAATCCTAAAGCTAGGGAAAATGTTTTAAGTATTATTAATGAATGTAATTTGACAGACTGCTGGAGAGAACTTAACATTGATAAGAGAGAGTTTACTTGGAGACGTCTAAATACAAATAAAATGGCCAGATTAGATTTTTTTCTGATTTCGGAACATTTACTTGCTGACATTGAGGATAGCAATATTTTACCGGGGTATCAAACAGATCATTCAATAATTACTTTAACATTTACTTTTGGGAAATTTAAAAAAGGACGTTCATTTTGGAAATTTAATAACTCGCTTTTAAAAGATAAAACTTATGTAGACGAAATTAAAAAAGTAATTGATAATACAAAACTTCAATACGCAACAAGAGATCAAAATTTAAATGTACAAATTTGTGACATACCTTGTAAAGATTTGATGCTAGATATTAACAATTCACTTTTTTTTGAAATGTCACTATTGGAAATCCGGGGTAAAACAATATCATACTCATCTTTTCTTAAAAAACAAGAAAATCAAACTGAGTCTAAACTTTTAAAAGAAATCGAAAGACTTGAAAAACAATTAGATAATAATTTAGTTAGTTTAGAAAATAAAAAAAAAAGTCTGTTTGAATTAAGACAAAAAAAAATTAGAGGGCATTAAGAAAAGATCAAGAGCTAAATGGTTAGATGAAGGGGAAAAGGTTACAAATTATTTTTGTAATCTAGAAAATAAAAACTTTGTAAGTAAATGTATACCTTCCCTAATATCAAACGATGGCAAAGTTTTGAAAAACCAAGAATTAATTTTGAAAGAAGTAAGGATTTTTTATCAATCATTATATGCCCACAAACCAGTTACAAATAGCAATCTGAATACATTGTTTAAAGATTTTCACATACCTAAACTTACCCAAGAACAACAATTCACATTAGAAGGCCCTTTTGAATTACCAGAACTATTGCTTTGTTTAAAAAGGGCAAAAAATCTGAAAAGTCCTGGCTCTAGTGGTTTTACAATGGAATTTTATAAATTCTTTTGGATTGATATAGGTGTTTTTCTCTTGAGGTCCACAAACTACGGTTTATTGAAAGGAGAACTTTCAATTACACAAAAAGAAGGTATTATTACATGTATTCCCAAAGCTAATAAAGACAGACAGTTTTTAAAAAATTGGAGGCCTATTTCTTTATTAAATTGTTCTTATAAATTAGTTTCCGCCTGCACAGCGTCTGAAAAAGGTACTACCAAGTGTTATAAATGATGATCAGACAGGATTTTTGGAAGGAAGATATATTGGCGAAAACACTCGCACTATCTATGATCTCTTTTATTACACAGAAAAAAATGATATACCAGGGTTATTGGTTATTGCTTATTTTGAAAAAGCATTTGATACTATCTCATGGTCGTTTATTGAGGAGGTTTTAACGTTTTTTAATATGGTCATAGTGATTATTCTAGACCTGGAAAAAGGGCAGGGGGGGACTAAAAAGGGGCAGGGGGGCAAAAGCCCTCCAACACACAACGGCATTATGCATAACGCGTAAACAGGCCATTAACACTAAATTCAGTGGAGTAAAGGTGAGCAAAGTTCTATGCAGCATCATGATCATTTAGCTGTAGTTTTATGAATTATCTCCCTTCTTTCTTTGCAGCATCAGCAACATCTTTGTGGAAGTAGTATATCTTGATTTTCTGCAAAATATCTTACTGAATTTTTTGGTTTATTTATTTGGCAGTGGGCCAGTGTCAAAAATATACTAATCTCCTTTGAATTCCTTTGTTTACCACGAAAATTTCAGTAAGAGAACTTGCATGAAAGCCAGAATAAAAGGCCATGTTGGCATAGGACTGATGATGTTTTTCTATGGATAATTCAACATGTCACAGCTCAACACTTGCTCCAAGCTGAAGGCAATTGACAGTGTAACATTTTCAAAATTTATGAGTTCAGCTGTTTGCTTTACTTTAGATTCCTTAGACAAACAATCCATAGCAAAGGAGACACAAATATGGCATGTATTTGTGTAATAAATCAAAAGAAAATTAGCCAGATGAACTAAAGAAAATGAAGACAGATTATGGAACATTTTTATTAAACCCCTTATTTTCACAACATTTTCAAGCAATCAATTTTACCAGTTTAAATTACTCATTAAATGACCTTACAAACAAAAACATTTCATAACTTCTTTAGACAAAGCCTATTTTTTCATTTAATAAGCATCATACATCAACACATGATAGAACTTTTTATGTACACAACCAGGAAGAACCCAGATTGAGCTCAACAATAAAAAATAACAAATTAGTCCAAATAAAAAATGCTCAATGACCGACTTGGTCTCTGAAAATATTGTTTCTGCTTTACCATCATTTACCTTAACATCTTTAATAAAGTCCACACATATATCACCACTATCAATATCAACATACTTAACACAAAATGCCAAATGTTTATCGTTGGTATCATCGGTTGTTTCATCAGTCATTACTGCAAAGCCAGGACTTTTTTCTACTCTTTTTTTTAAAGTACCCTCAATATCATCAACCATACTGTTCAATAACTCACTGACTATGGTGTTACTGGTGTATATAGCATTTTTACCTTGTTCTTAGTGCTGCAGTGCGGGACAGTGCAGTTCTTTCATTGCAAAATTAACAAAATCTTTAAATACTATTGTATGAGGAATGTTATGCTTGATCAAGAAATGCAGGATCTTTGTTGCACAGACGACTGCTTCAAACTCTTTTTCACCCATAGGGAGACGTTTATCACTGAAAGATGAATTGATACCAAGTTGCTGTTCAGTCTCGAGTCTTAAGGAAAACTTGTGCATTTCTGAGTTTTCATGATCAATCACTTTATCTTTTCTTAGGGTCACAAAACCTTTTTCAGTCCAAGTAACACTGCCATTCATACCTTTACTTTTGTGTTTCTGACAAAGTTTACAGTACATTGCACTTATTGGGCCATTGTCTGAATTTTCATTTTCAAGATTCAACCATGGTCTGTTTTCTGTCCATTTTTGATCAAAACCAACTTTATGTTTGCTTTTAACAATTTTTCTAACAGATGTGGATTCACTACTCAATGTTGTAGAACGGTTCTCTATTACCAAAGACGTATCAGAAATTGTAATGCAGTACCAGTGGTATCTGGAACAATGCTGACTGGGTCATTTGTTTCAGTCACACTGGAAATATAAAATGAAACTGGTTCAAACAGCTATTTCAAAAATAAATTATATATTTATATGCCTACTTACAGTTCAGAAGCACCTTATTCATATTCCTTCACATTAAAAAAAACAAACACTTAACACTTCATGGATAGCAAAGTAAGCACAAAATTAATCCAATCACTCATACCTTTCATTAGCTCCAAAGAAAGACGAAATACTATGATTAGTTTTACGAATTTTTGCACATTCTTTTTCAATTCCTGCAAATTTGCGCTTTGCAGACGGCATTTTGACTGTTAAGAGAATACAATCCAGACAACCAAAAAACCTCTCTTTATAAGGTGCTTAGCATTGCTTTAAAACAATTAAATCATCAACACTATGGAAAATAATTAATTATAATTACCTTTGAAATTATCCGAGTTTTCAACACGTTTCAACGTATCCAAATTTTTACCGGCTTTCATCAAGTACCGTGCGAGCAAACCAATTAGCAGATGGATTACATCTTCATAAACTCATTAAATCATTACAATTGATTAAAGTCTACAAGTTTCCAATCAAACATTATTATTCTCTTCTTAAATTATTTATCGAAAAACTGTCAACAAATTTATGTCAAACACGAGTTGATTGGATCCACTTCAAAGGCAGTATATCATAATGTACTGCTATGCGCCGCAGGGCATCAGTCTGTGTAAACTCTAATCCGTATCAGTAGAAGCATGCTGAAGCGTGCCGAATCATTGATAAACAATGGATGAACAACACAGGGCTATTTTGACTAATTGGCAGCTGTTTTTTTCACGGTTTAGTGGCCGACCAGTAAAAAGGGCAGCAGGGCGCACGGAAGGGAAGAAGGGCGGGGTTTTAGGGGCAGAAGGGCGGGCGAAAAAAAGGGTAGGGCGGCGCGCCCCGCCATCCCACTCTAGAATAATCACTAGGTCATAGTTTTAAAAAATGGATTAAATTATTTTATACAGATATTAAATCATGCTTATCAGTAAATGGTCATCTGTCAGATTGGTTCTCTATTTACCGAGGCTGCCGACAAGGTGATCCACTCTCCCCATATATCTTTCTCTTGTGTGTGGAAATATTGGCTGTACTGGTCAGGACAAATAAAAACATAAAAGGAGTTCAAGTAGGCGACACTGAATACATTATTTCATAATATGCGGATGACACCTCACTTATATTAGATGGTACAGAACAGTCACTTAAACATGCTCTTAAAGTTTAAAAGTTTTATGCTGAAATCTCAGGTCTTAAGGTTAATGTTGAAAAAAATAGAATTATATTGTTTGGGAAAAAGACAGGTTCAAATTTTAAATTATGTACGGAAGTAGAACTAAATTGGGATCAGGGAGATTTTATAGTCCTTGGAATTACTATGTCTACTAATTTAGACAGTATGATCAAATTAAATTATGAAAAAAAAATTAATGAAATTAAATTATTGTTACGTTCATGGTCCAAAAGAATACTCACTCCTTTTGGAAAGTTAATGTTTTTAAAAAGTTTAGCTTTATCGAAACTTAATCGTCTATTTTCTTCATTACCAAATCCGCCTGAAGATCAAGTTAAACTGTTACAAAATATGTGTTTTAGTTTTCTATGGAACAATTACCCAGACAAAATAAAAAGAAATGTTGTTACTCAAAGCTATGAATATGGGGGACTTAGAATGATTAATATTAAACAGTTCATATGTTCTTTGAAACTAACTTGGATAAGACGACTTTTATTTGATGGAAAAAAATGTATGAAAATCCATGAACAAATGTATCCCTTTACCACAAAGATGTTGATTTTTGGTAATGATTTTATGAACAATAATTTACATAAAATAGGCAATCTGTTCTGGAAAGATGTTTATGAAAGTCTTAATTTATTAATATCTGTTACAAAACCATTGTAACTTGAATAAAATATTGTTTAAACCAACAAAAAAAAAAACTTGAATAAAATATTGTTTAAACCAAAACCATTGTCATGGAAACAATTTTTAACTCAACCTTTATGGTACAACAATAACCTTAAGATAGGAAGGTCAAGTGTTTTTTACAAAAGATGGTATGATAAAGGCATAATGATCAATGACCTGATAAATGAAAACGGTAATCTTCTGTCCTTTAGATCATTTAAAGGAAATTTTTCTGTTAATTCAAATTTTATAGAATATGAAGGCATGATTGCCGCAGTATGTACTTACCTTCAAACTCTTAAGTTTACTCACCTAGCAATAAAACTAGAAAATCCTGTCAGCCCACTTATAGTTTCTATTGTCGAGTTATCTGTGATGTACTTAATAGGTCCAGTGTATTACCAACATCCATTTCTAAATGGAATCAATATGGACTAAATATAGATAAGGAATGGAATAAATTATTTAAAATACCATTTAGTTGCACTAAAGACACCAAGCTACAATGGTTTCAGGTCAAAATGAATCACAGAATTACTGCTACAAATTATTTATTGACAAAAATGAAGATAAAAGACGATAGTTCTTGCACTTTTTGTAAACAGCATATAGAAAATATTACGCATCTTTTTTGGGAGTGTAAATATACAAAAACATTTGGGCTAATTTTGAAACTCTATGCACTGACAAAAATATAAACGTTCAACCAAAATGGTCTGTGAAAGATATTATCTTTGGGTCAATTAAATATGACAGTGTTCTAAATAAATTAATACTACATGCAAAATATTACATTTATAAGTGCAAGTTAGATGGAAGACCACCAGTTTTCAACAATTACAAACCACAAATAAAATATTTATACCAAATTGAAAAATTAAATGCAAAAAAAAAAGATACACTAGTAAAATTTGAAAAATACTGGAATGCATATGAATCTTTATTGTAGTAATATTGTTACTTAATTGAATTTCTTTTGCTTGTTTTGTTTTGGTTTTTAAAAAAAAAAATAGAATTAACAGTGTCAACTGTTACTCATAACTGTTGCCTAGACCAATCATTATTGAAATGAAATATGTTTAAACAAACTGCCAAATGTGTTCCCTGTTGTTTCTCTTTTCCTTTTTTTTGTTCTCACCTGAAAAAGCAAAGTCACATCTCCAAAAGAAATATTTTGCCTTTTTTTTTTTATTGCTATTTTTTGTACTGTAATTTTTTATTATATAATTCGTATTGTTAAACCGTTGGAATACCTGGTAGAAATAAAACTTGGTATAATAATTCTTTTATTTGTGATATTAAAGGCTGGGTTTTCGGGAAAAAAATGTCGTTACTTTAACATGGTGAAAAGTCAAATGTATGAATTGAAATGATCTCTGTAATAATTTTTGTTTGTCTTGATCGTTTATTCTTAATATAATTACATGTATATCTTATTCTTCTTACTACTTTTGTCTTTGATTAATTTAGAACTATATCATGTTAAAAATAATGTTAAAATCAATCTTTTTGGTGGAGATCCTCTATATAATTGTAATGACATAGAAAAACTCCCCATTTATAGAGCTTGTATAATATGCATTGTTTTTTTGTGGTTTTTATATGCTCCATGTTATACATACTTACAAAAAATATATAAAAACATGCATGTAAATTATTTGTACGGTTTGTTGGGGGATGGCCCACCCTGACCCCCACAGACCTATTACGGGGTGATTAAATGGGTCACCATATTTTTGGTGACTGAAATTAAAAAATATATATTTTCATATATATTTCTTTATTACATTAAACATCATACAATTATCCCGTTTAATGGCGAGCGTAAACATATACATTGAACAGAATTTGAATATTTGCACCAGTCAAGTTAATAAGTAGAAGACTTCTGGTTTAACAAAAAGTTTTATTGTTTTCACATTTGGAAGTTGCAGAATACACAATTATACCAAAAAGGGTTTATAAACTTTGTTTATTAAACAGAAATCATAAAATATAAAGCATGTAAGACATGTTTAAAACTTGTGTGCTTTTTGCACGTAACGTTCAAGATGATAGTCATCAGAAATACTGTTGTTGACTGGCCTTTGTTGATGATCGCAAAGTTTGGGGGAAACTGATGAGACCTGAAAAATAATTTTTTTTTTATCTATACATTAGTATAATACGCACCCCTGTTTTCCATCTTAAAAATTGGGAAAAAACTGCAGCTTATAATCATAGTTTTATGGTAGAAAAAGCAAAAGATGTTTTTTTTTATGTAGAGAAATAGTGCAAGTTTTAGCAACAAACTTTTCAATCAGTTGAGATGAACTGGTCTGCTCTTCATTAGGTCTCACTTAAGAATTACCTCCCTTACAATGTCATGACAGTAGTAAAATTATTACCCTTGAGAAATTAGAGCTGTATAAATTGGTTACGCATGTTTCTGTTTTGAATATGCTTTGAATGTTCTTGTTTTTTTCTACAGATGAGAACAATGGAACATTGTCATAAGTTGTGCCAAGTTTGGATGACACTGGGTGCTGTTTGATTAAGATATACTAGTTTGAAGATGCATAGTGATACACTGCAAGAAGTGGACAGATTTGTCAAAAATGAAGGGGTGTCATCAAACCATAGATATTATGGTCATCCCCATGTTTTCCTGCCTAGTTGGAGCAACAGATGACAATGTATGGAAACAAGGTGCTTTTAGAACATTTGGTAATGTAATCAGTGTTCCATAAGTGCATTTCATTATTTTTATGTAGAACAGTGCAAAACTAATTGTTGTGTGAGACATTCTAGGTGGTTGCCCCCAGAATGACATCCATAACAGAGTTCTTAGCCAAGATTACATGCGGTGATGTACATTCCCTACATTGAGGTTCTGCCATTTTGGGTATCAGCATCTTACATGCATGGGACCAAAGGTATTCATATTTAATTAGTCATTTATCATTTTCAGATAAAGGCAAATTGGTGCCAAGTGCCTTATTTTATATATTTGGCATATTTTGCACTATTGGCACAAAATTGTAAAGATATGACACCAACAAAAAGGAAGATTCTAGGCTCACTCTACCTACACAAAAATAACAAATTAATGCAAGATGATTTTAATTTTTGCCATTTGACACCCTGGAATCAAATATCAGTGACTTATAATTCTACCACAATATTCAACATGATATAATGGATATGGCATCTACTTTCACAATTATGTTTTGAGGATAATGTGACAGTTAACTTAATCGATATATCATAATTATATTACTTATTTTACAACAGTTTTTTGTTTGAAGTCGCATCTCAAATTGTTTAAACATGAGATCACCGGTGAATGATACTGATTTAGACAATCATCTTTGCTATATTTTTACTTGTCAAAAAATATATTGTATTGTACAATTATAAATAGTGTTTATTTATCTAATTGAGGGGCTATTCCCTATAGTGTAAATTAATTCTAGCTATATTTTTTAACAAATCAATTATAATCCAGTTGAAATTGAAAATATGCCACCAAACTTGAACAATTGCTTATTTTCATGAAAACAGAAAATTCATACACAGTACACATATGTACATAATATGAAAACTTCCATTAATATTGATGTAATAAAATAAAGAATTAATACATAAAATATGTCGCAATAAAAATATTAAAGGTATCTCAATAAACAGTCACGAATACAAGCTTTCTCAGTTTGCTGGTGACACTTCAGCTATCCTAGATGGTTCAGAAACATCATTAAATGAAACACTTAAAAAGAATTATCATTTAATGCAAAAACATCAGGTCTTAAAGTTAATTTTGACAAAATGCAGGTAGTATGAATAGGAGCTAAAAAAATATAGTATGATTCAATTGAAACAGAATTAGTGAACCAAATGCAAATACATTTTTATCAAATTCATTGTTTTTTATCTCTACTGGCCAAATGCCAGCAGGGCTTATGTCATGGTAAATTGTCCATCGTCCATCTTCTGACTTATGTTGTCCGTCTGATAGCACCTTCATTTTTTAGCTCTACTGGCCAAAGGCCAGAAGTGCTTATGCAATGGCGCGTTGTCCGTCTTCTGTCGTCTGTTATCAGCACTTTCTCTGAAACCACTAGGACAATTAAACTGAAACTTCACATGGATGTTTCTATTGCATAGGAGACTATACAGAAGATTTTTTTTTTTTTTATCTTAAATTCAAGATGGCCGTCATTACTAAAAATAGTCCAAAACTTAAAAAATCTTATTCTCATGAACGACCCAACAGATTTTCAAAATGTTTATGTAGTAACGATGACCAACTATAGTATTGTTAGATTTGTTCAAATGGTGTCCATAGGGTTAAATATGACCCCGCCCCAAGGGTTCAGTTAGGGGACATGTCATTATATATATATTTTTTTTTTAAATGGAAATGATTTTGCCTATATCTTCACAGAAGCATTGTTTGGTGAAGGAGGTTCAGATTTGAAAAAAATGAATGAGTTCCACTGTCTTAAGGGGTCAGGAGGGGCCCCAAAATGGTAAAAATTTGGAATTACTAAAACCGTTTTCTTAACAACCGGTATGTCAGATTTGTTCATATTTGGCATAAATTATCCCTATGTGTAGGGGTTTGATTACAGAGAAGAATTTAGGGGCTATAATTTATAGTGACCCTGTAATTTTACATAGGGATACTATGGGAAAAGAGAAAATTCTGTTTTTCTTTCATCTATACTAAAACCACTAGGCCAATTAAATTGAAATTTTACATGCATGTTTCTGATGCATGGGAGACTATGCGGAAGATTTTTTATTGATTTGAAATTCAGGATGGCTGGTGTTACTAAAAATGGTCCAAAACTTAAAAAATCTTCTTCTCATGAACGGCCCAACAGATTTTCAAAATGTTTATGTAGTAATGATGACCAACTATAGTATTGTTAAATTTGTTCAAATGGTGTCCCTAAGGTTAGGGGACACATGTCATTATAATATTTTTTTTTTTAAATGGAAATGATTTTGCCTATATCTTCACAGAAGCATTGTTTGGTGAAGAAGGTTCAGATTTGTAAAAATGAATGGGTTCCACTGTCTTAAGGGGCATATGCTCATCGCCATATGTATGGCTATCATAATAATACAGTAATAAATATAACAACAAAGCCATAAACTCACACACCCACACCACACACTTCACACCAGGCCTTTTAAAATTCCAAAATGCAAATCGGTCCAGGCTTTTTACTACCGTAAGAATCGCACGTATTTATAAAAAAATCACTAAAATTGCCTTACATTATGCCATTACATGTATGCATACCCCACCCACCATGTCAGCTGCATCGTGTATTTCTCCATTTATTTATTAATAGGAAAAGATTTGAAGTTTATTTGTGTAATATTTATAACATACTTTATCACAATGTGTACATTTTAATGACTGACATTATGTTTCCACTTTACTGAATAATTTTCATTATATTAAAAATGTTCGATCGAACCAGAAGTGATGCAAGTTCCGGAAGCTGCGCGAAATAATCACCGTGGAAACCAATGTAACGGTTCAACCACCAAAATAAATCATTCAGAACCTGTCCCACATCAAAACAAAATCAGTCCGGGTTTTATCACTTTCATTAATTAATGTCATTAATTTTATAATTAAAGTTATTTTTTTTAAAAAAATGAAACAAATAAGTAACACTGCACGATTTATCAAATATTTTAACGACGCAAACAATATTCGGTCCGATCATCCCAGCTTTGGCTAGCGGTATATCAAAGAAATATACGAACGCAAACACAGTCTTTTGATGAACCGACAGAACGCTATGGGTCACTTATCACACATCAAAGGCGTGCTACATAGCGATAGACTCTTCCGATAAACTCCTCTAATACCTACCGTCAATGGTTTAGTCGAAATTGACATCATTTTGCACTGCAGGTGACAAAACAAACGGATTACTGGGTCAAATGATATTGCCGCAATGCGTATTTTGCTGGTCAGGATGGCATAGTAAGAGCAATTTATGAGATTTTATACGACCGATAGAAAATATCTGGACCGATTTTTTGATACACATACCAATGCAATTGGAATGGGCGTTTCCATCTCGGCCTTATTGGCTATATGAATGTCATCTCTGAACACAACTTCTTCTTTTCCTGGCGCATGTGCTAATATTAAATAATTTTGCACAACGTTCTATGTGCACGTGTATACTGTTGCCAATACACCGAAACTCTTGCAGAGAGCTGCAAGAACTAAATCAATTGTATCGTTGTTGAACTCCATTCTTGTATAAATGTATTTATTGATTTCAGTGACAATGTCGCGGTCACCAACAAAGTCAGTGTAATAGCCCCTGTTAACAATAATTTCATTTCTCAATTTAAAACAAATTTGATCGTGTGTAATATCCTCAATATTTTCTTCAGCCAGGCATTTGCGCATGGAATGCAGATGACAGTGACCATCTCCTGGGACACATATTAGCAGTCGGTTCAGGCTATGTGCATACACATCCATTGTATCCCATGCATCATTGGTTGTGTCATCGGTCGTTTCCCTGATTGCCTCAGCTGGGTTGTCAGTTGCAATTTGTTCATCGCAATTAAATGAAGATGAACACTAGAATTCTAACAAATTAAATGAGAATGAAATAGCTAATGAAACAAAATATTATGCAATCATGTTAACATTTAAAGTTTACAAAAACATTTTTTTTTTTACCTATAATGACTAGAAACTAAGAACACATTTACATTTAAAAAAATTTAAATGGCTAATCTCAATAGGTTTTACTAATTTATGTTATCTTGATTGGGAAGAAGGATTCACTCATATATGAATTGCTCTCAAGTAGAACAAGTACTGAGGGTTGGTTTTTGAAAGGCATCAGGTTTTTGAAACCTGCAACCTCTAGCACGAGTAGCCACTACACTACCGCCTGCTTAAAATGAAACTTACCGGTAGACTGTTGAGCTTAGAGGTAAAGCCACATAATATAGAAAGTGGTATTGATGTCTTATCTGTTATTTTGCAATTATACCCACTGCAACAAAGTTGTAAAGAGGTATTTAAGTTAACCCAGTACTGGTTTCATAATGATTTGGAGAGCTGAGTGTTGATTTTTGAAAGGCATTGGGTTGAGTTAGAGATTATAACCCGCAACATCTGGCATGAGCGGCCAACTATCTATCCATTACACTACCACCCATTTAAAATGAGACCTACTGGTAGACTGTTTAGGATACACTTAAAGGTTAAATAGCTTATATGTCACATAATATAGAAAGTGATATTATGGTCACTGCAACAAATATGTTGAGGAGTATACTGGTACTGGTTTCATAATGACCATAAATAGATAAAATTTTGTCTAGCCTGTACTTCCTTTCTTGATACAAGGATCTCTTTTAAATTTTCTAGAGTTGTTGCCAATGGATATTAATATATATATTATATATATATGCAAGATTGTACAATTATTGAATAAAGGTTTTCCAAGTTTGGGTTTATTCAAGTCTGCTTTATGATGACTGTTTAAATTTTACAAATTTTATTTTTAAAAGCAAACATTTTGAAGCAAGAATTACTCAAAGACTTAAAAATGTAACCGGATTGTGAACTATCATGATTAATGTAAAATACTACTTAAAGGTAGCTTCAAAATGCATCCTTATAGTACAATGAAGTACATCCATCTTTAAGATGGAAGATGTTGGTTCAATCCCAACTAAGGATATCTGTTGGAGGCTTCATACTATGCATTGTAAATCAATTTTGAATTATGAAATGAGGGTAGTGAAAATGCTTTTATCGGTTAGTAAGTTTGTGTTTATTTCAGGAGTGATGGCAAAATTTTGAGTTTGATCCGGTGATGAAAAACAGGTTAGTTTTATGTCTGAAGCTTGAGCTAGACTAGGGAATGTTAATCAAAATTGTACTTTCCATTCTCGTATAATTTACAATATTTTTTCCAACTATTTCAGATGAAAGAATATTTATGATGATTTTTTTTATATTAAAAAAGGGGAGTATACATGTATCTAGCTACCAATTTAATTTCATTGTTTGAACAGCAACTTTGTCCACAATCATGTTGAGTAAGCGCATTCATGCACATTTTCATGGCTACCTAGGCTACAGTTAACATAAATTGCATGAAACATAATGTCCTAAAAGCAAAGCAACATCATGGCACCAATGAAATGCAAACTGGTACTTTTTAGCACTACCCAACTTCAACAGTTACTGATTTTCATAGAGAAATGAAGTACAATTTCTATATAGTTCATACAGACTGAATGATTGTATGTTTTTATATATTCTTTATTTCTATTTGAATCTACATCTCACTGAATGGAAATTATATGGGGTTTTGAAGATTTTCAAAAAATAACTTAAAATTTGCTTAAATGTTACATTTGTATAAATAAGCCACATTTAAAACAAAAGCCTACTTCATTGCACAATTAAAAACCTTTATATGAAAAATTAATGGAAGCCTATCAGTTTGTCAAAGGTCAGACTTGAACTGACATCTCACTCCTAGAAGGAGTTTGTACTTTCTTGTACTACAAAGACTTTCTCCCTGATATACTTCCTGTGTCAAGCTAAAAAACATTATCTCTGTTCTGTATATTTAAAAAAAATATATTTAATATTGATACACACTGAAAAGTTACAGAACAAATGTTTTTAAACCACTCTTTAATTAATATAAACACAAACAAACAGTTACACTGTCATTTTTTCTTAAAAAGTAAACATATGTTGAGACTGCAGCATAAGCCTTCAAGACTAATGCATAAAATATACATCAATCTGTATCAGTATGGTTTATTGAGAATGGCCACCATCATAAAACAATTATGGGGTGAATAAACAAAGATTACAAAAATATACAGTTCTTCGAGTGATCAAAATAAAAAAAATATCATATGCATCTATTTACTAAACAAGTCCTACTCTGTTTGAAATGAACAAATATATTACAATTTTCAAAAATATCAGTAACTCATGATGTACATTATAATATCAATTCAGCAATAGGGACGTATCTTAGGTTCTTCAGATAGTAAGGCAGCATCGACCAATTTTCTTATTGATACTTGAAAGATACCGTACTACCTAATGCCATGCTAGGTGACAAAGAGATGTTTGCAACGTCAGAAAAATAAAGTTAAAAGCAGCCCATCATTACTTCCCATGTACAATAAAAAAAATACTAGTAGCAAATATACATGTAATCGGCATGCAAAAGGAAAACTACTCTAAATAGGAAAATTGCTTATGACATTTTGTCCATTGTCTGAATCTGGTTAATTTCAAATTATACCCTAACCCCCCTTAGGATCCAGTTTTTATTGCAGATTTTAATTTTATTTCTTTGACTTGCCCAAATTTATTTTACGCACGTAGAGAAATGTAGAAAAGAAAGTAATTGTTCTTAAGCCTTATTCTATATACACTGTATATAAAACATATCAAAAATTACAAATACATCTGGAGATCTTCACTGTCTACATCACAAGCAGATACAGAGGAGGACAGGTGCATGAATAGATCCAGAGATGGGGGCAGGGCCTTTAGCAAATCCAAAACAGGGCAGAGGCTTCAGCAGATTCAGAGGGGGACAAAGGCTCCAGAAGATCCATAGGGGGCAGGGTCATCAGCAAATCAAGAGGATGAGGGGAGGGGCAAGGGCTTCAGCAGATCCAGAAGGGGGCGGGAGAGTGGACAGGGGCTTCAACAATCCCAGAGTGGGAACAGGGGTTTCATCAAATCTAGATGGGAAAAGAGACTTCAGCAAATCAAGGGGGACATGAGCTTCAACAGACCCAGAGGAAAACATGAGGTTCAGCAGATCCAGAGGGGAACATGAGCTTCAGCAGATCCAGAGAGGGACATGAGCTTTAGCAGATCCAGAGGTGGACATGAGCTTCAGCAGATCCAGAGGAGGACATGAGCTTCAGTAGAACCAGAGGACATGAGCTTCAGCAGATCCAAAGGGGGACATGAGCTTCAGCAGATCCAGAGGAGGACATGAGCTTCAGCAGATCCAGAGGGGGACATGAGCTTCAGCAGATCCAGAGGGGGACATGAGCTTCAGCAGATCCAGAGGGGGACATGAGCTTCAGCAGATCCAGAGAAAGACATGAGCTTCAACAGATCCAGAGAAGAACATGAGGTTCAGCAGATCCAGAGGGGAACATGAGCTTCAGCAGATCCAGAGAGGGACATGAGCTTCAGCAGATCCAGAGGTGGACATGAGCTTCAGCAGATCCAGAGGAGGACATGAGCTCCAGCAGATCCAGAGGAGGACATGAGCTTCAGTAGAACCAGAGGACATGAGCTTCAGCAGATCCAAAGGGGGACATGAGCTTCAGCAGATCCAGAGGAGGACATGAGCTTCAGCAGATCCAGAGGGGGACATGAGCTTCAGCAGATCCAGAGGGGGACATGAGCTTCAGCAGATCCAGAGAAAGACATGAGCTTCAACAGATCCAGAGAAGAACATGAGGTTCAGCAGATCCAGAGGGGAACATGAGCTTCAGCAGATCCAGAGAGGGACATGAGCTTCAGCAGAACCAGAGAGGGACATGAGCTTCAGCAGATCCAGAGGAGGACATGAGCTTCAGCAGAATCAGATGACATGAGCTTCAGCAGATCCAAAGGGGGGCATGGGCTTCAGCAGATCGAGAGGAGGACATGAGCTTCAGCAAATCCAGAGGGGGACATGAGCTTCAGCAGATCCAGAAGGGGGCATGAGCTTCAGCAGATCCAGAGGAGGTCATGAGCTTCAGCAGATCCAAAGGAAGACATGAGCTACAGCAGATCCAGAGGAGGACATGAGCTTCAGCAGATCGAAAATGGGATATGAGCTTCAGCAGATCCAGATAGGACATAAGCTTCAGCAGATCAGAGGAAGACATGACCTACAGCAGATCCAGAGGGGGACATGAGCTACAGCAGATCCAGAGGGGACATGAGCTTCAGCAGATCTAGAGGGGGACATTATTTACATCAGATCCAGAGGGGGACATGAGCTACAGCAGATCCAGAGGGGACATGAGCTTCAGCAGATCCAGGAGGAGGACATGAACTTCAGCAGATCCAGAGGAGGATATGAGCTTCAGCAGATCCAGGAGGAGGACATGCTCTTCAGCAGATCCAGAGGAAGACATAAATTTCAGCAGATCCAGAGGAGGACATGAGCTTCAACAGATCCAGAGGGGGACATAAGCTTCAGCAGATCCAGAGGAAGACATGAGCTTTAGCAGATCCAGAGGGGGGCATGAGCTTCAGCAGATCAAGATTAACATAAGCTTTAGCAGATCCAGGAGACAACATCAAGTTCAGCAGATCCAGAGGGGACATTAGCTTCAGCAGATCCAGAGGAGGAAATAAGCTTCAGCAGATCCAGTTGAAGACATGAGCTTAAGCAGATCTGGAGGCGGACATGAGCTACAGCAGATCCAGAGGAAGACAGGAGCTTCAGCAGATCCAGAGGGGGACATTCGCTTCAGCAGATCCAGAGGACGACTAAGCTTCAGCAGATCCAGAGGAGGACATAAGCTTCAGCAGATGGAGAGGGGGACATGAGCTTCAGCAGATCCAGAGGGGGACATGAGCTTCAGCAGATCCAGAGGGAGACATGAGCTTCAACAGATCCATACGGAACATGAGCTTCAGCAGATCCAGAGGGGAACATGACCTACATCAGATCCAGAGGGGGACATGAGCTACAGCAGATCCAGAGGGGGACATGACCTACATCAGATCCAGAGGGGGACATGAGCTACAGCAGATCCAGAGGGGGACATGAGCTTCAGCAGATCCAGAGGACATGAGCTTCAGCAGATCCAGAGGGGGACATGAGCTTAAGCAGATCCAGAGGAGGATATGAGCTTCAGCAGATCCAGAGGATTGCATGAGCTTCAGCAGATCCAGAGGAGGACATGAGCTTCAGCAGATCCAGAGGAGGACATGAGGCTCAGCACATCCAGTGGAAGACATGAGCTTCAGTGAGCCAGAGGAAGCCATGAGCTTCAGCAGATCCAGAGGGGGACATGAGCTACAGCAGATCCAGAGGAAGACATGAGCTTCAGCAGATCCAGAGGACATGAGCTTCAGCAGATCCAGAGGACATGAGCTTCAGAAGATCCAGAGGACATGAGCTTCAGCAGATCCAGAGAGGGACATGAGCTTTAGCAGATCCAGAGGACATGAGCTTCAGCAGATCCAGAGGGGGACATGAGCTTCAGCAGATCCAGAGGAAGACATGAGCTTCAGCAGATCCAGAGGGGGGCATGAGCTACAGCAGATCCAGAGGGGGGGCATGAGCTTCAGCAGATCCAGAGGAGGTCATGAGCTTCAGCAGATCCAAAGGAAGACATGAGCTACAGCAGATCCAGAGGAAGAAGTGGGCTTCAGCAGATCGAGAATGGGACTAAGCTTCAGCAGATCCAGATAGGACATGAGCTTCAGCAGATCCAGAGGAAGACATGACCTACAGCAGATCCAGAGGGGGACATGAGCTACAGCAGATCCAGAGGGGACATGAGCTTCAGCAGATCCAGAGGACATGAGCTTCAGCAGATCCAGAGGAGGACATGAGGCTCAGCACATCCAGTGGAAGACATGAGCTTCAGTGAGCCAGAGGAAGACATGAGCTTCAGCAGATCCAGAGGGGGACATGAGCTACAGCAGATCCAGAGGAAGACATGGGCTTCAGCAGATCCAGAGGACATGAGCTTCAGAAGATCCAGAGGACATAAGCTTCAGCAGATCCAGAGCGGGACATGAGCTTCAGCAGATCCAGAGGACATGAGCTTCAGCAGATCCAGAGGGGGACATGAGCTTCAGCAGATCCAGAGGAAGACATGAGCTTCAGCAGATCCAGAGGGGGGCATGAGCTACAGCAGATCCAGAGGGGGGGGGGGGGGCATGAGCTTCAGCAGATCCAGAGGAGGTCATGAGCTTCAGCAGATCCAAAGGAAGACATGAGCTACAGCAGATCCAGAGGAGGAAGTGGGCTTCAGCAGATCGAGAATGGGACATGAGCTTCAGCAGATCCAGATAGGACATGAGCTTCAGCAGATCCAGAGGATGACATGACCTACAGCAGATCCAGAGGGGGACATGAACTACAGCAGATCCAGAGGGGTCATGAGCTACAGCAGATCCAGAGGGAACATGAGCTTCAGCAGATCCAGAGGAGGACATGCGCTTCAGCAGATCAAGAGGAAGACATAAGCTTCAGCAGATCCAGATGAGGACATGAGCTGCAGCAGATCCAGAGGGGGACATAAGCTTCAGCAGATCCAGAGGATGACATGAGCTTTAGCAGATCCAGAGAGGGGCATGAGCTTCAGCATATCAAGATTGGACATGGACAGCAGGTACATGACTTACTTGTCTATATGTCTAATGACATGCATGTCTAAGACACATTGGCAGCAGGTCCATGACTTACTAGTCTATATGTCTAATGACATGCATGTCTTAGACACATGGGCAGCAGGTCCATGATTAACTCGTTTATATGTCTAATGACATGTTGTCTAAGACACATGGGCAACAGTTCCATGATTTACTTTTTATATGCCTAATGACATTCATATGTCTAAGACACATGGACAGCAGGTTCATGATTAACTTGCCAATATGCCTAATGACATGCATATGTCTAAGACACATTGTACAGCAGGTCCATGATTTACTTGTCTATATGTCTAATGACATGCATGTCTAAGACACATGGACAGCTGGTCCATGCTTTACTTGTCTTTATGTCTAATGACATGCATGTCTAAGACACATGGACAGCAGGTCTATGATTTACTTGTCTATATGCCTAATAACATGCATATGTCTAAGACACATGGACAGCAGGTCTATGATTTACTTGTCTATATGTCTAATGACATACATGTCTAAGACACATGGACAGCAGGTCCATGATTTACTTTTCTATATGTCTTATAACAAGCATGTCTAAGACACATGGACAGCAGGTCCATTATTTCTTGTCTCTATGTCTTATAACATGCATGTCTAAGACACAGGGACAGCAGGTCCATGATTTACTTGTCTATAGCCTAATGACATGCATATGTCTAAGACACATGGACTGCAGGTCCATGACTTACTTCTGTATATGTCTAATGATATGCATGTCTAAGACACAGGAACAGGTCCATGACTTACTTGTATATATGTCTAATAACACGCATGTCATAGACACATGTACAGCAGGTCCATGATTACTTGTCAATATGTCTGATGACATGCATGTCTTAGACACATGTACAGCAGGTCCATGATTCACTTGTCTATATGTCTAATGACAGGCATATGTCCTAGACACATGGACAGCAGGTCCATGATTAACTTGTCTATATGCCTAATGACACAAATGTCTAAGACACATGGACAGCAGGTCCATGATTAACTTGTCTATATGCCTATGACATGCATGTCTAAGATACATGGACAGCATGTCCATGATTTACTTGTCTATATGTATAATGACATGCATGTCTAAGACACATGGACAGCAGGTCTATGATTTACTGGTCTTTATGCCTAATAACATGCATATGTCTAAGACACATGGACAGGAGGTTCATGATTTACTTGTCTATATGCTTAATGACATGCATATGTCTAAGACACATGGACAGCAGGTCTATGATTTACTTGTCTATATGCCTAATGACATGAATGTCTAAGATATATGGACAGCAGGTCTATGATTTACTTGTCTATGTGCCAAATGACATGCATATGTTTAAGATACATGGACAGCATGTCCATGATTTACTTGTCTATGTGCCAAATGACATGCATATGTTTAAGATACATGGACAGCATGTCCATTATTAACTTGTCTATATGTCTAATGACATGCATATGTCTAAGATACATGGACAGCAGGTCCATTATTAACTTGTCTATATGTTAAATGACATGCATATGTCTAAGACACATGTACAATAGGTCCATGATTTACTTGTCTATATACCTAATGACATGCATGTCTAAGACACATGGGCAGCATGTCCATGATTTACTTGTTTATATGTCTAATGACATGTTGTCTAAGACACATGGGCAACATGTCCATGATTTACTTGTCTTTATGGCTATTGACAAGAATGTCCAAGACACATGGGCAGCATGTCCATGATTTACTTGTCTAATGACATGCATATGTCTAAAACACATGGGCAGCATGTCCATGATTTACTTGTCTATATGTCTAATGGCATGCATGTCTTAGACACATGGACAGCAAGTCCATGATTTACTTGTCTATATGTCTAAGCCACATGGACAGCAGGTCTATGATTTACTTGTCTATATGCCTAATGACATGCATATGTCTAAGACACATGGAACGCAGCTCTGTGATTTACTTGTCTATATGTCTAATAACATGCATGTCTAAGACACATGGACAGCAGAATCATGATTTACTTGTTTATATGCCTAATGACATGCATATGTCTAAGACACATGGACAGCAGGTCCATGATTTACTTGTTTATATGCTTATGACATGCATATGTCTAAGACACATGGACAGCAGGTATATGACTTACTTGTGTATATGTCTAATGGTATACATGTCTAAGACACATGGACAGTAGGTCCATGACTTACTTGTCTATATGTCTAATGACATGCATGTCTTAGACACATGTACAGCAGGTCCATGATTTACTTGTCTATATGCCTAATGACATGCATATATCTAAGACACATGGACAGCAGGTCCATGACTTACTTGTCTATATGTCTAATCACATGCATGTCTAAGACACATGTACAGCAGGTCCATGATTTACTTGTCTATATGTCTAATGACATGCATGTCTAAAACACATGGACAGCAGGTCCATGGTTTACTTGTCTATATGTCTAATGACATACATGTCTAAGACACATGTACAGCAAGTCTATGATTAACTTGTCTATATGTCTAATGACATGCATGTCTAAGACACATGTACAGCAGGACTATGATTTACTTGTCTTTATGTCTAATTACATGCATGTCTAAGACACATGGACAGCAGGTACATGATTTACTTGTCTATATGCCTAATGGCATGCATATGTATTAGACACATGGACAGCAGGTCTATGACTTTCTTGTCTATATATATATGTCTAATGACATGCACATGGACAGCAGGTACATGATTAACTTGTCTATATGTCTAATTGTATGCATATGTCTAATACAAATGGACAGCAGGTCCATGACTTACTTGTCTTTATGTCTAATGGCATGTATATGTCTAAGACACAGGGGCAGCAGGTCCATGATTTACTTGTTTATATGTCTAATGACATGCATGTTTAAGACACATGTACAGCAGGTCCATGATTTACTTGTCTATATGTCTAATGACATACATGTCTTAGACACATGTACAGCAGGTCCATGATTTACTTGTCTTTATGTCTAATGACATGCTTGTCTAAGACACATGGACAGCATGTCCATTATTTACTTGTCTATATGTCTAATGACATGCATGTCTAAGACACATGTGCAGTAGGTCCATGATTAACTTGTCTATATGTCTAATTACATGCATGTCTAAGATACATGGAGAGCAGGTGTATGATTTGCCTGTCTAAGTTTTTATTTATCCTCATGCTTTGAACTCAGTTGTCCTGTCGACTATCACCAAAACACTCCAGATGTGACACAACTTACTTCATACAGCCCCTGTATTATTTGACGCTTTAGAAGAAATAAAATAGTTTGAACAATGATGATGATGATGATGATGATATTTATGATGATATTACGGTCACAGCAATGATGTGGCAATAATGATAATAATGTTGATGATAATAATGTTGATAATGTAAGGAATGACCCTTATGATAGTTAACATATTTCGATGTTTGTAATAAATAGCACATGGTAATGACAATTACAAATTAAGTCTATGGTAATGATGACGATGTTGATGATGACTACCCAGGGTAAATATTAACACATATTAAAAACAGTTATGAATAATGATGATGGTGCTGATGATGGTAATAGTGATGATGATGATGATGATGATGGTGGTGCTGATGATGATGATGACTACCCAGGGTAATTATTTACACATAGTAAAACAGTTATAAATAATGATGATGGTGCTGATGATGGTGATAGTGATGATGATGATGGTGATGATGGTGGTGCTGATGATGATGATGATTGTGCTGATGATAACAATGATGGTCACCAGGTGATGATGGTGCTGATGATGATGAATATGATGGTGATAGTGATGATGATGATGGTGGTGCTGATGATGATGATGACTACCCAGGGTAATTATTAACACATAGTAAAAACAGTTATGAATAATGATGATGGTGATAGTGATGATGATGATGGTGGTGCTGATGATGATGATGATGACTACCCAGGGTAATAATTAACACATAGTAAAACAGTAATGAATAAAGATGATGGTGCTGATGATGGTGATAGCGATGATGATGATGCTGGTGATGATGGTGGTGCTGATGATGATGACGATGATGATGGTTGTGCTGATGATAACAATGATGGTGAATATGATGGTGATAGTGATGATGATCTATGTATTCAGTTATCCATTGTTGGTGTATTTATCATATTGGTTCTTTCTTAACCTTAACTGTTCAATCTGAAATCATTCAACACTGAAGTGAGGTTAAATGCCTGGACATTATATAGGTTAATACAATATATACAAGTAATGTTACAGTAACTAATACTGCCAGTAGGTGTTTAGTTGTAAACTTCCAACAGCTGCAGTCACATTAACTCTTATTATATTTCATATTTTAGAAACATTATACATTTTCCCCTACAAGTCTCCTGTGTTCCCTGTGTCAATCTAAATGTAGATAAACAATGATTGATTGATTGATTGAATATTTAGCATCATTTTTATACCACCATGGGCTAACAGACGATCAGTTCACCTAACCACTGTTTCTTGGGATCCTGAAAGATTAACCAGTACTTCAGCTCACCCCATCTCTGCAAGTAACTGATAACTTCCCCACTTGAATCAGCTGTGAGAGACGAATGATAATGAGACACAATGTTGTATATCAATCATCACGGAGACTTTTGCCGTGCAGGGGTAGATAAATAAAGCCCACTGTCCCCTTCATGTCCCTGGTCACAGTAAAATCATGACTGTAAGTACAAGTGAGTAGGCATGGATATTCAAAGTACTTTCTGCATTATCTATATGGAGAGCGTGTCAGGAATGCTTTTCTGGCATACCGGACAAGGATTTCTGCATACTTTTACAGGGTACTGAATTTTTATACTACATCCCACTCCACGCGCTCATCCTACCCTGCTGTGATAAAATATTCAATTTGACGTCTAAAGGCCATAGTGGTAAAATTTAATAATACTTTAAATTAAAATAAGTATTCAATGTGTTTGATATGCAAGAAAAATAATCTTACATAGCTTTTACGGTTCAGATGCGAAATTCTGTTCCTTTGAGCAGGGCCTCATTCCCTCTATAAACAGTTATCCCTATCAGTCTGGACTGAATTAAATTCTATCCACACCTCCTACCCATGTAAATATTCATGTAGGCATTGGGGTGTTATTACTAAAAATTCATCCAAATAAATAGGTTCTACATTGACCATTTCCCTTTTTCTTGCAGATGATTGATATACCACTTTGCGTCTAATTATCATTTGTCTCTCAACGCAGATTCAAGTGGGAAAGTTATCAGTTACTTGCAGAGATGGAGTGTACTAAAGTTCTGGTTAACCTTCCAGGATCCCTGGAAACAGTGGTTAGGTTAACTGATCAGCTATTATCCCTCAATAGCATAAAAATGACGCTAACTATTTAATCAATCAATTCAAACCCTTTCTGGTATATGCAAAAGATTTTTTAAATGCAGTTTTCAACATATTACAGGTTAATAATTGGGTTCGAACCTACAACTGCAGCTGTGTATCATCTCAGACTCCCCTGCCACACTATTTAAAATGTAGACACTGTTTGACATTTTCATTTTTATGTGTTCCAGTAGTAGACAGGGCCTAGTCTGGCTAAAAAAATCTTGTCACCAACACATTCGCCAATTGGGAAAAGTTGGAGCGAAATTTACAAAATACACCTTACAAAAGTTTCCAAATTCATAAAAAAAATATATATGGTTATCTTGCACAAATCTTGTAAAGTTTAAATTTTTCGGGACCTTATCAAACAGGATACAAACTTATCTGTGCTTAACCTATGTATAAGTTAATATACTGTTGCTACCACTAATTATAAAACCATAACACCTCGAGATACAAACAATAAACAGATTAGGAAAACGCAATTACGTGTCATAAACGACCGCATGGGTAATTTGCGGTTCAGTGCATTCGTGTCCACCAGCTATCGGACAGGTGGTATCTATGGAGACGCACTTTATGATCGAAAGTTAAGGACAAAGAAGAGTTACTTTATGAACAAATCAAGGCCATATAGCTAAAATATTGGCATATTTTGTTGGCGCCAATCTCTTTTGCCAAACAGAAAAAACATGCGCCACTTTGATTATTTATCGCATTTGGGGCCATTGGCGACTGACAGCGTGAACCCTGGTAGAACATTGAACCTAGGATGGGAGGGTCCTGGGGTCGATCCCCCCACCCCATTTATTATTCCAAGTATGCATAAATAGGACAGACTAACACATATAAAATGCATTACCCACAATAACCTGAATGGTATAGAATACAAGTCAGCCACTCTGACATACAATGAAACAGACTTTAGATTGTAAAGGTATTTGGCCATAATGTCAATATTTATAAAAATTGGACACTTCCAATAATCATTCAATTATTAACATTCTTTGCAGTAATTTCAGTATTATACTATTACTATTGCCCCAACTTGATATCAATGATAATTAGTAGATTATTGACCCAGAGCAGTAATTTAGTTTATTAAATAGGAACTTTTTTTCCAAGTCAGTTTGAGCACTATCCTGTGCCCCGTGGCATGAATGATGTTTTAAGATTAATTATAATGATGTATTCTGTTTATTTGTGGTCTATTAAAGAGTATAAACTGTTTATTTTTTTTAAAATGGGTTTTACGCCATTTTCACAGCCATCATTTATTTTTATGACATTTTAACGCCATTTTCAACACATGGCAGGTAATATATGGCATATCCTGCTTTACTCATGTAGTAATAATATAAGGTGCACATTTTCCCTTCAATCAAAAACCTCATGAAAGGTACTTTATCTTGCATACAACTGTAATGTTGTGATTTTTAAATTTTTTTTATTCCAGACTATTTTCTACAGTAGTGAAAGAATATCATAATATTAAGAATGAATACATCATAGTGCGAGGAGAGAAGAAAAGCGCATGCAGATTGAAAACTCCATACCTGGTTAAAAAACGTGGAAATCATTGTGTGGTATGCAAGAAGACCTCAGAATCAATCTGAGCAGAAACAGCATCCTTCCGCAAGTAACTGGTAAACATTATCCCATAAAGTATTTGGATTTAGTTTTGGCTCAAACTCATGACCTCAGAGGTTAGAGGTCTCTAGACAACAGCCAGCAGACCTTTTGGCCATTGAGGACCTCTCTATCATTCATATTACGGTATATGGTCAGTTATATTAGTGGCGGAAGAGATCCTCTGAACCAACCATAGAACCCAATTATGACAAAATTAAAGAACTTGAAAAATAATGACTTTTACAAAGGACTAATATAGAGAAGGAAAAGCAACTGATTGGGATGTTATGAATGCTGCGTATTTAAGCAAAATCTCGTTTTCAAATATTTTAACCACCATCCATCTCAGAAAAACATACCAAAATATTTTTTTTGCACAATGGTATTTTCTACACAATGTAACCATTCCCAGCAAATTGTGTTTACAATAATTGTTGAAGTACTTATGATTACAACATTTGTATACTGCAACTAAAAAAATAAGGAAAGTACTTCAAATTTTACTTCAAACTGCAATATATTAAAATCAAGAACATTTTGCATGTTTAAAAAATTATAAAACACCTAAGGTTACATGCACCTAATATTTTATGTAAAAGAAATCAGTTGCCTGTGAAATGTTAATGATTAACACAGCTTGAATGTGGCAGTTGTTTTGGTGGTGGAAACGAGGAAGACCTCAAATGCATATACCACTATCCTTCTGCATGCAAGTGGCAAACTTTCTCACATAAAAAGTTTGAACAGACTGTTGCTTCATACAGGTTGATTTGTTCTAAAAGCATAGGACTGGGAAATAGCAAATGTGGCTGTCTATGCAGACAAGTGGCTGCTTAATAGAGGTGACCGCTTACACATATTTGACTGTAGTCCCTAAAATAACTTGCATCATAACATATATTTGTTATCAGTATCACATATCTGACATGTCACAGTACCTTTAACTTACACATAGATGGTTAATGAACCGAAACATGCCAAAATCATTACAAGGTCTTAATAGTAAATTCCAGTGACAGATCGACCGGCAAATCAATGTAATAATCATTGGGATGAAATATTTCTTTTTCTGAACATATTTAAATCATGTGACAAAAGAAGGGTGATTTAGTCAATAAAGCAGATTTGGATATTAAAAAAATAGAGCGTTCTATTTACAGTATTAAAAGACAACACAGACATGAGCATCTGTATTAATGGTCGCCATACTCATGTTCATTTATTTGTCTGTCTATTATTAATTTTCAATCTGTGAACTGTTTGTAAAGATTTTCGCTATTTTTTTCACCAGCCAAGGCTTACTCCTGAGGCCCGAGTCTTCAAGATTGGGAAATATTGGGGGAAATATTGGGAACATATTGGGAAAATATTGGGAAATATTGGGAACATATTGGGAAAATATGAGGGAAATATTGGGGGAAGTTAGAATTTTTTAACTTGGAAGCTTTAGCTAACTGAAAAATAAAGTGTAGCCCTGTTAAGATCATGTTTTAACCATTAATTATCAGATATTACAATAATATTATATTTCCATTGTTTTATTATCCCCTTATGTAGGAAAAACTCCCCCACCCCCTCAGCAAAATATAAACAATTCCATTTTTGAAATATTTTTGGACTCAATTAGGGGGAAAAAACATGATTTTTTAATTGGGAAGTAGTAGATTATTGACCTCTGTTCAATAAGGTAAAATTGATTTGACAGCATTTCAGTTACCGGTATTCAATATCTGTCAGTGCTACTAATTGTCCACAAGGTGACTAATCAGTATTAGACTATATTGAGTAATACAGCATTTAAGTTATTCAATATCTGACAGTGCTACTAGTTGTCCACAAGGTGACTAATCAGTATTAGACTAGATTGAGTAATACAGCATTTCAGTTATTCAATATCTGACAGTGCTACTAGTTGTCAACAAGGTGACTATTCAGTATTAGACTAAATTGAGTAATACAACATGTTAGTAGTTGATAAGTTAAATACAAGATCTCAAAATGATAAAAAAAGATGATGAACATGTGAGAACTAATCATCCACAAGGAAATCATATATTATATTAAAACATATACTGAAATAATATGACACACAGAATACATTCAAGTTGCAAACATCAGACCAATACATTTTCATAAACAACCACAAGTCTAAGATTTTCATACAATAAAAACATCCGCAAACTGTCATAAACTCGAATTTGTGATTGTTAATTAAAATGTAATTTTCTTAAGCTTCTGAAAGTTCTGCTGTAAGTCAAGCAGATTGCTTAAAGAATTTCACCAATTTTTTCTGTCTTCATATTATGCTTAAGAAATTTGTAAACTTGTCATCATTAGTGAAATGGACCCCAGTAAGATAGGAGACATGCTTGGATCACATCTGACAGAATAACATCCCCTGTGTACAAAACTTACCTCAATGTTTGGTCCTCTAAATTGTTGCTACTGGATTGCCGTGGTCCCATACCATCTGTACGTAAGACAAGCACCTGCTTCAGGTACTCTTCTAGTGATTGCTGCAAACAAAAATATGTTATTTTTAAACAATATCATGCATGTAATTTTCTATGTTTTTTTTTTCTTTTTAGAAATGATTTACTAACTACACATTCAAGCCAATAAGGCGGTCATCCAGTGGCTAGTGTTAGCCACTCATGCAGTCAGTACTGGTACTTCTCTGGAAACAGACTTGAATCCCATTCATTAAAGCTTCAAGATTATTGCACAAATATGCTAAAATTAAACTAATATATTGTCTATGACGAAACATGAATGATCATTCATAATGCTACCTAATCATTCAGAAATGTAATGTAAATTTAAAATGAATCTATATACATTTTAAAACACTAACAAGCTAATCTTTTCACATGAATCTTGACTTAAAAAATACAAGCATTCAGCGACTTATTTTACATTTACGTCCTATGCAATACATTACAGCTGGTTTTCCACCACTGAATCCAACTGGACACACACCAACTTTCTAACAAACACTTTTTAGTGAGGCATTGCTGTTCCCCAAACAGAGATGGGTTGTTTTCAAGAAATCAATGTTGCTCTCATTGCTATTGAGAGTTACTTTTTTAATTCATACTTATTTTTTATTTTAGTTCAATTGCAAAGTAAGGTCAAAGCTTTCAAGTCCACTTCCTGGGTTTAACCAGTACCAAGTGTTGTCCACTTCCTGGGTAGAACCAGTACTGAGTGTTGTCCACTTCATTGGTAGAACCAGTACCGAGTGTTGTCCACTTCATTGGTAGAACCAGTACTGAGTGTTGTCCACTTTGTCCACTTCCTGGGTAGAACCAGTACTGAGTGTTGTCCACTTCCTGGATAGAACCAGTACTGAGTGTTGTCCACTTTGTCCACTTCCTGGGTAGAACCAGTACTGAGTGTTGTCCACTTTATCCACTTCCTGGGTAGAACCAGTACTGAGTGTTGTCCAGTTCCTGGGTAGAACCAGCACTGAGTGTTGTCCACTTCCTGGGTAGAACCAGCACTGCATGATGTTTTTTGAGAGGCCATCAAGTCACGCTTTTGATCAAACTGGCAACCTCTTGCATGAGCAGCCAACACTCTATCCACTGCACAACCACCCTGTTTCCTTGCTTAATCTGCATTATTTGTTTCGTAATGTGTGTAAAACTGACCTTCATAATCTTAATACTGTGACAAGGTTTGACCAAGATCCGTCCCTGCTGTCTATAATCGCTGTCAATCCATGTCTCTTTGACTCCTCACTGTTCATAAAAAACAATTTAAATCAAAAAGATTTTAAAAAAAAAAGTTTTTAAATAGTGAAAATCATTTTAAGTAAGATAAAGGTACTAAGGGGGGTGGGGGAATCTTAAACACATTATAGGTTATATATGTCTTGTACATGTATATAAGTTAAAAGTTGTTTTTAAAGTTGGCAAGTATGAACACAAAAAAAAAAACATTTCTGAGGGGTGGTCAAAAGTTTCTGACTGGCAGGATTATTGTGGGATCTGAACAGGCAAACAAACAATATTTTGATCTAGGCCCAAAGAAA
Source organism: Panopea generosa (assembly GCA_029582155.1). Taxonomy (NCBI): domain Eukaryota; kingdom Metazoa; phylum Mollusca; class Bivalvia; order Adapedonta; family Hiatellidae; genus Panopea; species Panopea generosa. The sequence continues at coordinate 7,217,159 of CM055911.1, forward strand.
ACACAGCTTTATATACATCCCAGTGTTGGAATAAAAATATGTACAAACACTACTTAACGACAAATTCAATGCTTCAATTTACAATGGTTTTTAATTTGTTCAAATGTCTGTGTTTAAAACATACCTTGGAATTTGGACAAGATACTGTAGGCAAGCTGCGATGTCATTTGGAAGGAAGTATTTGTCTCGATGTGGTGGAAATAACAAGAGTGGTCCCCCTTGTCTGTCATGACCACCTGCATATGAAGTAACACAAATATTAAAGTTACAATTTTCAGATGAAAATGTGTTTATAAACATACGATATAATATTATAAATAAATATCACATAAAGTAAATTATAAACATTTATTTATATTTTTTATTTTTATTTATTCTTTGTTTGTTTTTCCATGGAGTGTGAGGCCATTACATTACAGTTTACATGTGATATTCAGTATTGGTAGAGAACTTCACAATGAATCTAATAGTAGAACCAATAATATATACATGTACTAACAAACAGGGAATTCTTGCAAAAATACAAATTGGACAGGTGTGTTTCCCAGAGGTTTACTGCTACACCAAAACAGCAATAATGATGTCATACAACCCATAGTGAGTGACTCATATTAGTCACGATGGATAATATTCAAACTAAAGAGGTTTTACCAACTTATATTCTCAGAAGTCAAAATATACATAAAATTTGATTTCTATTCTCTGAGCAAGTTAAAAAGTGTTTTAAAAATCCTACCAACAATGAGTGTTGACCAATGTGATAATATTAAAGAACTATTTAAAAAAAATGTGACCAGTAAGAAATACTCTTTCTGCAGCTGATCTAAGATATGTGATGGCTCCAAACCTTGGTCTGAAATGAAAAAAAATGTGACAATGAATTTCAGGACTTGTTTTTTCTTTCTTTTTATTGATATGTAGCATGATAAATCAATTGTCTGAGCACAGCAAACAAATATTTTTTTACAGATATCTTTGATATAATTTTTAATACAAAAGTAGTGATAGTGCTTGCAAAAATCAATAAATATGTATGCTCTTGGTAACGTATGTTCTGCATTAGTCAGATGTTTGTTGCCGATATAAGTAAGTATTTCGGTAGAAGCGATGCATTCTCCCCAGACAAGTGCTTAATTGTAGTCAACTTCCTTCCATAATCATAAAGATATACTACAGGCAAGCACTAATAACTGATAATAAGGTACAAAAGGGTGACAATTCTGTCATCATTCCAGACAGAGTTATGGCACATTGCTTTCTATCCATGTTCCAAGTCTTGTACGAGTTTCTTCCATATTTTTGAAGATATACTCCGGACAGGCAAATGTAACCAGAAAATAAATACACAAGAGAGCCAATATTACCCTATATCGCTCACCTGACTGACCTTGAGTCACCCAACTTAAATAGATTATATAATACAATCATGTACACTCAAAATTCCAGAAAAACAAGATGGGCAAGTAGTTAGAATTTTTTTTTTGCTTTGAAGATGTAACAGATGCATAGTAGAGTTCAAACTTGGTAGAGGTTCACCCATGGTAAATGTCAGTGAAATTACATTGAAATCATATCAGTAGATTCTGACAAGAAGGCTTTTGAAGTGTTAACTATAGCTGCCTATATAGTAAACTAGCACCTCACTGTGGCAGTCATGTTTATAAACAAATCACAAGGGCTTAAACAAACGTGGTAAAGGGTCACAAAAGGAACATCTCTGTGAAATTGTTTTAAAATTGATCCGGTGGCTTCTGACAAGAAGATATAGTAAACTAACCCCACCCCCTGGCTGCCATGTTTTTTGACCTATCACTGCTGTTTGAACAAACTTGGTGAAAAATCCTCCAAGGAAAATTTCTGTGAAATATTTTTAAAATCGAGCCAGTAGTTTCTGACAAGAAGAATTTTTAAGATTTTACTATAGCTTATATAGTAAACTAACCCCACCCCCTGGGCGCCATGTTTTTTGACGTATCAAGACGACTTGAACAAACTTGGTAGAGGGTCACCCAAGGAATATTTCTGTGAATTTTTTCTAAAAATCAAGCCAGTATTTTCTGACAAGAAGAATTTTTAAGATTTTACTATAGCTTATATAGTAAACTAACCCCACCCCCTGGGCGCCATGTTTTTTGACGAATCAAGATGGCTTGAACAAACTTGGAACAGTTCTGTGAAATTATTTTGAAATAGAGCCAATAGTTTCTGACAAGAAGATTTTTTAAGTTTTTACTAATTAAACTTGCCCCGCCCCCTGGGGGCCATATTTTTCGATGAATCAAGATGGCTTTAACATACTTGGTAGAGGGTCACCCAAGGAACATTTCTGTGAAATAATATCAAAATTGGTCGAGTGGTTTCAGAGAAGAAGTTATTAAAAGCTAAAAGTTAACAACGGACGACGGACACCAGGTAACAACAACCATATACAGATGTGGTCACCATAACCATAGATAGATATGATCACAACAACCATAGATTTGTGGTCACAACAACCATAGACATATATGGTCACAATAACCATAGACATATGTGATCACAACAACCATAGATAGATGTTGTCACAATAACCATATATAAATGTGTTCACAACAACCATAGACAGATGTGGTCACAACAACCATAGATAAAACAACTATAGTCAGATGTGGTCATAACAACCATAGACAGATGTGGTCACAATAACCATAAACAAATGTGGTCATAATAACCATAGACAGATGTGGCCACAACAACCACAACAACAATAGACAGAACAACTATAGACAGATGTGGTCACAACAAACATAGATAGATATGGTCACAATAACCATAGACTTATGTTGTCACAGCAACCATATATTGATATGGTCACAATAACCATATAAAGATGTTGTCACAACAACCATAGACAGATGTGGTCACAACAAGCATAGACAGATATGGTCACAATAACAATAGACAGATGTGGATACAACAACCATAGACAGATATGGTCACAATAACCATATATAGATGTGGATACAACAACCATAGACAGATATGGTCACAACAACCATAGACAGATGTGGTCACAATAACCATAGACAGATGTTTTCACAATAACCATACACAAAACCATAGACAGATGTGGTCACAATAACCATAGAAATATGTGGTCACAACAACCATAGACAGATGTGGTCACAACAACCATAGACAGATGTGGTCACAACAACTATAGACAGATATGGTCACAATAACCATATAAAGATGTGGTCACATTAACCATAGACAGATGTGGTAACAACAATTTTAGACAGATGTGGTCACAACAACCATAGATAGATATAGTCACAACAACCATATATAAATGTGGTCACAACAACATTAGACAGATGTGGTCACGACAACCATATACAGATTTGGTCACAACAACCATAAACAGATGTGGTCACAACAACCATAGACATATGTGGTCACAATAACCATAGACAGATGTGGTCACAATAACCATAGACAGATGTGGTCACAACAACCATAGATAGATATGGTCACAACAACCATATATAAATGTGGTCACAACAACATTAGACAGATGTAGTCACGACAACCATATACATATGTGGTCACAACCACCATAAACAGATGTGGTCACAACAACCATAGACATATGTGGTCACAATAACCATAGACAGATGTGGTCACAATAACCATAGGCAGATGTGGTCACAACAACCATAGATAGATGTGGTTACAATAACCATAGACAGATAGATAGATATGGTCACAATAACCATAGACAGATGTGGTCATAACAAGCATAGATAGATGTGGTTACAATAACCATAGACAGATGTGGTCACAATAACAATAGACATATGTGGTCATAACAACCACAAACAGATCTGGTCACAACAACCATAGATAGATATGGTCACAATAACCACAGACTGATGCGGTCATAATAACAACCGATAGATGCGATCACAACAACCACAGACATTTATGGTCACAACAACCATATAGAGATATGGTCACAATAATTATAGACAGATTTGGTCGCAATAACCATAGATAGATGCAGCCACAACAACCGTAGACAGATGTGGTCACAACAAACATAGAAAGATGTGGTCACAACAACCATATATAGATATGGTCATAACAACCATAGATAGATGTGGTCATAACAACCATAGATAGATAGATATGGTCACAATACCCATAGACAGATGTGGTCATAATAACCATAGATAGATGCAGTCACAACCACAGATAGATATGGTCACAACAACCGTAGACAGATGTTGTCACAACAACCATAAACAGATGTGGTCACAACAACCATAGATAGATATGGTCACAATAACCATATATAGATGTAGTCACAACAACCATAGACAGATGTGGTCACAACAACCATAGACAGATGAGGTCACAACAACCATAGACAGATGTGGTCTGTCAAGATGTTGGGTGAGTATCTTGAACTAAAACGGGATCTTCTGTAAGGCGACTGTGTCTTCACTGGATTAAGCTGTGAATCAGCCTAGCTTGAAACTATGTTAAAAAATTTTGTTTAAAACTATATAATATATAAATTTTCCTCAGGCTTCTTGCCTTATGATTAGTAAACTTCAAACAAAATAATAAAATGATTATTTTGAAATCATACAAACAAATATATATGACAGATGTGGTCAAAACAACCATAGATAGATGTGGTCACAACAACCATAGACAGATGTGGTCACAACAACCATAGATAGATGTAGTCACAATAACCATAGACAATAACGATAGATAAGATATAGTCCGATAACCATAGATCACTGACTTGTGCAAGAATAGTTCATTTTATATTTATGTAGAATGATAAAGATGAGATGTTAACAAAAGTTGTGATAAGACTTACGCAAATGGTGACCATTCAAGACCAAAACTTCTGCAGAACGGTTGTAAGAAAGGAGCCAAGCTCTTATTGCTATATATCTTAGTTACTTAAATAATTAAGAATTGAACTACGAGTTCTATCTACCCAAAGGTTACAGGCAGACGGACTACTGACACAGTGTGATCACAAAAGCCAACGCTGAACCTTGGTTTAGGCGAACTGGAGAAACAAGATATATCTGCACTGATCGCAATTCATCTAAGTGTAGCTTTTGATACTGTTGACCATGATATACTTCTTGATGTTCTTCAAAGCCAGTATGGTGTCTGTGGAAAAGCGCTATGTTGGATTGACTCATATCTCAGACCACGTAGCTGCGGAGTGAGTGTAAATTCAACCTTATCATCCCCACGTTTACTACAATGTAGTGTCCCCTCTATCTTACTTACGGGGGAACGCTATTTGATGTTATTTCACCAAGCTTTCAGTCTATGGATTTGCAGATGATCATATTGCAAATAAACATTTCCAACCAATATCAGTCAAGAAGGAAATACATGTGATAAAAGAACTTGAACAATGTGCAGAGACAATTAACAATTGGATGAATGAGAACAAACTCAAGATGAACACTTCAAAAACTGAGTTTATTATGTTTTGTAGAAGAGCACAATTGAACAAATGTAGTACAAAGGAAATAAACATTGCTGTTGATAAAATTAGATCTGAGAGTTGTATAAGATATTTAGGTGCTTTTCTAGATGAATCATTAAATTTCAAAGAACATGTTTAAAGGAAGTGTCGTACAGCTATGTTAAATTACTTAAGGATTAAGAGTAAATGTAAATATTTAACTAAGGATGCCACAGAAATTCTTGTTCTTCATTGGTTATTTCTCATTTAGACTACTGTATTGTTATTTTATATGGTATAGCAGAAATGGAAATAGGCAAAATGCAACGTATTCAGAATATGTGTGCAAAACTTGTTTTAAACAGGAGAAAATATGACAGTTCTAAGCAAGCTCTATATGACTTGCATTGGTTACCTATCAAAGCAAGAATTAAATTTAAATTACTCTCTTTCATGTACAATTGCTCTATCAGCAATGCACTAGTTTATATGTCTTAGTTGTTTATAAAATCTATTCCCAAAAGACCAGGTTCGAGGTCTTCAGACTCCACAGATAAGTGCTAAGTTATTCCATTTAACAAAAGAAAGTGTTTTAGTGATAAACGTTTTGGTACAGTAGGTCCTAGCCTGTGGAACAGTCTAACGCTGAGCATAAAGATGTCTGAATTTGTAGAAAGTTTTAAAAAGAATCTGAAAACAGTTTATTTCCAAGATTTTTATGCACTGTTTTAAGGCACAACAGTCTGGTTTATTTTAATCTTTATTTGAAATTTATGCAATGATTTTATGTAATTTGAACATTTTTATATGTTGTAATTATTCAGATTTATACTTATGTTTTTATGTTTTATACCTTGAATATGAACTTGTATAGAACTTACATTCAGTTTCCTGCCAAACAATCTCCCATAAGATTATGTGAATTTCAACCTCATGTTGATGATTGTCCCCAAGGCATCAACACTGTTAGAGTTACTCAGACAATGTAGTAGTAAATTATTACAGATGGACAGACAAACAGGAGGAGATTACAACCTATATCCCGCCACTTTTCTATTTTTCATTTTTCTATAATCAGAAATATATAGTCAAACCTGTCTTAAGCAGCCAGTCAAGGGAAGGAGCAAAAGTGGCCCTTTAAGACAATTGGTTGCTTAATAGTTTAATTTGCTCTGAAAGCAGACATGGGAAATAGGAAATGTTCCTCAGGTAAACCTAAATTTGCACATCAAATAAAAGAATGACTTTTTATTGGTTGAAATTTCATATGATTTGAACTTGTAAACATGTATCATATGCAAATATGTGAGCCCATGAGCAGATGTAGAATTATAAAAGAATATTTAAAGCCACTTAAAATTAAGTTCAAAATATCCAATATCAATTGTCAGCTGACTGCAAGATAAACTTGGGAGCTTTTTTAAATTGCTCTTGTAACAAATCTGTTTCCAGGATAGAATCAGTCCCAGGTGCTGTTTTTGAAAGGCCATTTACAAGAATCTGAGTAGAACTGGCAAACTTTCTCTCTCTATTTAAAAGTTTTAGAGTAGTGAGAAACCACATTTATTGTTATTTGTTTGAATATTTAGTGTCAGTTTTTATGCCATTGAGGGCTAACAGATGATCAATTAACCTAACCACTCTTTCCTGGAATCCTGAAAGGTTAACCAGTACTCAAGCACATCCATCTCCACAAGCATCTGATAACTTTCCCACTTGAGTCAGCTGTGAGAGATGAATACCAATAGGACGCAATGTTGAATATCAATAATTTATAATAGGAAGAATGGTTAATTACAACAGCACTGAGGGGAAGTGCCTGCGGCCAAACTCCAGTCTGTAACCTACTTTTCCACTGTACGTCAATCTTTTCTTTTGCTAAAAAAAAAAATTTAACTAGAGCTATCACTGAAGGTGATGAATACCCCCGAATGCCGCCATGACAGAAAATGGTTTACCATTGTATGAAGTTTAATGAAATTCCATCCAGTACTTTAAAAGTAATGCTCCGGACAATAGGGAAATATATCAAAGGGCAATAACTCTGTAATTAGCAAGAATAGAGTTATGTTTCTTGTACACTGCACTTCCTCTCATTATATTCTACCATTGTATGAAGCTTGATGAAATTCCATCTGGTACTTTTCAAGTTATGCTCCGGACAAGAAAAAATATCAAAGGGCAATAACTCTGTAATTAGCACGAATAGTGTTATGTTTCTTGTACACTGCACTTCCTCTCATTATATTCTACCATTGTATGACGTTTGATGAAATTCCATTCAGTACTTTTCAAGTGGTGCACCTGACAAGGAAAATTGCAATGGACAGACCGACCGACTTTGTTTGTCGGGGGTATAAATATAAATAGATGATTGTATGCCGAGATAAATTTTGGATCTTTTTCAAATGTCCAAATGTGTGTAAGACTTGTGACAACAGTCCAGTCAGGCTAGTGCATATACCATGTCTTTAAGGAGACTTTTCAAATATTTATTTTATTTTTTTTATTTTCTCGGATAATAGACAGTAGATAAGAATATATTTAAATAAATAATAAAAAAAAGCTGTCTATACACGCCTTATCTAATCAGGCTACAGTGAGGCTAAATCAGTCAACCAAGTGGTTGTCATGTATTGATACTACTGATCTCTTATTGCTGAACATAAATGTTTAGGTTTATATATCATGCTGATGCTAAATAAATTTCATTTATTTAAATATTGTTCTTTTTTTCTATTCATTTTGTAATTTTATGTATATAGAGGGTTTCCGTAGCCTAATGGTATGAGACGCGGTCTCATGATCACTAAGGTCATAGGTTCGAGTCCCGCTCACTCCAAATACTTTATGTGAGGAAGTTTCCAGTTACTTGCGGATGGACGGTGATTCTACTTAGTCCGAGATCTTCCTCCACCAGTAGAACTGGATATGCAATATATAACCTGAAATGTGTTGAACACGGCATTAAACCCCATTCAAAAACAAAATGTATATAGAACGTTACCAAGGCTTAGTCTTCCACTGAAATGAGAAACTACTTGAAACAAAAAAATCAAAACATGTAGAGGAGATTAGTTTTATTTCACTTACTTCTTTTATCCCTTACCTCTCTGTTTCTGATTAAAATATTTCTTTTTCACCTCATCCCCGAATGGAGGCTCTTCTGAGAAAGTCATTTACTTTTACTATTTACCACAGAAGAGCACTTAAGATCATCTAAATAAACAGAGGTGTCATTTTAACACCATCAATGACAGTTACTAAAATACATCCCACACCAATCAAAAACAATATAGCCTTGGTTATATATTGTTTTGGCTAGATCGTTCAAACAAATGACCAAAATATATTAGTTTATGGTAATATGTTTAAGATAGTTTGTTTGTTTAATTGATGATATAATCCAAATCTGTGTAGCCGTCCATTTCATGCAATCCGAAACAGTTTTATAACCACAATCGTCCATGTACACATATTGTATAAATCCCCCCTTCCGTGTGGCCTCCTAACCTTTTCTTTGGAGGCACATTAAAGGGATTCTATAAGATCTAGTGTTTTTTAATGTATAATGTTTCGACCAATATTGTTCAAATAAATTGCACACACTAAAATGAGGAAAAGGTGCTTTTTTTTTTATCAGGTGCAATGGGAAAGTTGCATATATATGTATATTTAAATTAGAATATACCTATACTTACACGCTCAGTGTGCCGGCTATCTTGGCCCAAGCGCCACTCTTTCGACGTCCAATGGATTTAATCCCCCGACACCCTTCAACTCTCCAAACAATACATCCTCAATGAGGGTCTTTTCCTCTGCAAGGTGCACACTTTTTTACAATTTTGCAGGACTGATGAGCGGGATATCCCCCTGTCACCTAAATGTTTGTAAACAAACGGACAATACATCACTACCCAATACTGGAAAGTTCCAAATAACGTTTATGTAGTGGAAAATAAATACGGTGAGTTCGTGCTCAAACTGAGATTGTGTTTTTTAGCCCGACTCTGTTGAGAACTAACTCAAAAATATTTATATCCTCCGTTTGAGTTTTGAACTCAGTTGAGATCAAACTCAGGGAAATTGAGATTGACTTTGAGTTGAGTACAGCGTTTTTTATAACCTCTGGGCCAGGTCTGACTCAATCTATGATATTTCATTAACAAATAGTTTTTAAGGAAGAGGTCCACCCAGCAGAGCATATGTACAAGTGTTATTGGTTGTCACAATTCTGGTCAGTTTCTCTGGTCTTAGTGACAGAGCCACTATTTACTAGTTCAGATATACATGCAGGCCATGTAAGTTCTTGTAGTAGCCCATCTGTGTTATTGGTTGTCACAATTTTTGTCAGTTTCTGTGGTCTTAGTGACAGAGCCACTATTTACTGGTTCAGATATACATGCAGGCCATGTAAGTTCTTGTAGTAGCCCAGCTGTGTTATTGGTTGTCACAATTCTTGTCAGTTTCTGTGGTCTTAGTGACAGAGCCACTATTTACTGGTTCAGATATACATGCAGGCCATGTATATTCTTGTAGTAGCCCATCTGTGTTATTGGTTGTCACAATTTTTGTCAGTTTCTCTGGTCTTAGTGACAGAGCCACTATTTACTGGTTCAGATATACATGCAGGCCATGTAAGTTCTTGTAGTAGCCCAGCTGTGTTATTGGTTGTCACAATTCTGGTCAGTTTCTCTGGTCTTAGTGACAGAGCCACTATTTACTAGTTCAGATATACATGCAGGCCATGTAAGTTCTTGTAGTAGCCCATCTGTGTTATTGGTTGTCACAATTTTTGTCAGTTTCTGTGGTCTTAGTGACAGAGCCACTATTTACTGGTTCAGATATACATGCAGGCCATGTAAGTTCTTGTAGTAGCCCAGCTGTGTTATTGGTTGTCACAATTCTGGTCAGTTTCTCTGGTCTTAGTGACAGAGCCACTATTTACTAGTTCAGATATACATGCAGGCCATGTAAGTTCTTGTAGTAGCCCAGCTGTGTTATTGGTTGTCACAATTCTTGTCAGTTTCTGTGGTCTTAGTGACAGAGCCACTATTTACTGGTTCAGATATACATGCAGGCCATGTATATTCTTGTAGTAGCCCAGCTGTGTTATTGGTTGTCACAATTCTAGTCAGTTTCTCTGGTCTTGGTGACAGAGCCACTATTTACTGGTTCAGATATACATGCAGGCCATGTATATTCTTGTAGTAGCCCAGCTGTGTTATTGGTTGTCACAATTCTGGTCAGTTTCTCTGGTCTTAGTGACAGAGCCACTATTTACTGGTTCAGATATACATGCAGGCCATGTAAGTTCTTGTAGTAGCCCAGCTGTGTTATTGGTTGTCACAATTCTGGTCAGTTTCTGTGGTCTTAGTGACAGAGCCACTATTTACTGGTTCAGATATACATGCAGGCCATGTAAGTTCTTGTAGTAGCCCAGCTGTGTTATTGGTTGTCACAATTCTTGTCAGTTTCTGTGGTCTTAGTGACAGAGCCACTATTTACTGGTTCAGATATACATGCAGGCCATGTAAGTTCTTGTAGTAGCCCAGCTGTGTTATTGGTTGTCACAATTCTGGTCAGTTTCTGTGGTCTTGGTGACAGAGCCACTATTTACTGGTTCAGATATACATGCAGGCCATGTAAGTTCTTGTAGTAGCCCAGCTGTGTTATTGGTTGTCACAATTCTTGTCAGTTTCTGTGGTCTTAGTGACAGAGCCACTATTTACTGGTTCAGATATACATGCAGGCCATGTATATTCTTGTAGTAGCCCAGCTGTGTTATTGGTTGTCACAATTCTAGTCAGTTTCTCTGGTCTTGGTGACAGAGCCACTATTTACTGGTTCAGATATACATGCAGGCCATGTAAGTTCTTGTAGTAGCCCAGCTGTGTTATTGGTTGTCACAATTCTTGTCAGTTTCTGTGGTCTTAGTGACAGAGCCACTATTTACTGGTTCAGATATACATGCAGGCCATGTATATTCTTGTAGTAGCCCAGCTGTGTTATTGGTTGTCACAATTCTAGTCAGTTTCTCTGGTCTTGGTGACAGAGCCACTATTTACTGGTTCAGATATACATGCAGGCCATGTATATTCTTGTAGTAGCCCAGCTGTGTTATTGGTTGTCACAATTCTGGTCAGTTTCTCTGGTCTTAGTGACAGAGCCACTATTTACTGGTTCAGATATACATGCAGGCCATGTAAGTTCTTGTAGTAGCCCAGCTGTGTTATTGGTTGTCACAATTCTTGTCAGTTTCTGTGGTCTTAGTGACAGAGCCACTATTTACTGGTTCAGATATACATGCAGGCCATGTAAGTTCTTGTAGTAGCCCAGCTGTGTTATTGGTTGTCACAATTCTGGTCAGTTTCTGTGGTCTTAGTGACAGAGCCACTATTTACTGGTTCAGATATACATGCAGGCCATGTAAGTTCTTGTAGTAGCCCATCTGTGTTATTGGTTGTCACAATTCTTGTCAGTTTCTGTGGTCTTAGTGACAGAGCCACTATTTACTGGTTCAGATATACATGCAGGCCATGTAAGTTCTTGTAGTAGCCCAGCTGTGTTATTGGTTGTCACAATTCTGGTCAGTTTCTCTGGTCTTAGTGACAGAGCCACTATTTACTAGTTCAGATATACATGCAGGCCATGTAAGTTCTTGTAGTAGCCCAGCTGTGTTATTGGTTGTCACAATTCTGGTCAGTTTCTCTGGTCTTAGTGACAGAGCCACTATTTACTGGTTCAGATATACATGCAGGCCATGTAAGTTCTTGTAGTAGCCCAGCTGTGTTATTGGTTGTCACAATTCTGGTCAGTTTCTCTGGTCTTAGTGACAGAGCCACTATTTACTGGTTCAGATATACATGCAGGCCATGTAAGTTCTTGTAGTAGCCCAGCTGTGTTATTGGTTGTCACAATTCTGGTCAGTTTCTGTGGTCTTAGTGACAGAGCCACTATTTACTGGTTCAGATATACATGCAGGCCATGTATATTCTTGTAGTAGCCCAGCTGTGTTATTGGTTGTCACAATTCTGGTCAGTTTCTCTGGTCTTAGTGACAGAGCCACTATTTACTAGTTCAGATATACATGCAGGCCATGTAAGTTCTTGTAGTAGCCCAGCTGTGTTATTGGTTGTCACAATTCTGGTCAGTTTCTGTGGTCTTAGTGACAGAGCCACTATTTACTGGTTCAGATATACATGCAGGCCATGTAAGTTCTTGTAGTAGCCCAGCTGTGTTATTGGTTGTCACAATTCTGGTCAGTTTCTCTGGTCTTAGTGACAGAGCCACTATTTACTAGTTCAGATATACATGCAGGCCATGTATATTCTTGTAGTAGCCCAGCTGTGTTATTGGTTGTCACAATTCTGGTCAGTTTCTCTGGTCTTAGTGACAGAGCCACTATTTACTAGTTCAGATATACATGCAGGCCATGTATATTCTTGTAGTAGCCCAGCTGTGTTATTGGTTGTCACAATTCTGGTCAGTTTCTCTGGTCTTAGTGACAGAGCCACTATTTACTGGTTCAGATATACATGCAGGCCATGTAAGTTCTTGTAGTAGCCCAGCTGTGTTATTGGTTGTCACAATTCTTGTCAGTTTCTCTGGTCTTAGTGACAGAGCCACTATTTACTGGTTCAGATATACATGCAGGCCATGTAAGTTCTTGTAGTAGCCCAGCTGTGTTATTGGTTGTCACAATTCTGGTCAGTTTCTCTGGTCTTAGTGACAGAGCCACTATTTACTAGTTCAGATATACATGCAGGCCATGTAAGTTCTTGTAGTAGCCCAGCTGTGTTATTGGTTGTCACAATTCTGGTCAGTTTCTCTGGTCTTAGTGACAGAGCCACTATTTACTGGTTCAGATATACATGCAGGCCATGTATATTCTTGTAGTAGCCCAGCTGTGTTATTGGTTGTCACAATTTTTGTCAGTTTCTGTGGTCTTAGTGACAGAGCCACTATTTACTGGTTCAGATATACATGCAGGCTATGTAAGTTCTTGTAGTAGCCCAGCTGTGTTATTGGTTGTCACAATTCTGGTCAGTTTCTGTGGTCTTAGTGACAGAGCCACTATTTACTAGTTCAGATATACATGCAGGCCATGTAAGTTCTTGTAGTAGCCCATCTGTGTTATTGGTTGTCACAATTCTTGTCAGTTTCTGTGGTCTTAGTGACAGAGCCACTATTTACTGGTTCAGATATACATGCAGGCCATGTATATTCTTGTAGTAGCCCAGCTGTGTTATTGGTTGTCACAATTCTGGTCAGTTTCTCTGGTCTTAGTGACAGAGCCACTATTTACTAGTTCAGATATACATGCAGGCCATGTAAGTTCTTGTAGTAGCCCAGCTGTGTTATTGGTTGTCACAATTCTGGTCAGTTTCTCTGGTCTTAGTGACAGAGCCACTATTTACTGGTTCAGATATACATGCAGGCCATGTAAGTTCTTGTAGTAGCCCAGCTGTGTTATTGGTTGTCACAATTCTGGTCAGTTTCTCTGGTCTTAGTGACAGAGCCACTATTTACTAGTTCAGATATACATGCAGGCCATGTAAGTTCTTGTAGTAGCCCATCTGTGTTATTGGTTGTCACAATTTTTGTCAGTTTCTGTGGTCTTAGTGACAGAGCCACTATTTACTGGTTCAGATATACATGCAGGCCATGTAAGTTCTTGTAGTAGCCCAGCTGTGTTATTGGTTGTCACAATTCTGGTCAGTTTCTCTGGTCTTAGTGACAGAGCCACTATTTACTGGTTCAGATATACATGCAGGCCATGTAAGTTCTTGTAGTAGCCCATCTGTGTTATTGGTTGTCACAATTTTTGTCAGTTTCTGTGGTCTTAGTGACAGAGCCACTATTTACTGGTTCAGATATACATGCAGGCCATGTAAGTTCTTGTAGTAGCCCAGCTGTGTTATTGGTTGTCACAATTCTGGTCAGTTTCTCTGGTCTTAGTGACAGAGCCACTATTTACTGGTTCAGATATACATGCAGGCCATGTAAGTTCTTGTAGTAGCCCAGCTGTGTTATTGGTTGTCACAATTCTGGTCAGTTTCTCTGGTCTTAGTGACAGAGCCACTATTTACTAGTTCAGATATACATGCAGGCCATGTAAGTTCTTGTAGTAGCCCATCTGTGTTATTGGTTGTCACAATTTTTGTCAGTTTCTGTGGTCTTAGTGACAGAGCCACTATTTACTGGTTCAGATATACATGCAGGCCATGTAAGTTCTTGTAGTAGCCCAGCTGTGTTATTGGTTGTCACAATTCTGGTCAGTTTCTCTGGTCTTAGTGACAGAGCCACTATTTACTGGTTCAGATATACATGCAGGCCATGTAAGTTCTTGTAGTAGCCCAGCTGTGTTATTGGTTGTCACAATTCTGGTCAGTTTCTCTGGTCTTAGTGACAGAGCCACTATTTACTGGTTCAGATATACATGCAGGCCATGTAAGTTCTTGTAGTAGCCCAGCTGTGTTATTGGTTGTCACAATTCTTGTCAGTTTCTCTGGTCTTAGTGACAGAGCCACTATTTACTGGTTCAGATATACATGCAGGCCATGTATATTCTTGTAGTAGCCCAGCTGTGTTATTGGTTGTCACAATTCTGGTCAGTTTCTCTGGTCTTAGTGACAGAGCCACTATTTACTGGTTCAGATATACATGCAGGCCATGTAAGTTCTTGTAGTAGCCCAGCTGTGTTATTGGTTGTCACAATTCTGGTCAGTTTCTCTGGTCTTAGTGACAGAGCCACTATTTACTAGTTCAGATATACATGCAGGCCATGTATATTCTTGTAGTAGCCCAGCTGTGTTATTGGTTGTCACAATTCTTGTCAGTTTCTCTGGTCTTAGTGACAGAGCCACTATTTACTGGTTCAGATATACATGCAGGCCATGTAAGTTCTTGTAGTAGCCCAGCTGTGTTATTGGTTGTCACAATTCTTGTCAGTTTCTGTGGTCTTAGTGACAGAGCCACTATTTACTGGTTCAGATATACATGCAGGCCATGTATATTCTTGTAGTAGCCCAGCTGTGTTATTGGTTGTCACAATTCTTGTCAGTTTCTGTGGTCTTAGTGACAGAGCCACTATTTACTGGTTCAGATATACATGCAGGCTATGTAAGTTCTTGTAGTAGCCCAGCTGTGTTATTGGTTGTCACAATTCTGGTCAGTTTCTCTGGTCTTAGTGACAGAGCCACTATTTACTGGTTCAGATATACATGCAGGCCATGTAAGTTCTTGTAGTAGCCCAGCTGTGTTATTGGTTGTCACAATTCTGGTCAGTTTCTCTGGTCTTAGTGACAGAGCCACTATTTACTGGTTCAGATATACATGCAGGCCATGTAAGTTCTTGTAGTAGCCCAGCTGTGTTATTGGTTGTCACAATTCTGGTCAGTTTCTCTGGTCTTAGTGACAGAGCCACTATTTACTAGTTCAGATATACATGCAGGCCATGTAAGTTCTTGTAGTAGCCCAGCTGTGTTATTGGTTGTCACAATTCTGGTCAGTTTCTGTGGTCTTAGTGACAGAGCCACTATTTACTGGTTCAGATATACATGCAGGCCATGTAAGTTCTTGTAGTAGCCCAGCTGTGTTATTGGTTGTCACAATTCTTGTCAGTTTCTGTGGTCTTAGTGACAGAGCCACTATTTACTGGTTCAGATATACATGCAGGCCATGTAAGTTCTTGTAGTAGCCCATCTGTGTTATTGGTTGTCACAATTCTGGTCAGTTTCTCTGGTCTTAGTGACAGAGCCACTATTTACTGGTTCAGATATACATGCAGGCCATGTAAGTTCTTGTAGTAGCCCAGCTGTGTTATTGGTTGTCACAATTCTTGTCAGTTTCTGTGGTCTTAGTGACAGAGCCACTATTTACTGGTTCAGATATACATGCAGGCCATGTATATTCTTGTAGTAGCCCAGCTGTGTTATTGGTTGTCACAATTCTAGTCAGTTTCTGTGGTCTTAGTGACAGAGCCACTATTTACTGGTTCAGATATACATGCAGGCCATGTATATTCTTGTAGTAGCCCAGCTGTGTTATTGGTTGTCACAATTCTTGTCAGTTTCTGTGGTCTTAGTGACAGAGCCACTATTTACTGGTTCAGATATACATGCAGGCTATGTAAGTTCTTGTAGTAGCCCAGCTGTGTTATTGGTTGTCACAATTCTGGTCAGTTTCTCTGGTCTTAGTGACAGAGCCACTATTTACTGGTTCAGATATACATGCAGGCCATGTAAGTTCTTGTAGTAGCCCAGCTGTGTTATTGGTTGTCACAATTCTGGTCAGTTTCTCTGGTCTTAGTGACAGAGCCACTATTTACTGGTTCAGATATACATGCAGGCCATGTAAGTTCTTGTAGTAGCCCAGCTGTGTTATTGGTTGTCACAATTCTGGTCAGTTTCTCTGGTCTTAGTGACAGAGCCACTATTTACTAGTTCAGATATACATGCAGGCCATGTATATTCTTGTAGTAGCCCAGCTGTGTTATTGGTTGTCACAATTCTGGTCAGTTTCTGTGGTCTTAGTGACAGAGCCACTATTTACTGGTTCAGATATACATGCAGGCCATGTAAGTTCTTGTAGTAGCCCAGCTGTGTTATTGGTTGTCACAACTTTTGTCAGTTTCTGTGGTCTTAGTGACAGAGCCACTATTTACTAGTTCAGATATACATGCAGGCCATGTATATTCTTGTAGTAGCCCAGCTGTGTTATTGGTTGTCACAATTCTGGTCAGTTTCTCTGGTCTTAGTGACAGAGCCACTATTTACTGGTTCAGATATACATGCAGGCCATGTATATTCTTGTAGTAGCCCAGCTGTGTTATTGGTTGTCACAATTCTTGTCAGTTTCTCTGGTCTTAGTGACAGAGCCACTATTTACTGGTTCAGATATACATGCAGGCCATGTAAGTTCTTGTAGTAGCCCAGCTGTGTTATTGGTTGTCACAATTCTTGTCAGTTTCTGTGGTCTTAGTGACAGAGCCACTATTTACTGGTTCAGATATACATGCAGGCCATGTATATTCTTGTAGTAGCCCAGCTGTGTTATTGGTTGTCACAATTCTTGTCAGTTTCTGTGGTCTTAGTGACAGAGCCACTATTTACTGGTTCAGATATACATGCAGGCCATGTAAGTTCTTGTAGTAGCCCAGCTGTGTTATTGGTTGTCACAATTCTTGTCAGTTTCTCTGGTCTTAGTGACAGAGCCACTATTTACTGGTTCAGATATACATGCAGGCCATGTAAGTTCTTGTAGTAGCCCAGCTGTGTTATTGGTTGTCACAATTCTTGTCAGTTTCTGTGGTCTTAGTGACAGAGCCACTATTTACTGGTTCAGATATACATGCAGGCCATGTAAGTTCTTGTAGTAGCCCAGCTGTGTTATTGGTTGTCACAATTCTGGTCAGTTTCTCTGGTCTTAGTGACAGAGCCACTATTTACTGGTTCAGATATACATGCAGGCCATGTAAGTTCTTGTAGTAGCCCAGCTGTGTTATTGGTTGTCACAATTCTTGTCAGTTTCTGTGGTCTTAGTGACAGAGCCACTATTTACTGGTTCAGATATACATGCAGGCCATGTAAGTTCTTGTAGTAGCCCAGCTGTGTTATTGGTTGTCACAATTCTGGTCAGTTTCTCTGGTCTTAGTGACAGAGCCACTATTTACTAGTTCAGATATACATGCAGGCCATGTATATTCTTGTAGTAGCCCAGCTGTGTTATTGGTTGTCACAATTCTTGTCAGTTTCTGTGGTCTTAGTGACAGAGCCACTATTTACTGGTTCAGATATACATGCAGGCCATGTATATTCTTGTAGTAGCCCAGCTGTGTTATTGGTTGTCACAATTCTTGTCAGTTTCTGTGGTCTTAGTGACAGAGCCACTATTTACTGGTTCAGATATACATGCAGGCCATGTAAGTTCTTGTAGTAGCCCAGCTGTGTTATTGGTTGTCACAATTCTTGTCAGTTTCTCTGGTCTTAGTGACAGAGCCACTATTTACTGGTTCAGATATACATGCAGGCCATGTAAGTTCTTGTAGTAGCCCAGCTGTGTTATTGGTTGTCACAATTCTTGTCAGTTTCTGTGGTCTTAGTGACAGAGCCACTATTTACTGGTTCAGATATACATGCAGGCCATGTAAGTTCTTGTAGTAGCCCAGCTGTGTTATTGGTTGTCACAATTCTGGTCAGTTTCTGTGGTCTTAGTGACAGAGCCACTATTTACTGGTTCAGATATACATGCAGGCCATGTAAGTTCTTGTAGTAGCCCAGCTGTGTTATTGGTTGTCACAATTCTTGTCAGTTTCTGTGGTCTTAGTGACAGAGCCACTATTTACTGGTTCAGATATACATGCAGGCCATGTAAGTTCTTGTAGTAGCCCAGCTGTGTTATTGGTTGTCACAATTCTGGTCAGTTTCTGTGGTCTTAGTGACAGAGCCACTATTTACTGGTTCAGATATACATGCAGGCCATGTAAGTTCTTGTAGTAGCCCAGCTGTGTTATTGGTTGTCACAATTCTGGTCAGTTTCTGTGGTCTTAGTGACAGAGCCACTATTTACTGGTTCAGATATACATGCAGGCCATGTAAGTTCTTGTAGTAGCCCAGCTGTGTTATTGGTTGTCACAATTCTTGTCAGTTTCTGTGGTCTTAGTGACAGAGCCACTATTTACTGGTTCAGATATACATGCAGGCCATGTAAGTTCTTGTAGTAGCCCAGCTGTGTTATTGGTTGTCACAATTCTGGTCAGTTTCTCTGGTCTTAGTGACAGAGCCACTATTTACTGGTTCAGATATACATGCAGGCCATGTAAGTTCTTGTAGTAGCCCAGCTGTGTTATTGGTTGTCACAATTCTGGTCAGTTTCTGTGGTCTTAGTGACAGAGCCACTATTTACTGGTTCAGATATACATGCAGGCCATGTAAGTTCTTGTAGTAGCCCAGCTGTGTTATTGGTTGTCACAATTCTGGTCAGTTTCTGTGGTCTTAGTGACAGAGCCACTATTTACTGGTTCAGATATACATGCAGGCCATGTAAGTTCTTGTAGTAGCCCAGCTGTGTTATTGGTTGTCACAATTCTGGTCAGTTTCTGTGGTCTTAGTGACAGAGCCACTATTTACTGGTTCAGATATACATGCAGGCCATGTAAGTTCTTGTAGTAGCCCAGCTGTGTTATTGGTTGTCACAATTCTGGTCAGTTTCTCTGGTCTTAGTGACAGAGCCACTATTTACTAGTTCAGATATACATGCAGGCCATGTAAGTTCTTGTAGTAGCCCAGCTGTGTTATTGGTTGTCACAATTCTAGTCAGTTTCTCTGGTCTTGGTGACAATGCCACTATGTACTGGTTCAGATATACATGCAGGCCATGTAGTAACCCAGCTGTTGTTTGTCATTACCTTGGTTCCCTGCAAGTAAATAAAAAAATGATTTCTATTGGTTCCCTGCAAAAAAAGAATGCATGATTATTTCCAACCGGTTTCCTGCAAGAGAAATGGATGGAAAAAAAACGTCCTAAGGAATAACTGTAGCCAGTAACGTGATTCTGCAGGGGGTGGAATTTTTAATCTGCACCAAAAACCTCATGAAACATATTTTTCTTGTATCCAACCCTAACTGTGTGAATTTTTTTATGATTTTTATATTTTCATAGTGGTGCAAGGATACCATTTATTTATTTATGAACGAATATGTCACAGCACAAGAAATTTGTCATAGCAAGAGGATTTTATGAATGGCATTACATCATAGCGCAAGGAGGATAGGATAAGTTCGTGCAGGGGGTGTAGGATAAAAAATTCGCACAAAGTAAAAATATGCAAAAATCCTTGTCCAGTATACAAGAAGCATGATTAATAAATTAAGACAGCATTGTTTTCCAGTAATCAAAAGTTTAAAAAACAAAAGCTTGTTATATTATAAATTCTGTATTCATCATATAATTTGTTTATATGAATATTTAGTGTAATTTTTATGTCATTGACAGCTCACAGATGATGAGTTAATCTCTCCCACTGGAATCAGTGGTGAGAAACGAATAACAATGAGATACAATGTCATATATCAATCACCATGGAGACTGGGCCCTGACAGAATTCGAACTCGTAGCCCATGGATTGATTGTAAGACACCTTACAAAATGAGCTTGACTCATGGTGTAAAACATGAATATAAACACCGACACTGAATCTCCATAAAATCAGGAATTATCTAAAATTTTACATCATCCCTTTTATGTATATCAATATCATATTTGCATGACCTAGCCTGCAACAGGTGTAGTATTTGGTTGCATGGATGTCAGATCTGTAAGATTTAGGAATTCAACTTCAAATTTATTAAGAATTAAGACCAACAATTTAGAAGTAAAATAGATGATATCTGCAACTGGCCTGACTAGAATTTTCCATGTAGATATAAACATGATGTGGACTTCAACATTGATCACTGAAAGCTAATCATACAAAATATCATTTGTATTTTTAGCTCACCTGAGCCAAAGGCTCATAGGTGAGCTTTTGTGATTGCCTGGTGTCCGTTGTCCGTCGTTAACTTTTAGCTTTTAACAACTTCTCCTCTGAAACCACTGGGCCAATTTTGATATAATTTCAGAGGAATGTTCCTTTGGTGAACCTCTACCAAGTTTGTTCAAGCCATTTTGATTCGTTTACTATATAAGCTATAGTAAAAACTTAAAAAATTTTCTTTTCAAAAACTACTGGCTCGATTTTAAAATAATTTCACAGAAATGTTCCTTGGGTGACTCTCTACCAAGTTTGTTCAAGCCATCTTGATTCGTCAAAAAACATGACAGCCAGGGGATGGGGTTAGTTTTATGTCAAATTACTTCCCCTGTTTTATTGAATAAATGTCTGTATATAGCAATTATTATAAGAAGAGGTAATAAACTCTTTAAATTAACTTTTTTTTTGCTATTATTATACAATATTATACCAGATATAAGTTTAAAAAGATAATTCATCATAAAAAGGTGAATGATACAATTATAATCAATGACTGAAATATTATTCATATTATTCAAATATCATGAACAATTTTATAATAGGTGTTTTTCTGAATATAAAAATCAGAGTTTTTATGGTTCAGACAGGGATGGTGAACTGCTTCATAATAAAGCAATACTATATTTTTAACTAGTTTCATAACAGCAAGAAGTCTGCTTGAGATTTTCAGTGTCAAAGTGTACTTGAAATCTTGGAGGAGGAGCCTAATTGTTTTTGGGGGAGAGTGCACTGCGACAAAGATTCTTTCAAGCGATATATACTTTGGGGCATTTTAAAATCAAATTCACATATAAGTACATACGAAATCAGGTTTTAACTGTTTGACAGTAAAATATTTGGTGACCTTTAGAAAGTATTATTTATATATATGAAACTTCAAATTTCAGAAATAGTTTCAAGTTCTGAAAAAAACTGGTAAGAAATCTTTAAACAAGAAATGTCACTGTTAGGTGTCACATGCCCCCCCCCCCCCCACCCCCCAACATGTCATAATGTTATGTTGATCATTTGTAGCAAGTATCATTAAAATTCATCTATGCATGACAAAGTTACAGGCCAGAAACGAAATCTCACATAAACTCAAAGTGTTGTCAAACAAACTGAAATTGTGACCTTGACCTTTGAGGTACGGGTGTGGGTCTTACTAGCGACACGTCGTCATGTTCTGTTGATCATTTGTTACAAGTATCAACAAAATCCATCTATGCATGACAAAGTTACAGACCGGAAACGAAATACCGGACGGAAGGATGGACGTTCTGGTGGAAGTGATGTTGTGGGATGCGGTTTTTATATGTTATAAAACATCTTTTTTTTCATAAAACAAAACAAAACCTATTTTCTTTCTAACCCTAATGTCCCAAACCTTGAGATCCAACCCTAATGACACTAAAAAAGAATGAAAAAAGGTGAAAAAAAAGTAAAAGAAAAATGTGAAAAAAATGGAATTAACCCCACAATGCCATTTGGACGCATTTTCGAACTTGTGGGGTGAACATTGCACCCCACAAGTACCAAAAAAAAACACAATGCCATTCTGTACTGGCAACGCAACCAACAACTGCCGCTCCAGAGGTACGGACGGACGTTCTCATGAATGGGTATTTAAGTGGCTTCTTTGCGTCAATCGTATACTTGTGGCTAAATTTTAGAAAATTTTAGCCATGTAAGAGAAAAAAAGCCACTTAAATGCTGTTTTAAAGTGTCTAGAAACAGCCGCGTAATTATTTTTCAACAGCTTTTCAACTGTCCATAAAAATTACTAAACCTAAACCCTAAACACTTAACTACCCATTTGTTTGCCCGGATGGACGGACAGACAGATGGACGCTGCGATTACTATATGCCACCCAAAAAAATTGGGGGGGTGGGGGGGCATAAAAAAATTTTGGGGGGGGGGGTGCATAAAAATCTTTTACTTTAGCTTACAGAATTAAATAAATGGAAATTCCTTTTTTCAATGTCATGAATCGAAATAATTTCAAATAACGGATTTTGGTGGAAACACAACATGAACAATTTTTGCATACTTTATCTTTCCCTTTTTAAACTGTAATTGAAAATATTACTTGTCCACAGGCAAGTAAACTCACATGACCATATTTCAAAATGCACAATACAGATAACATCCATGCCAATATATATTGTGTTACGTTGCACTGTAAGAAATTCGTCTACCAGACTAAATGGCAGCTGTATAGTCAATTTTCACTGTTACCATGTAGTAAATACTCAAAGTAATATGTTTATTGATCATTAAAAAAGTACTGTTATTTATCAGGACTAGGAAATCACCCATACAACAATTTTATATTTTATTAAATAACAAATATAACCAACATCAATAGTTATTTGACAATTCTTCCACTCGAGACATCTGGGGATTTCCTAGATTAAAATTGATTTTTAAACTAAGAGGTTAACTTTATTAAAAAATCCCCTTGATCCAAAGCATACACTTTCAACTGCTGAAGAGACAAGCATTTGAGAGAACTGCTAGGCCTATTTAGATTTTATTTTTAAATCAATCAAACCTCAATTTAAAGATAACCTTCTTTGAAGGCACCATCTGCATTAATATTAAATAGCTAACCTTGTATTCAGATTCCATTAAATCTTGCTCATTAATTATAGTTTACATACTTTTCAGCATTCCCCTTCAAGAATTCATTAAGTTCCTTCATCCTGGTTGTGGGGATCCCACTGAGAAGAGTGATAAATTTGTTCTGCCACTCTGTGCTGCGAGACAGGATGGAGTATTTCAAGGAAGAGCAATCTAGCAGCACAAACCAGATATTCAGGATCGCCTCTTGTGTCTGTACATTGTTGACAATTTCAGTGCATCTGAAACGACACCTAAACTCATTAATCACATTAACCAGAACAACAGATAAGCCAGTTAGGTATTCATCATTATAATTTCAAATGGGTGTTCATGAAATTGAACTGGGTAATATACAGCTCCTGATATTCAGTTCTTCTAGTTTGTACAATACACTTGGTAATCAACCCTTTCAAAGTCTATGTAAGCAACACAGTAATGTAGTTTATAGTGCTTGCCACTAGTTTGCTGCTAACACTAGATGTTGTAGGTTTGATCCCCAGCAACACAGTAATGTAGTTTATAGTGTTTGCCACTAACACTAGAGGTTGTAGATTTGATCCCCAGTGAGGCAGTAATGCAGTTTATAGTGTTTGCCACTAACACTTGATGTTGTAGGTTTGATCCCCAGCGAGGCAGTAATGCAGTTTATAGTGTTTGCCACTAACACTAGATGTTGTAGGTTTGATCCCCAGCGAGGCAGTAATGCAGTATAGTGTTTGCCACTAACACTAGATGTTGTAGGTTTGATCCCCAGCGAGGCAGTAATGCAGTTTATAGTGTTCGCCGCTAACACTAGATGTTGTAGGTTTGATCCCAAGCGAGGCAGTTATGCAGTTTATAGTGTCTGCCACTAACACTAGATTTTGTAGGTTCGATCCCCAGCGGGGCAGTAATGCAGTTTATAGTGTTTGCCGCTAACACTAGAGGTTGTAGGTTTGATCCCCAGCGAGGCAGCAATGCAGTTTATAGTGTTTGCCGCTAACACTATACATGTAGGTTGTAGGTTTTTTCCCCAGCTAGACAGTAATGCAGTTTAAAGTGTTTGCCGCTAACACTATAGGTTGTAAGTTTGATCCCCAGCGAGGCAGTAATGCAGTTTATAGTGTTTGCCGCTAACACTAGATGTTGGAGGTTTGACCCCCAGCGAGGCAGTAATGCAGTTTATAGTGTTTGCCGCTAACACTAGATGTTGTAGGTTTGATCCCAAGCGAGGCAGTAATGCAGTTTATAGTGTTTGCTGCTAAATTTAGATGTTGTAGGTTTGATCCCCAGCGAGGCAGTAATGCAGTTTATAGTATTCGCCACTAACACTTGATGTTGTAGGTTTGATCCCCAGCGAGGCAGTAATGCAGTTAATAGTGTTCGCCGCTAACACTAGATGTTGTAGGTTTGATCCCAAGCAAGGCAGTAATGCAGTTAATAGTGTTCGCCGCTAACACTAGATGTTGTAGGTTTGATCCCCAGCGAGGCAGTAATGCAGTTAATAGTGTTTGTCCCTAACACTAGATGTTGTAGGTTTGATTCCCAGCAATGCCGTTATGCAGTTTATAGGGTTTGCAACTAACACTAGATGTTGTAGGTTTGATCCCCAGCGAGGCAGTAATGCAGTTTATAGTGTTTGCCACTAACACTAAATGTTGTAGGTTTGATCCCAAGCGAGGCAGTAATGCAGTTTATAGTGTTTGCCACTTACACTAGATGTTGTAGGTAATGCAGTTTTTATTGTTTGCCTCTAACACTAGATGTTGTAAGTTTGATCCCCAGCGAGGCAGTAATGCAGTTTATAGTGTTTGCCACTAACACAAGATGTTGTAGATTTGATCCCCAGCAAGGCAGTAATGCAGTTATTAGTGTTTGCCACTAACACTAGATGTTGTAGGTTTAATCCCCAGCAAGGCAGTTATGTAGTTTATAGTGTTTGCCACTAACACTAGATGTTGTAGGTTTGATTCCCAGCGAGGCAATAATGCAGTTTATAGTGTTTGCCACTTACACTAGATGTTGTAGGTTAAATCCCAAGCGAGGCAGTTATGCAGTTATTAGTGTTTGCCACTTACACTAGATGTTGTAGGTTAAATACCAAGCAAGGCAGTAATGCAGTTTATAGTGTTTGCCACTTACACTAGATGTTGTAGGTTTGATCCCCAGCGAGGCAGTAACGCAGTTTATAGTGTTTGCCTCTAACACTAGATGTTGTAGGTTTGATCCCCAGCGAGGCAGTAACGCAGTTTATAGTGTTTGCCTCTAACACTAGATGTTGTAGGTTTAATCCCCAGCAAGACAGTTATGTAGTTTATAGTGTTTGCCACTAACACTAGTTGTTGTAGGTTTGATCCCCAGATTGACCAGTTGGGTTTTCAGTACTAGTTTTATCCAGGAAGTGAACTTTCTTCACAATCAAGCTAAAATGGAGGAGTATAAACTAAAGTCTTCTTGCTTATAAAACTCCTAGACTGTGCTCCGTTTTGTTTCCTTTTGAATATACTATTACTTCTATTACAAAGAGTGACAAAGAAATTGTGATAATTTCAGCTATTTTATTTGCATGGCAAAATAAGAAGTTTTTTACAGGTGCTTTTTCATCCCACAACATAAAAATATGAAAATATTAACTTATTTTTGTGTCCTCCAGCATTACAAGTTGAGTCAAATCAATTGTAACAAACATATCCATTTTAAAATTTTATATCCATGTAACAATTTCATCTATTTTTTGTCATTTAAGCATTTAATTCTGGAGTAGAAGTATGTGTAAAACTCATGAGGGAGCCACTTTGTTCTATGTGTAAAACCCATGAGCAAGTCATTTTGTTTTAAGTTGTTTAGTAATTATTTTACTAGGAAAAACGTATTACAAGTACAAATTGTATTAGTTCAAAGAACTTGTTATGTATTCTATGAAAATTAATAAGTGCAAACAATCAATATTACCATATACATATCACTCACCTGGCAATGTCAGCATCAAACAAGGACACCTGTGGGTTGAGTTGCTAGTATCAGCAGAAGAAGAATGCATTCCTGTTGTAGCGTAATGAGGGTTAAACATAAGTTCACAAT
Source organism: Panopea generosa (assembly GCA_029582155.1). Taxonomy (NCBI): domain Eukaryota; kingdom Metazoa; phylum Mollusca; class Bivalvia; order Adapedonta; family Hiatellidae; genus Panopea; species Panopea generosa. Next base: position 7,243,847 of record CM055911.1, read on the forward strand.
TTGAGATTATAAATGTTTCTTACAAGTTCAATCTAAATCTATTACAAGTCTAAATCAAGTTACCACAAGCATAATTCCTAAAGTTACTATAAGTTTAATTTCTAAAGTTATCACCATTACAATTCCTAAAGTTGCTTCAGTTCCATAAGTAATCACAAGTTCTTATTTCTTAACTTAAATGTTCACGGAGCGCAGTTTTAATTTAGTGCGCGCAGTTTTAATTTAGTTCCGTCAATTTTTGACGGGGTCTGAAAGTATCTCGAAAACCGACTCCCTGTGTCAGTAAATTTGGTCGTATATATACCGTTAGCCTCGCACGGCTGTCAAGTTATTTTCGCAATAAAACAATCTTTATTAATTGCTAATTGCTTGTTAACTGCCAGCCGTGCCTATATCCTACGACTATTGTTAGCTAAGTGTATCACGCGTCCGCATGTCCACCATTAGTTGTGACAGATTTTTGTTTTAGTTAATTGCTATGGCGGAGCGATATATGCGAATACGCCTGTCCGTGACTAATGAGCTGTTTGAAAAATAGAATAAGTGGGCGACAGTACAAATTGTTGTGTACTCTGCATTTTTTATGCAAGCTTTTTATTTTTCATTTCTTCGTTATAAATCTGCATTGTTACAGAAATCCAAACTATTCTTGCTACAGAAATCCAAATGATTCTTATAAATTCATGTTGGATTCCTGACATTGTTACACTGTACTGACCACTGTCTGAATCTTCGTGTCCTCGTCATGTGCAATCACTTAATGTATGAGCTGAAATGTATGTTAAACATTTTACAAACATGAGAAGCAAAGGTAAAGGCATAAAGACAGAATATCTTCAACACCATTACTCTTAAATAGCCTAAAACACACGTGGCAAACAACATATTTATAATTGTTTGTATTTTCATAAAACATGTTCTTTTATACACTGTAAATTTGTTGGTATCTAAGTTATGGCTCAGCCCCATCTAAAAACATTTGAAATAAAATATCTTTATCTGGATATCGCTCGAGTCTATATTCTGGTAGTGTTGATATTTTTCTATCTCCAACGTTTCCCCTTTTTTGTGTAGGTAAATATATTTTACGTTTATCTCGATATTTCTGTGTTGACATTTTGGATACCTCGATCCCAGTTTTAGTTCCTGACTGATCATTTCACACCTTTAATTGAATGTTTGTCTAGATATAATAATTGTTGACATACTATTGTGTTTTTTTCCACACTGTGTAAAAATCTATGTGTGTTATTTTTCAAAGTTTGTTGAAGACGCGACACTAATTACTGGTGTAAGGCAAATGTGTCAGTTTCAATGACTGACAGCATGTTGCAAACATCGAGTCATCTAAATGGGAAATTATATAAATATCATTTGATTCAATAATCCGTTTCAACTTCTCAAACTGCAGAGAAATTCATGGAAGGACCCAGATATGAGTATTTATCATGTCAGACAGTGTAATGGTACTGCATAACCGTAATAAGTGAAAACACAACTGACATACCACCAGTTAGTTACCTCTTCTCACACCACCTTTCTGTATTCCTTTGTTGCTGCACCCACCTTCAACTTGTTCATCCACCTTAAATCATACAAGTTATCTTAAAATAGGTTATTTTTATCCTAATCAAGTTGTCAGTATTTATTATTATGCCAGAAAGCATTTGGGAGTTGTCATAGTACCATGAAATTGTATCTTCCAGGCCAGGTTGGTTCATGTGGTTTTGAAAAATAAAAACACTTTGCGTAGCACATGAGCCTGTGGTACAGCATTGGACCGTGGATCAGAGGGACAGGGGTTAGATCACCTACCATGTGTAGCACATGAGCCTGTGGTACAGCATTGGACCACGGATCAGAGAGGCAGGGGCTAGATCACCTGCCATGTGTAGCACATGAGCCTGTGGTACAGCATTGGACCATGGATCAGACAGGCAGGGGCTAGATCACCTGCCATGTGTAGCACATGAGCCTGTGGTACAGCATTGGACCATAGATCAGAGGTACAGGGGTTAGATCACCTACCATGTGTAGCACATGAGCCTGTGGTACAGCATTGGACCATGGATCAGAGAGGCAGGGGCTAGATCACCTGCCATGTGTAGCACATGAGCCTGTGGTACAGCATTGGACCATGGATCAGACAGGCAGGGGCTAGATCACCTGCCATGTGTAGCACATGAGCCTGTGGTACAGCATTGGACCATAGATCAGAGGTACAGGGGTTAGATCACCTACCATGTGTAGCACATGAGCCTGTGGTACAGCATTGGACCATGGATCAGAGGCAGGGGCTAGATCACCTGCCATGTGTAGCACATGAGCCTGTGGTACAGCATTGGACCATGGATCAGACAGGCAGGGGCTAGATCACCTGCCATGTGTAGCACATGAGCCTGTGGTACAGCATTGGACCATAGATCAGAGGTACAGGGGTTAGATCACCTTCCATGTGTAGCACATGAGCCTTTGGTACAGCATTGGACCATGGATCAGACAGGTAGGGGCTAGATCGCCTGCCATGTGTAGCACATGAGCCTGTGGTACAGCATTCGACCATGGATCAGAGGTACAGGGGTTAGATCACCTGCCATGTGTAGCACATGAGCCTGTGGTACAGCATTGGACCATGGATCAGAGAGGCAGGGGTTAGATCACCTGCCATGTATTAAAACTAGGTTACTTTTTAGCTCGACAATTTTGCAAGTTAGATTTATAACTCTTGTTTGTTTTTATTTGTCATCAGTTTCAATCAAATTGGACTTCAAATAGTTTAGCGCCCCAATTTTTTATGGAAAAGCAAAAATATATGTTTATCAACAAAAATACATGTATTTACACAATAAACATATATAGTCTAGTTGTCAAAACCGGGTCCTGCTTGCTCAGAATCTGACTATCAATCTAGGAGTTGAGGGTTTGAATCTCCACCCGGCCATACTGTCCATGATTACTGATATTCGACATTGCCTCTTATTTTAAATCATTTCACGCAGCTGATTAAAGCTGGAAAATTATCAGTTACTTCTGTATATGGGTGTACTGGGTATATAACTGTCCAAAATCCCAAGAAAAACATTTAACTGGTCGCTGGTTAATCCTAAATCGCATGAAACTGATGCTAACAATTCAAATCAAAAACTGGTTTTCCAAAGGAAATGTCAAACTTTAAACTGAAACTTTCAAGAAAATTATGATACAATCTGGTTAAAAGTCAAGCATATTATAAAAATATAAAAATCGATATGAAAGTGTTTAAAGAATGTGAAATATAAATCTATGTTTAAAAACTTACGTAAAATAGACATAATATTTTAGTGCAATAGTATATAAATACTTTGAAATCCTATAATTACCTCCTGTACCACCTGTCTTAGTTCGCGTTCTAAGTAGTCTTTCTTTACCATTCTGAGAAAAACACCAACTTCCTTTCAGACATGACGGATCTGCCGCCTCTTAGATTTGTACTGAAATGAATTGGAAGAGTGTCACTAAAAAGACTTACCATCCATATTATTTTACATTACACCATATTTAATAATAACCCTATGTATTTCCTTCTGTTGATAAACTGTCTGGCTGATAAACATAGGTTTATCACATCAATGCAAGTTTATCAGGAACATGCCATCAATATGTATAACTATACATTTTCATCTGCACGGAATCTCTACAAGCTATAACAAAAGTTTGATGCTGATTTTCAATTTTACAAAGAAAGACAAATTAGATATATCAACATGATAAGAGAATACCCATGTTAGTCTCTAACTTTTCATAGAATAGAATGAATGAATGAATGAATAAATGAATAGGGTTTTACGGCGTACCAACACATTATAGGTTATTCAACGCCAACAGGAACGAAGATTCCAGGTTCACTCTACATGTACAAAAACAACAAATTAACATCCAGATTAAAAAAAAATACATCAACAAATGAATATGCAGAATGAACCTAGAACCTTGATACCTGCAGAACTGCAGCGTTTTCAGCAAATTATATCGTATTACTCAATTTGTCGCTTCTTACGACATGCATAAGCCACAGTGATCCTATTCTTGCCATCACTCATAGCTCCCTGGAACCACACAGGTGTTGATAATTGAACCACAATAGTGAACATGACAAAAAATGATAAAATGAACATGAAACCCACTCGGAGGATTCCTGCACCTCTGCAGAGATCGACAGTGATTCTATTTTTAGCTGGAACCACACGGGCTTCATAGAATAGAAAGGCTATTGTACTCGCCCCAGTGGAGGGATTGGTTTTTCAGGTTACAGTTATTTATCAGGTAAGATATCTGTGCAAAGAGGTACCTCATTGGATATGAATGAAACTTCACATGTGTGTTCAGCAACATCATCGGAACCAAGTCTTCTAAAATCATTGGTTTTTCAGTTTTTGGACCGATATCTACTGATTTCAAAACCTGTTTTCTTTTCAAAATTAATAAAATATCGGTCCAGATATTTTCTGTTGGTAAAATAAACATTATCATGCTTTGCTAAGCCTTTCGGCAATATCATTCGACTGTTTTGTCACCCACTGCCAAGGAGGTCAATTTTGACTAAGTCATTAAAAATTTAATGATTGTAGGGGAGTTTTTCGGAAGAGTCTATCGCTATGTAACAAGCATTTGATGTGTGATCAGCGACCCATATATTGGTTCATCAAAACAGTTGCGTTTCTTTGATATACCGCTAGCCGTAATGTGTTAACTTGTTTGTTTTTTCAATTGGTCAAAGCTGGGACTTTCGGACTGAAACTGGCATGCGTCATTTAAATATTTAATGAAAACTTGCTGTATTACTTGTTTGTTTGAGATTTTTTAACAATAACTTTTATAATAATATGAATGACATTTATCAAGGAAAGTGATCAAACCTGGACCGATTTTTTTTATGTTGGACCGGAATTGTTTGCGTCATTTATAACGTTTGGAAAAATAGTTGTCCACAGAGTACAGATCTGTGCACCATCAACGTAATTTGAACTAAATAATTAATATAAGATTTCATACCAATTATATATCTTTGGCTTATCCATTAATTTGATATATTTCCTCAATATTACTACATTCGCAATCCAACAATATGCTTCAGTTTTCAAAAAGATATGACATAAACATGTCACTTTCAAGGACTCGAAATCATGTATGTTTCACCCTAACAATATCCCTTTGATGTTAGCCAACGCATTATGACGTCACCATCATAAAATACATGCAATGGAATTGTGCAGTTTGTTTGTGTTCAATTAAAATAAGTATTTATATGCCATTTTAATATCTTCCATTAGTTGCAAACGCTTTTTTAATGAATTCATAATAATATAATAGATGACAGAGTTGAAAGCATTAGTATGCAAATTTATATACATTCATTTATAGTATAGCGAGAATAATACTGCTATTGGCTAGTCTGTTTAAACTTCACATTCAATAAAAAGTGTTTTAATGTGGCATCGACTTGAGATGAACAGAGGCTATGCCCGGTATACACGATACTTCCAGTTTACATCCTGAATATATTTTTTTGCATGAAAATTGTCTTCAATTTGGTTCTTATTCCTGAAATAAGTGTTGTGTCAGAACAGCATCAAAATAGTTGAGTATGCTGTCCCTCCAACAGCTCTTGTTATATTTTATTTCGACTAATACATATATATATTGCATGCAGGTCCTTTGATAATATTAATAGTTAATCTTTGTGTTGAGCGCTTTTCTGCATATGTTTAGTACTGGTTCTAAGACTTTCTTAAGTTGTAATAACTTGTTTCACAACCAAAGGATTTTTGTTTGATTTATTAAATATTTAGCATCATATTTTTGCCATCGTGGGTTAACACACGATCAGTTAACTTAACAACTGTTTCCTTAGATCCTGAAAGATTAACCGGAACTCGAGCACAACCATCTCCGCAATTAACTGATAACTTTCCCACTTGAATCAGCAATGACAGACAAATTTGAGACACAATGCTGTATATGGATCATTTCAGTGACTGTTGCCGGGCGGAGATTCGAACTTACTACCCCTTGATTGATAGTCAAACACGTAAACGGCTGAGCTAATTGGGCCCGGAACAACCGAAGGAAAATATAAAAGTTTAAATTAATCTTGCTATTCCTTCTATATTTATCAACTGGTTATGGTAAAACTTGTATGAAATTCTGTTGTGCATACTGTCATCACTAGTAGCACTACTGGCATTAGTCCAAACTCACGTCAACAATGTTAAATACACAGATGGGGCAATTGTGTCAATTAACAATTTACTCATTTTTTTTTACAAAATATCGAGCTAAAAACAACTTTAAACAAATTATTAAAGTTCATACCTTCAAATTGAGTAAGTCGTTCTTCACCTTTAAATTCATCAACCAGTTTTTCTGTCCCATTATAACCTGCAAAAAAGCAATTCATGTTTGAAATAAAAAAATTGGTGCATTTTTATTTTTCTCTCGGAATTTGCTTGTGTGTGAAGTTGTATTGAGGGAAATGGTTGTGGTGAGAGCTTGTGATATTCCTCTATGTATGCTGCACAACTGGGATTTTGTAGTAAAGTTAATAAAGAGTAATTATCAGCCTAATTTCAGCTGACATAATTAACTTATTATTTTTTATGTTTTGTATTATTACTATCATTTTTGAGTCATATGCATATTTTTCTGATGATTATTTTTAACTGGTGATGATGGGAGCTTTTACTTTTCACTTGTATGTATTTGTTTATTCCAGAAATAAAACTAATATTTGCCATAATTACAACTTTGTTAGTGTTCCATAAAATACATAAATTTGTGGTGAATGAAGTATGTACTGCAGCATCACATTACAATGACATCATATACCTGTATTATAAATATGTGTATACACTTACAATGCATAGTTGATAAATATATATAATTGTGCATATATTCATGGCATATATTTATGGAAACAAAAAACAAAAAAGCCATTCATGACAATGACCTAGATCTGTAAAATATAGTTGGTCAACACTGGATACTGCTTAATGATGTGACAATATTCACAAATATGCTAACGACTTGATCAATTCTTTTAAGGAAGTATATCAGTATATAACATTTTATATTATACTTGTATAAATGATGCTTCTATTTGCAAGTATTACTTGTTTTTCAAGATACTATTTGAAGGTGTTAATATGACTGACTATTTGCAATATTTTTGAAGTAGGAAGCCATTATTATATTGTCTTGCAAATCAAGGAAGCTGAAATAAACATGTAGAAGATAACATTTGTTTTACCGGTAATCCATATTTATTTGAATTTCTCTATCATGTGCCCATAAATGATTTTAAAAACAATTGGATAACTTTGAATAGAGCACAGTGGACATATCTTTCATAAGGAATTATCACACACCCCAAAAAGGGTTAAGCAGGGAGGTAATGTAATGAGTGTTGGGCAAATGCTCAAGCTTATGGGTTCCATTCTCATCTTCACATTTCGGGGGGAAAACTTTCTGTACCAGTTCTATCCAAGAAGAAGTTTCAAGAGCTTTTCAGATTAGCTTCATTTGTAATTGAGCTATGTAAGTTTTAACTAAAGGGTTTACTTTAAAATGACTAGTATCCTGTAAATGCTGAGCGCCAAGGAAGCTTTCAGAAGCATTCTTTGGCATGTTCAATCTGGACAGATATAAAACAAAGATCCACACTGTGGTGCAGACACTACCACTAGACCCAGGCTGCAGTGTTAGATATGTTAGTGGAGGACCAAGACACATACAATTATGTAACTTTAACATCTGTTTGTTTTGTGCCTGTAAAAGGGGACACTTTCTCACTAAGTGTTTTAAACTTAAAATATTTTTACATCAGTTGTGAAATGAGACTAACAGTAGGTGAATAATAGAAAGAAAAAAGAAATTGTTCATAAAAAAAACAACATATAACATTGCTTGGCATGTAACTGCAACAAAACTTCGTGTTTGGAAGGCCAAGAAGTCAACATCTCCGTAAAAGACGGTGTTTTTCAGCATTGATGAATTACAATTGGCATTTTATGAGAAGAAAAAAGTATAATTTTGTTAATAATCAATTTAAAATACCACAAATGATTTGAAAGAAATGCTTTCCTGTCAAATAATTTTGCAGACAAAGGTTTTTTGTTTATTTCCTGTTGTTGTTATTTTCGGGTTGGCGACAAAATCAGAGGTAACTCAAAAAGACTTGGCTGAAATTTTATCTCGGGTTAGAGATAAAGAGCTACTTATGCACTTTTTGTAGATAGAATCTTTATTTCCTCCATAATTGGAGAGCATATAATAACATATATAAAAATTGCAGTAAATAATTACATATAAATGAACAATATACAATGAGTTACAAGTGAAGAATGAACATACGATACGCCTAATATGATGTCATATTGTAAGAGTATTCATAACATGATGGATTTGTTAAAATAACTAAATAAATTATGATTTTATAAAAATTAGTATAGCTTTTTAACTGTCATATAGTGTACCTTAAAATAATATAAGTGAAATAATAACATTGTCCATCTATAATGAATCTTACCGAAATAAAATGCAAGACCCAGTGATAGACTAATGACAACGATGAACCTTTTGTATCTTACCGAAACGAAATGTAAGAAATTAATCATACACTGAGTAACAAACAGTAAACATTAGCAGTATCGATAAAAGTTACTTTAACATACTGTGAAGTATCCCAATATTGAACAATAATACATCTTCAATCTGTTCAATGTCAGATAAATATTCATTAAGCCCGGAAAGCAGTGCATAAATCTGATCTTTAGGCGTCTTTTTAATAAATGAATTAAAGACCTGAAGACCACAAGTCGTTATAACTGCGTCCCAAAGCTTATTTCTTTCGACAGTGTTTGCATTACAAAAATGAACAATATGTAGTACTAAATTATCTACAAGCGTATTACATTTGTTACATAGCTGTACAGCTGTAAACGATTGCAGTTTACTTAGTAGTGACACTGCTGTAAAACATTGTGCTTTTACATACTGATTTTTCCTACTTAATTGCCATAGGAAGCAAGGCCTATTTATGCTAAACATATTCATGACATATGATGGACCCATCTTGTCACCTAACCGCATTAACATTGTATTTGAGTAATGTATTAGCACTTTTTGTCTAAGAATATATTTCCATGCATACTTGGATGGAAATATTGCTGTTTTAGAATAATTAACCAAATAATTATATAGATCATACTTCGTTAATATTCTATAGATGTCAGGAATAAAACCTAATGTTTGTTTATCATCACTAAGATATCTTAACAGACGATTAACAAATAATTGCTTAGCAATATACTTATTCGGGAGTCTGCATAATTGACCAAAGAATTGTAGCTTCCTGTAGTCGATTTCCGTTTCAAGTGAAGTTACACCAATAGAGCTTAAAGCAAAATCCGTATTTACATATTGTGGGATATTTTGGATAAATTTTATACAGAATCTATGTCCTCGTTCTAGTTGTATAATATTTGATTTGGTTAATGAATTCCATAATTCACAACCATATAGGGATTTTGGTATTACGATTGACTTATATATTGTTAATGTTGTCAAGGGATTAAGACCATGCGGATGTAAGCCACTATTAATAAGACTTAAAAAAAGTCCACGTAACTTATTATTTGACTGTCGAATATGATCACTAATACACATATATTTGTCACATATAATTCCTAGATGTGTATAATTTTCTGTTTCATGAATAATGTTACTAGATCCTAGTTTCCATGATCTGCAGTTTTTATCAAAGTTATGTTTGGATTCATTAAAAACAACAATAGCACATTTTAATGGATTATAATCATATCTCCATTTTATGGAATATTTGTAGCAAATATCTAGCATTTTGTCTAAACCTGACTTTGAATACGATACAAGAACCATATCATCCGCGACGGTAGGGGTACCAACCTTCAAGTTAAAAATACACAACCCAAGACTGCTACTTTCTATGTCTTTTATCAGACCATCAATGAAAAGAAGATATAATATTGGTGAACTTTTACCCCCTTGTCTTGTTCCTTGAAGAACATTGAACCACTCAGAAATCGACCCTTGGTTTCGTACGCAGCTTTGCATATTACGATACATATTAAAGAATGACATAAATATATAGTTTGTAACGCCGCTATCAAACAATTTGAGCATAAGTCCATTATGCCACACCCTATCAAAAGCTTGACGAGCATCTAAAAAGCAAACAAAAACCTTGCTCTTGTGCTCTCTGCCATATAAAATACATTCTTTTAGTGCGAAGGAAGTCATCAAACAACCAAGTCCTTCCTGAAAACCCCCTTGTTGATTACTTAAATTAGAAAGAAGTTTTTGTTTGGAACGTGAAAGAAGTATATTTTCATATAGTTTAAGAGCAGTAGGAGTTAATGTGATTGCTCTATAATTATTGGGATCATCCTTACGTTTACCTCCGCCTTTATGTAATGTTATAATGACGCCTTTGTTCATGTTTGGTGGAATGTAACTTTGGGACAGCATAGCTGTATACAGTTTTGCTAATGTATTAATAACTATATTTCCGCCAAAAATGTAATGTTCGTAAGAAACATTATCGATCCCACTGGCTTTGCCGCGTTTACACGATGCAATTGAGGTTCTTACTTCTTCCTGTGACACATTAATGACGTCATCAATACAAAATCTAGACTGCGATATAACAGAATTTATTTTTTCGTCAACAGAAGCTTTCCAAATATTATCATAATTACTATCAATTGACGGGGTATATAACGATTCAAAATATTGTTTCCATTGCTCTGTAATACTGTCGTTATCCCTATAAATTACGCCATTGAATTTTATTTCAGCGCCTGCTCTACTTGATGACCGTTTTCTTCGCGAATTCACTAATTTCCAAAATTGTTCTTTATCAAGTTCAGCGGTTGTGTCAATTTCTTCATCAAGATTTTTTAAATACTCATTGGCAAAATACCTGTGTTTTTTTCTGAAATAACATTTTGCTGTTTTATAACTTTTATAAGAATAATGTGATTGATCTCTTGGTCTATCATTTTGAATCCAGATTTTCCGTTTTTCTAACATGACTTTATGTAAATTAGATAACTCTGAATTCCAATACGGTTTTAAAAAGTGCTTAAATCTCGTCTTGCGAAAACATTTATCTGAGCAAGAAACAACAGTCTTGCTTAAAATTTTATACATATTATCAATTTCAGCAGGACATTTAAGCGGACAATTTTGTGCTTTTATCAAATCTTCTGATGCATTGAGCATGTTTTGATAGGATGTAATATCAACTTGTCTTACTTTTTTCCAGTTAATATTATATGATTGCGAAATATTTACATTCGACACATCGTCATTATAACCAGTCGAAGGCATATTCAGACTACATTTAATAGGTCTATGTCTTGAAACATTTAGACAATCGTCACCTACTATTACACAATGAGTAATACAATCTGTTTTCTCAACTGGCAAAATGATGAAATCAATAAGCGATTCACACTTTCCATCGTAGGATACAAAGGATGATGAAGCACCGGTGCACATATCCAATGTATTAGCAGAGATCATATTAGTATCATTCAAGAACTGTGTGAATGATTGATCTCTGCTATTACTTGGGAATTTTGAACAGGTTGCATTGAAGTCGCCCATAAATATAACAAAACCATTTTCTGAATATAAACTCCATAAATTGAAAAGCTTGTCAATATAATTCCTATAGCTTTCAATGGGATGGTTACTGCATGGTAAATACACTTGAAATATAAACAAAAAATGACTGTGTGTATATTGAATTTGTATACCAACTATTCTATCATCATCAATAGTTATCGGTGTCACAAACCTATCATATTTAATATGCCATAGCAAAGCTACGCCACCTTTACCGACTCGTCTGCTACCTTTAACATTTAAACTAGAGTCAGTAACAACATGTGCTTTATAATTATTGTCTAGAGAACTTATAAAATGTATATTATTATCTGATAACCAATGTTCTGAAACACCACAAATATCTATCGATAGTCCGTTCAAAGAATTGCATAGGTAAGTGCTACTAGACATTAAACCTGTTGCATTCCACGATAATAGGTTAAGTTTCTTAAGATTTATCATGATTGCAGATTAAAAAAATATATAATAGCATATTATAAACTAAAGACGCTTGAGTAAATAATACGTAATTCCGTTTATAGCTGCTGCATACTGTATCAAACAAAGGTAAGTTATAGCCACATAAGCAGTCCGAGTTCGAAGAACATCCTATGTATGCCAAGCAAATATTCAATTGAATACAATGACAATCACGATTATAAGTTACACCAGTCGTGTTCAACGATAATAAACTAATTTTCTTAGTATTACATAAAAAAAACATCAACATGTTTATACCATTGAGTAATTTGTTTGAGATTAATATACTTGATTAATCTAAATTACAGTACCTATTGTAATCTTCATAACTCGGGGTAGGGTCACACCAAGCATTATAATTGCCGGATCGGTCCGCAAAGTGACGTTCGCCCGATTTACGTTTTTTGATTAGTGAGTTGCGCGACAACCACTGTTTACAAGTTACACCGCGTGGCCAAAAACCTCTTTCCTCAAGTAAATAACACTCGGTATTAGCTTCAACATTAAGTTGAATAATGACCCCGTCAGGAGTACGTTTTTCTGGAAATATACGTATCATGGTCACTTTTGGACCTTTTTGTTTAATAAACGATCTTAGTTTATCTTCAGTCATCAAATTTGAAAACCCTCCTATGAAATATCGACGAGTTCGCTTTCTCACGTAGACACTAAAATCTTCATCAATCTCGGTATCGTGGCGCCGAGTGATTCTAACGGGAATGCCATTTTTCCGTGGTACTTCTGGTGTTCCGATAGTAGAGACTATATCGGCGAATGTCACTTTGCGACCGTCCTTTTTATTTTTACCATATTTATGATAGCGGTTACCGGAATCTGAAACATTGTCATGCTTTGTATTTGTATGTTTGATGTTGGAATGTGTTGAGCTGTTAGTTTCATTTGGAACTCTGCAGTCTGAAACACGTTTAGTCCGCTCAGTTTGCAGATCTCCAAATGAACCACTCATATCAACATTACCATTTTGAAATGGATTGCTTTCATCACATTGAACTGATACATCTATAACTGTCTTATTTGGTGACACTGTTACCCGTTCATCAGCAGTACATGTTGATGTTTGCAAGGTGGTGACCAGTTCCGTGGTTAATTGCGTCTTATTGTTTACGCACAAACTGTCTGTTATTTCATTTACACTAGCTTCCATATCATTATTATTATGTTCATATGGCATATCCAAACTTCCAAAATTGTTTAAAGGAGCAGTTGTCAGCCCAAACTCACCCACGTTACCAGATCGTAATGCATTGGTGGCTAGATCTGATAAGGAGGGTGGGTTGAGGAGGGACACCACAGGCACATTTACTTTAGTTATCAGAATTGTATCGTTTTTGTCTATATACGTCTCAATAATGTCAAGTCTCTTCCTGACCAAGTTAATGTCTGACCTTAGAGAGTACATATCATTGATAGGCAGCACGGATATTGTTTCCTGCATCTGAGACACGCCTTGGTTCGTAGCGTTAACATAAGCTAAGCATTCAGTTTTGACACCAAGAATAGAGTCCGAGACACATTTTATTTGTTTGTCATACTGCTTCTCGTCTACTAATCGATTTTGTTTTAACATTAAAATCTCTGCTTCAAGACGAGATAGCGAGTCTTTCATAAACACAATATCTTGGCTACAGCTGCATAATTGCGTTTGCTTTTGTGTCACTGTATAATTGGACCGTGATATTGAGCTGCTTCTGCCAAGAGACGAACTCAACATATCTTTTAGTAACGATACATCTTCACCCTCGATAACGGATAGAAGCGAATGTATATCTTGAGACAGCTTCGTTGCTATGGTTTCACCACTACGTGTAGACACTCGTCGCTTAAGTACAGCTTGTAATCCATATGGAAAATCGTCGTCTTCACGTATGGTATCAAACAGCATTTGGCGAGAATGCTCTAGGGTTGTTTCACATGACGAATAGTCTCGTAGAAGACGGGCAACGAACATATCAGTCGGCAGATCTCGAAACTGTTTTATCAGGCGATTAAGTTCATTAAGATCATATTCAGCATTATTATCATCGCCACTCATCATCAGTGAGTACGAGGTCACATTTGACACAGGAATAGGCATAGGAACCTTCACATCCGTATTGTCATCAAGTGTTACTGGTTCTAGCTCCGCGTATACCGTGTTTGAAGAAAGAGCCGACATTGTCCTTGATATAAGTTATTATGTATAATTTTATAAACAATGTTGTATCAATTTATACAGCGTAAGAACGACGTCCAGTTAGCGTGATTGTATATTACCAATTCAATTTTGTTTTTAATACACAGCACAGTACAATATAAAGTTCAGATTCATGTACTATATCTTATATTAGCACTGAAAACATAAGTCACACGAACAAAGGGACATTTGCCCCAAGGGCAAATACTACACCTTTCTATTGTAGTTTATCCTGTATTGATCGGTTACTGGATGTGAAAATTTAACCACATACAATTTATGTACCCATTGTTATCTTTTGTTTTCATGATTTTCATTGTTTTCTGCACATGCAGAGCGAAATTAATTCAAATGTTTACCTTATCTTACTGTCCATACATTCACGAACATGCCCATATAATTTTTATCACATGTAATCCAATATTCAAATCACGAATGTCTATTTTAACAGACTATTATCAAGCACAGCTTTCACATTTCGCGCCTTTCTCTCCCTGGGACCTTCAAACAAATATTTTGCAAAGTTCGCAAGAAGTATTGCAGAAATAGATTCACTGCTTATACTAGCTGGAAGGCCAGTGAATAATTATGTAAAACATAATTAATTTTAGCTCAAGTAAAATAAGGGCTTGAGTCACAACCACAAAAAACAAATGTCCTGGACCTCGAACCTGCACTATTTTTATCCCATTCTTTATTCAAATATAAATTATGACATATGACAAGGATTTATGAAGATTATATACCCATATCATAGTCTTAAAATAATTTCTTAATGATTGGTATTCCATTTAAACATGTATAGTCCTAAGAAAGGTAATTTTATATTAGATTTGATTTAATACGGAGTGTAAATTTTATGACATCGTGTGGTAACAGACAATCAGTTTACCTAACCACTCTTTCTTAGGGATACTGGAAGGTTAAAAGTACTCAAGTATGACCATCTCAGCAAGTAACTGATGACTTTCCCAATTGAATCAGCAACATGGGACGAATAACAATGAGATGCAATGACTTATATCAATCATCACAGCCACTGAGTTTTTACCCCTGGATTGATAGTCAGACGAGCTACCAACTAAGCTAACAGTACCAAATTTTTTAATGAGACCTATGACCTTAAATGTTCTTTGTGTTTTGTGACGTCACATTTATCATTACTAGTAATCCCTCCTCTTATTAAGTTTTATTTGATAGCGCCATCCATGACTAAATCCAACAAGCCAAACTGCAACAAAGTAGTAATCTAAATAAATAACACAGTCAAACCAGTGCCAGTGGTCACCTCTATTAAGCAGCCACTTGTCTTCAGCATATAAATTTTCTATTTCTAATTTCTATGATTTCACAGCAAAATAACTAAGCAACAGCCTGTCTTAAAAGGCCACTTTAGCAACTTCCCTTAACTAGCTGCTTTAGACAGGTTATCTCCCTGAAAGTCACATGTGAGTTGTGAATGCTGCCTGGAAATTTCCATGTTATCTCCCTGAAAGTCACATATGAGTTGTGAATGCTATCTCCCTGAAAGTCACATGTGAGTTGTAAATGCTGCCTGGGAACTTCCATGTTATTTCCCTGAAAGTCACATGTGAGTTGTGAATGCTGCCTGGGAACTTCCATGTTATCCCTGATAGTCACATGTGAGCTGTGAATGATGCCTGGGAATTTTCATGTTATCTCTCTGAAAGTCACATGTGAGTTGTAAATGCTGCCTGGGAATTTCAATGTTATCTCCCTGAAAGTCACATGTGAGTTGTGGATGCTGCCTTGGAATTCCATGTTATCTCCCTGAAAGTCACATGTGAGTTGTGAATGCTGCCTGTGAATTTCCATGTTATCTCCCTGAAAGTCACATGTGAGTTGTGAATGCTATCTCCCTGAAAGTCACATGCAAGTTGTGAATGCCAGTGCTCCAAGAAAAAAAAAAATTTGGATTAGCCCAGGGCAAGTAGATTGAAAAAATCTACTTGCCCTGGCTGAAAAATAACTTGCCCTGATCAACGGTTCACATGCCCAGATTTTTATTACCAATACACCTTGCGGTATAATATGAAATATGTAAACATAGACTTAAATGTAATCATTTTATGTAGGGTAAGCTCCCCATAACATTATGCATGTCTAAATCACAAGTTTTAGAGTTTGAATAAGACTGGGAGAGGTGAGAGAATTTCGGGAGAACTGACTATGTCTCTATCAGTATGTTGTATTTAATCTTTGTTCTTTATTAGCATAAAAAAAATGCTCAATATTCAATCAATCAATCAATCAATCAATTGTTCTTTATTGACTATCATTTCTGTTCTGTCGATTCAGTGGCAGTGTGGGAGAGGAGTATATTTAAAACATTATTTTAAATATCTTTCTCTTGTTTTCTAATTATTGCTGTCACAACATACAATAATGGCAATGCCAAGCCTACAAAGCTATTCAATCTATCCATGAGAACTTGGCAATATGATAAATGAATGCAGTCTATGATAGCCTTCAAATATCTAGAAAGTGCAACTAGTCTACTATATTTCAAATATTAAAAAAAACCCACACATAATTCATCTTAATTGTTGTTTTCAATACTATAATTAAATCATGCCAATTAAATATACGCTGAAACTACACAACCAAAAAGCAACGTTTATTACTATAATACCCCACCCACATTTTTCTTAACCGTAAACTCAATTTCAATATCAACTCTCACGTTTTCACAGAAGAAAATTTATATACATACAGTTCCAATTATTGTAAATCTACGAAATATTTATAAAATTACGAGAACCTAACGCTGACATTTTACATAACGCGATCGATCGCAAATTATCTGCAAAAACATTACCAGATTTGTTGAAATCGTTACCATTTTAGCAAAGGGAGGTAACTTTATACTCTTCATAATGGAGAATTTGAGAAACACCCGCGAATTACGTCATCGTCTTTTTTTTTAGTCTTTGCTCGGGTAGGTGGTAAGAAACATGTTTACCTTGGGCGTAGATATCCGACCAATCAGAGCGGTTATTAAAAATAGATTACTTTATATTCAAAGCTATCCACCAATCACATTAGAAGAATTAAAATAGATAAATGAATATTCATGAGAGGTTTACCAAAGTCGCATTATCGGACATGTGGTATGATAAACACCACAGGGGTCAATTGTTTATACTGATTAGTTACGGTCTTTAAACAACAGTGACCTGTGTCGTTTCGAATAAAAATATTTGCAGACCTGTGTATTGTGAAAACTAGCTTGTTAGATTTTTTAAGACAAGCCCGACGGGCAAGTAACTTTGAAAAAGGCACATGCCCGGATCCAGATTTGACAAGCCCCGGGCATCGGGCTATCCTATTCTTAGAGCACTGAATGCTGCGTGGGAATTTCCATGTTATCTACCTGAAAGTCACATGTGAGTTGTGAATGTTATCTCCCTGAAAGTCACATGCGAGTTGTGAATGATGCCTGGGAATTTCCATGTTATCTCCCTGAAAGTCACATGCGAGTTGTGAATGCTGCCTGGGAATTTCCATGTTATCTCCCTGAAAGTCACATGTGAGTTCTGAATGCTGCCTGGGAACATCCATGTTATCTCCCTGAAAGTCACATGCGAGTTATAAATGCTGCCTGGTAACTTCCATCTTATCTCCTTCTGAAAGTCACATGTGTGTTGTGAATGCTGCCTGGGAATTTCCATGTTATCTCCCTGAAAGTCACATGTGAGCTGTGAATGCTGCCTGGGAATTTCCATGTTATCTCCCTGAAAGTCACATGTGAGTTGTGAATGCTGCCTGGGAATGTCCATGTCATCTCCCTGAAAGTCACATGTGAGTTGTGAATGCTGCCTGGGAATTTCCATGTTATCTCCCTGAAAGTCACATGTGAGTTGTGAATGCTGCCTGGGAATTTCCATGTTATTTCCCTGAAAGTCACATGTGAGTTGTGAATGCTGCCTGGGAACATCCATGTTATCTCCCTGAAAGTCACATGCGAGTTATAAATGCTGCCTGGTAACTTCCATCTTATCTCCTTCTGAAAGTCACATGTGAGTTGTGAATGATGCCTGGGAATTTCCATGTCATCTCCCTAAAAGTCACATGCGAGTTATAAATGCTGCCTGGTAACTTCCATCTTATCTCCTTCTGAAAGTCACATGTGAGTTGTGAATGCTGCCTGGGAATGTCCATGTTATCTCCCTGAAAGTCACATGTGAGTTGTGAATGCTATCTCCCTGAAAGTCACATGCGAGTTGTGAATGATGCCTGGGAATTTCCATGTTATCTCCCTGATAGTCACATGTGAGCTGTGAATGATGCCTGGGAATTTCCATGTTATCTCCATGATAGTCACATGTGAGAGTGAAAAATGCCTGGGAATTTCCATGTTATCTCCCTGAAAGTCACATGTGAGTTGTAAATGCTGCCTGAGATTCAATGTTATCTCCCTGAAAGTCACATGTGAGTTGTGAATGCTGCCTGGGAATTTCCATGCTATCTCCCTGAAAGTCACATGTGTGTTGTGAATGCTGCCTGGGAATTTCCATGCTATCTCCTTGAAAGTCACATGTGAGTTGTGAATGCTGCCTGGGAATTTCCATGCTATCTCCCTGAAAGTCACATGTGTGTTGTGAATGCTGCCTGGGAATTTCCATGTTATCTCCCTGAAAGTCACATGTGAGTTGTGAGTGCTGCCTGGGAATTTCCATGTTATCTTCCTGATAGTCACATGTGAGCTGTGAATGATGCGTGGGAATTTCCATGTTATCTCCCTGAAAGTCACATGTGTGTTGTGAATGCTGCCTGGGAATTTCCATGTTATCTCCCTGATAGTCACATGTGAGTTGTAAATGCTGCCTGGGAATTTCCATGTCATCTCCCTGAAAGTCAAATGTGTGTTGTGAATGCTATCTTCCTGAAAGTCACATGTGAGTTGTGAATGCTGCCTGGGAATTTCCATATTATCTCCCTGAAAGTCACGTGTGTTGTGAATGCTGCCTGGGAATTTCCATGTTATCTCCCTGATAGTCACATGTGAGCTGTGAATGATGCTTGGGAATTTCCATGTTATCTCCCTGAAAGTCACATGTGTGTTGTGAATGCTGCCTGGGAATTTCCATGTTATCTCCCTGATAGTCACATGTGAGTTGTGAATGCTGCCTGGGAATTTCCGTGTTATCTTCCTGAAAGTCACATGTGAGTTGTGAATGCTGCCTGGGAATTTCCATGTTATCTCCCTGAAAGTCACATGTGAGTTGTGAATGCTGCCTGGGAATTTCCATGTTATCTCCCTGAAAGACACATGCGAGTTGTGAATTCTGTCTCCCTGAAAGTCAGATGTGAGCTGTAATTGCTGCCTGTTATCTCCCTGTAAGTCACATGTGAGTTGCGAATGCGCCTGGGAATATCCATGTTATCTCCCTGAAAGTCACATGTGAGTTGTGAATGCTGCCTGGGAATTTAATTTATTAATTTATCATATAATATTAATTTTGGCTCGAGTAAACATGTGAATCACAATTGAGTCTGTTTTGGTTGTAGGTTAAACTCTTATCTACTTTGCAACAACTGTGAAACAAGTTCTTAACAAATGAGCAGTAGTACAGTGGATGGTGTTGGCAGCTCATGCTCAATGTTGAAGGTTTGAATCTCAGCTCAACTCAATGACTTGTATAAACTCAACATGTTCTCACAGCACAGATAAGAAACTAAAGGTGTTCCAGGATAGAACCAGTACTAAGCATATGTGGATAATATGTCTTGCTCAAGGACACCACACTTGACTATGGCAGGGTGTTTTGCATTACATGTACCAGTACTATGTAAGGTCTGGGGTTCATCAAGGAGGCTTATTCTTTCACGGAACAGACCATGCTCCTCTGTTTATAGGGTGGCAATGACCCTGAAATACATAAACATGGCATTCTGCATTTTTAACCCTTATTGCTTAATCTATATTTTGTTTATTACATAATTATGAAATATTTAAACATTTAAAACCAAGGTTGTGTTTCAAAATATTATATGTATATTGATAACTTTATGTGAACAATAAAAATGATATAAGATCATAATATAAGATTATTCAGACATAATTTGAGAAATAGTGTCTAATCATTTCATAACAGTAATATAGAACATATATGCACCCTCCCTCCCCACCTATATAACTGTTTAGGCCCAATTAGCCAAGTCATTACATGTCTGACTATCAATCCAGATATCATGAGTTTAATATATAATCTATGTAATATATATGTATGTATAATATATATAATCTCTGTAATATATATTTGTATGTATAATATATACAATCTCTGTAATATATTATGTATAATATATATAATCTCTGTAATATATATGTATGTATAATATATACAATCTCTGTAATATATTATGTATAATATATATATAATCTCTGTAATATATATGTATAATATATGTAATTTCTGTAATATATATATATATATATATATATATATATATATAATATAATATATGTTATATATAATCTCTGTAATATATATGTAATTAATATATGTAAAATACAATCTCTGTAATATATAATTGATGTAATATATATATGTTATTAATATATGTAATATATCATCTCTGTAATATATATATATATATATATAGTAATTGTTCTATACATTCTCTGTAATATAGAATATCTGTTATATATATATGTATAATATATAAAATATATAATATCTGTAATATATATGTATAATTTATGTAATATATATTCTTTGTAATATATATGTATAATATATGTAATATATAATCGCTGTAATATATATATGTATAATATATGTAATAAATAATCTCTGTTATATAATATATGTATAATATATGTAATATATAATCTCTGTAATAAATATGTATAATATATGTAATATATGTAAATGTATAATATATGTAATGTATATTATCTGCAATATATATGTATTATATATGTAATATATATGTATAATATATGTAATATATAATATATGTTTTATAAAAGTTAAATATATGCAATATATAATCTATGTAATATATATGTATAATATATGTAATATATTTGTATAATATAAGTAAAATATAATCTCTGTTATATATATGTTAAATATATGCAATGTATAATCTCTGTAATATATATGTATAATATATGTAATATGTGATCTCTGTAATATATATATACATATATAAGTAATATATAATCTCTGTAATATATATGTATAATATATGTAATATATAATCTCTGTAATATATTTGTATAAAATATGTCATATATATTCTCTGTAATATATATGTATAATATATGTAATATATAATCTCTGTTATATATATGTATAAGTTATATAATATATAATCTCTGTAATATATATGTATAATATCTGTAATATACTTGTATAATATATATAATATATAATCTCTGTAATATATATATATATGTATAATATATGTAAAATATAATCTCTGTAATATATATATAATATATGTAATATGTGAACTCTGCAATAAACATGTTTAATATATAATCTCTGTAATATAGTTGTATAATATATGTTATATATAATTGCTGTAATATATATGTATAATATATGTAATATACAATCTATGTAATATATATATGTATTATAAATTCTCTGTAATATTTAGGTATAATTTATGTAATATGTGAATTCTGTAATATACATGTATATGTAAAATATAATCTCTGTAATATAGTTGTATAATATATGTCATATATAATCTGTTATATATATGTATAAGCTATATAATATATAATCTCTGTAATATATATGTATAATATATGTAATATGTAATAACTGTAATGTATATGTATAATATATGTAATATGTAATCTTTGTAATATATATGTATAATATATGTAATATATAATCTCTGTTAGATATATGTATAATATATTTTAAATGTGAACTCTGTAATATACATGTATATGTAATATATAATCTCTGTAATATATCATTATATCATTTATATATTCATACTTATTTTTTCTTTCACACAACTAGGATATTTTATTTCATTGACTGCCTTCTGAAAATGCTAAGCACGACGTCAGTACTTACAGATATAAAATAGAAGATTATAAAACATAAAAAAATCATAAATAAACAAAAGATTCAACAAGGGATAGGTAAAAAACACATTTGAAAGTAGAAGAAACAAGAAAATATCTGTGGAACCGATGGATGCTCCCCAAGTGAGTGTTTGACTCTGTACCATATTCCCTTAGTGCTGATGGCTATTTGGCTGAAAAATACCAAACAGCACAGGAGGGACAATATGTGGCTCTGCACTTGACAGAACTCATTCACAAATCATTAAACAAAAATGACACTATGTGCATATCCTAGCTAGTTTTACAAAATTAAAACCAAATGTTGTAGCGAAATAGCGTCATGAAGACAATATGCACATCTCCACTTGGTAATCATGCATCCTGGCAAGTTTCATAAAATTCCAACCAGAGGTTGTAAAGAAATAGAGCTGAGAAGAGTTTGGTCAAAGACAGAATGAAAGGGCCTCAACTCCATGAAAAATCATCGAACTGGAACACAAACATAGCAAATTTCATAAAATTCCAACCTGAGGTTGTAGAGAAATAGCACTGACAATAATTTGGTCACAGACTCAATGAAAGGGCTATAACTCTGTGAAAAATAATTGAACCGGAACACAAAGATAATATGCGCATGTCCACTTGGTAGTGATGCATCCTAACAAGTTTCATAAAATTCCAACATTGGGTTGTAGAGAAATAGCACGGACAAGAATTTGGTCACAGACAGAATCAAAGGGGCCATAACTCCGTGAAAAATCATCGAACCGGAACACAAAGATATTACACACATCTGCACTTTGTAATAATGCATCCTAGCAATATTCATAAAATTCCAACATTGGGTTGTAGAGAAATAGACTGGACAAGAATTTGGTGACGCACGGATGGACGCACGCACGCACGGACGAAACGGCGACTTTATGCTTTCCCCCTTTGGGGGAGCATAAAAAGTTATGTTTGATTAATCATAATGTTTACTTCTCATGAAACCTGCTGCTTATAGTATTCTTACATTTTTAGATGTTCTCTGTAGATTTGTTTTGTCTTTTTAATACTAGATTTCTCTCCTTTTATCAACAGTATTTGTAGTTATATAACAGCAGTTAGCGCACCTAATCATTGTAACTGGGATACTGGCAGGTAACAACTTCAACACACATTTTATCTTTGCAAATCACTGGCTACGTGCCCAGATATTCAGAGGTGGAAGATTCATAGCCTTAACTCTTTACTTATAGATGCCTTCGGACACCTCTAATATAGAATTATTGGGTAAATTATGTTTATATTAACTGACAGAGTGGAAAACATATAAATAGTATGTTAGTCCAATTATGCAGAAAAAAAACATGGGTTTGACCAGGTTACTTTTTCACAATTTCGATAGTTTAATTGCACCCCTTCTTTTTCACAATTCTGCCTATTTGTTGCAGTGTGTCACTATGCATCTTTAAAGTGTTATAGCTTCATGAAACAGTTCTTAATGTCATCCAAACTTGGGAGAAATCTTGAAAATATTCCATTGTTCCCATATACACAAAGAAATATGATATTTTATGCATTTTAAATAAAACAATGCCCAACCGCTTTACACAGCTCTAATTTCTTGGGTGTAAGAATCGTGCTACCGTCATGTAAGGGAGGTAATTCTTAAGAGATACTTTAAGGGTTTTTGCTTATTACAGTTATTAGTTACGTGCTTCTTTTTACATACAATGCACGTCTCGCTAACGTTTTATTAAAACAAAACGGTATGATTACTGCTTTATATCCCTTCGTTATTTAATGAATGTTGTCTTGTTAGCCATAAAGCAGTGGAAGAAATAGGAGTTTATTTTAAATCCATAAGGCTAAATGCTTATAGGTATACATATAGATTTAAGCTATTGAAAGTTTATGTACATTATTCTATTTATGTTCCATTGCTTAGTGCCATGTGCATATTACTTCTGTTTATTAGCAGTAACTTAAAGGCCCACTCATTTTGTAACACATATAATAATGTACAGTCATGCACATGTCACTGTAATAAATGGCTTGCTTGCTTGCACGAGCATTTTTTATGACGAATAGTAAAAGTAGCAATTTTGTATATAATTTTGTATACGTAATGTTTGATTTTATTATATATATCTAATTTATAGCTATACACCAAAAACAGCTACACTTATGTATACACATATATTTGCAGAAGGTATCACTATTTTATAATGCACAGAAATTTTATCTTTACAATACATCAACTACATATATCGAATTTTGAAAAATACAAAAAAAACAATTAGACTTACATTTCATCATCTGACAGATGTTATTGCATGTAAACGTACTGTAAGAATAGAGATGACTGCGTTTGATAATAATTTCGTATATCCCCATTATTCCATCAGATTTTATTATTCTGCAATAATTATTTCCAAAGTATAGGTCACGGAAATGTCAGCACTATGGTTATTCATATGAAAATAAGATGCACGAATATAAAATGTAAAATTCAATGTAAAAAAAACCACCATATATAGAGTTGTGTCATAATGGCCATGTTGCAAAACAAGTCAACCTATAAATATATAATAATTTTTTTTATCTTGAATACTTAAGAGCTGTTAGTTGGTAATAATATTTCCAACATCTGTACATCATAAAAACAGTTAATTATTCTGCTTTATTATCCACCTAAAGTAGATATTCCAATGAGCTTCGAGCATTTGTACCACGTGATTATACATAAGAAATCAGTATTGTACGCTTCAAAACGGAAGCGTCCCGGAAATCCGGATAGATTTTACGTATTGGACGGTTCGACTGTCCCGAAAATCCGGATAGATTTCTCGTGTTGGACGTTAAGGAACGGTTACTCTAACTATATAAATACTTTGCATATCTCGGATATAACATGTAAGGTAAATCACTGAGTCTCTCTTAATGAATATTGTATCGTTTGAAACAACAAGCAACATATATTCATTTGAAAAATTGAATTACCGTATATATAATTCAAAAATATATAAATAAATACTTCAAGAAATATAATTAAAAAAAAGAAATAAAATAACTGTGAATAAGGAATTATATTAATACTGATATATAACTTTAATATTATCAAAAAATGTGATAAACATCAACTAGATGTTATTTTTCCGTAAATTAAAGAAAATGACCATTTGTTAAAATAAATTGTTTTATAAAATTTTAATCTGATAATGTGTTTCATATGAAAAGAACTCGAGGTGAATAAAAAAAAAAAGGTCATGCTATAGTTCACTGTACAATATGGATTTTATTGTACTCGTCATGAAAACCTGTATTGGACGAGTCGCTGGACTCGGCGACTCGTCCAATACAGGTTTCCACCACAACATCGACTCGTACCATATAAATCTATATTGTACAGTGAACTGTATATTAACCTTATAATACCATCTAATTAAGACATTTATTGGTCTTAAAAGGTAAACCACATTAATGACTTTTTCAAGGAATGTGTGTGGTAAATTTCCACTTTATAATTATATTTATGTATTTCTGTAATATGAAATTTAAATTCAACAAAATATAGGCAAAAACCTTTTAATGTTGTTTATATTCTGGAAACAATCTAGGCCCAAAGACAGGTGTGGATCAAGTCGAAAGGAGGAAGGCAACATAAACGTCCACCCTCCCCCAATATTTCCATAAAATGTTTAAAAGTCACAAAATATTACCACAAAATTCTACGGTAAATGAGACCATATTTTTATCCTCTAAGTCACTTGAATGCAGTGCCTGATAGTGTTTTAAATTTCAAAATTGTCCTGGGGAGGCTCCTGTACCCAATCCCCACATTCTTCCTCGTGATTCCGATATATGTATCTTCGTTGAGGTCATACACACCCCTCCCCTAAATCCCTAAAATTCTTACATACACTATTTTATTGATACCGTGTTCTTGTAGCAGTAATTAAAGTTGTGAAGCAAAGACTTATTTCTAAAAACAAGTATACCACAAACACGGCATTACTCTCCGCCTAGTTAATTATCAATCTATCATGATATGTTGTTTTGCCACAATATTATGAAATATCTGAGCAAACAAAGGTATATAACTACCAAAATAGTTGCTCACAACATTAAATTTGATTTATCTGAAATCACAGCCTCAAATAGGTATATATTGTAGTTATGTTTAACCAAGCAGATAAATAATTAAACAGGTATCAATGCATATATATAATAAGTTTATCTATGCATTGTTTTATTCTTTAGCTAGAATTGTGTTATATTTGTAACAGGATGAGAACAAATCACAGCCAGTCCAGGACTCAAACCCGGGACCATTAGTTTACATGGTGAATGCTCGACTGAGCTAACCATACAGAACGCTTACCCGTACATACATTTCTCTCCTAATAGGTTACATACACACTGTGACACGAATTTCCATAGAGACCAGAAAATCGTGTGAATGTTTCTCGGAATATGAATGTTTCTCAGAATATATGTAAGTCGAGCCCCACGTTTGGCCCAAATGTAAATATGCAGAAATGAGAAAAATTTGCAGCCAGTCCGAAACTCAAGCCCGGGACCATTCTCTTACTGTGTGAATGCTCTACAAACTGTGCTACCGGACTGCTTACATTCATTTCTCTCCTCGTAGGTTACATACGCACTGTGACACGAATTTCCATAGAGACATGAAAATCGTGTGAATGTTTCTTGGAATATGAATGTTTCTCGGAATATATGTAAGTCGAGCCCCACGTTTGGCCCAAAATGTAAATATGCAAAAATGAGAAAAATTTGCAGCCAGTCCGAGAATCAAGCCCGGGACCATTCTCTTACAGGGTGAATGCTCTACCAATTGAGCTACCGGACTGCTTACATACATTTCTCTCCTAGTAGGTTATGTACACACTGGGACATATAAATATTTATAATTAGACTTAACAAATGTTTTCATGTAATCTCTTTACATTGCCTGCAGCACTATTTTTGATATCGATTAACCAAGGAATTGACAATGAACTTGCCCAATAAACATATACGAAATATTTATATTCTTACATAAATAGACTGAACATCAATTAATCAGGTGGAGTGAACATTTTTTTTTTTCTTCATATTTTAAACTTTAACAGATATAATATATTTATTTCAGCTTCTTTAAGAACGATATCTTAGTCGTGTAGTTTATTAAATTATTAAAAATTGTAATTTTTACATCACATCTACTCGACACATTTACTCCATATTTTCTATGATTATACTTTATTGCTTTGTACGGTGTGACAGAGGGTGGTCCTCCCCGACCCTTGTCTCACCTATGACGGGGAGAATATATGGGTCACCTTAAGGTGGTTGAAAAAAAAAAAAAAAAAATATTTATAATTTCATATATAACATTTTATATATATTTAACTGATGAGCCTTACTGGCTAAACACGTTTTTTTAAGGTGATTAAACTTTAATATTTATGAAATATTTTCATACATACATGTATATTAATACCTTTTTCTCTGTCCAACTTTTATATACATGTAATTCAACATTATAATTATACAATTTAACATATTTACAACATCGACTAGTTTACATTAATAATTGCCTCTCTTTGTTTAGATACCCAACTGGGTGGATTATCTCCCTTGTATAACTTTAATTTATCATGATGAACAATTGGGATTTTCCACATTTGGAAAATTTGTAATTCTGATTGTTCAATTTTTCGGTAACAAGAAAAGGTCTGGTGTATGGCATAACAAGCTTAGGACATTTATTTTCCCTCTTAAGATTTTGAACGTACCATACCACATCTCCTTTCTTATACATTATAAAGGATTGGCCTACATCATACATATTAAAACAAAATTGACAAGATAAATGAAATCTGAATGCAAGAATTAAATGAACATAATTTAGCCTTACTATCAAGTATTATCAATAACTCATCTTCTGTAGAATACAGGATTATACTTAAAATCTCTAATGGGGTCTGACTGACATACCGATGATATTACATAGTTGGTCAAAAGAAACCCAAACCAAGACTTTATTTTTATTATAATTAGTCAGACAGCAGGATAAAATAATCACACAACCCTATATCTCAGAATAGACAATCACTCAACCCTGTATCTCAGGTAGACAATCAAACAACCCTATATCTCAGGTAGACAATCACACAACCCTGTATCTCAGGTAGACAATCACACAACCCTATATCTCAGGTAGACAATCGCACAACCCTGTATCTCAGGTAAACAATCACACAACCCTGTATCTCAGGTAGACAATCACACAACCCTGTATCTCAGGTAGACAATCACACAACCCTATATCTCAGGTAGACAATCGCACAACCCTGTATCTCAGGTAAACAATCACACAACCCTATATCTCAGGTAGACAATCACACAACCCTGTATCTCAGGTAGACAATCGCACAACCCTGTATCTCAGGTAGACAATCGCACAACCCTGTATCTCAGGTAAACAATCACACAACCCTGTATCTCAGGAAAAAAATCACACAACCTTATATCTTAGGTAGACAATCACACAACCCCGTACCTCAGGTAGACAATCACACAACCCTATATCTCAGGAAGATAATCACACAACCCTATATCTCAGGTAAACAATCACACAACCCTGTATCTCAGGTAAACAATCACACAACCTTATATCTCGGGCAGACAATCACACAACCCTGTATCTCGGGCAGACAATCACACAACTCTCTTTCTTGGGCAGACAATCACACAACCCTCTTTCTTGGGTAGACAATCACACAACCCTGTATCTCCGGTAGACAATCACACAACCTTGTATCTCGGGTAGACAATCACACAACCCTGTATCTCGGGTAGACAATCACATAACACTGTATCTCATGGAAACAATCGCACAACCCTATATCTCAGGTAGAGAATCACACAACCTTGTATCTCAGGTAGACAATCACACAACCCTGTATCTCAGGTAGACAATCGCACAACCCTGTATCTCAGGTAGACAATCACACAAACCTTATATCTCAGGTAGACAATCACACAACCCTATATCTCAGGTAGACAATCACACAACCCTGTATCTAAGGTAGATAATCACACAACCCTGTATCTCAGGTAGACAATAGCACAACTGTATATCTCAGGTAGACAATCACACAACCCTGTATCTTAGGTAGACAATCACACAACCCTGTATCTTATGTAGACAATCACACAACCATATATATCAGGTAGAAAATCACAGGAACCTATATCTCAGGTAGACAATCACACCACCCTGTATCTCAGGTAGACAATCACACAACCCTATTTCTCAGGTAGACAATCACACAACCCTGTATCTTAGGTAGACTATCACACGACCATATATATCAGGTAGACAATCACATGACCCTATATCTCAGGTAGACAATCACACTACTCTATATCTCAGGTAGACAATCACACAACCCTGTATCTCAGGTAGACAATCACACAACCATATATATCAGGTAGACAATCACACAACCCTATATCTCAGGTAAACAATCACACAACCCCGTGTCTCGGGTACACAATCACACAACCCTATATCTCAGGTAGACAATCACACAACCCTATATCTCAGGTAGACAATCACACAACCTTATATCTCAGGTAGACAATCTGGGTATTGAACTGAAACAAAATTACAAGTGATGTAAAAGACAATATTGATGATACCAGTTTACAACATATCTATTGCACCTACCTGCATATACAAGTGTAATGGTGAGATATGGAATATGTCCCCGAATTCTGCTGAACCAGTTTACATGCCAGCTTCTGAAATTAGAATGAAAGTACTGAACTGACAAACAAACAAATGAAAGAATGAATGAATAAATGAATGAATGAATGAAAGAATGAAAAAATAAACAAGAAACAAACGATTGTAGAATTACTGAACTTTATTAATTAATGAATAATGTATAATTGATACGATTGATCATTGAATGAAAAATAAATTGAAATTCAAAATATCGAAATTCTGTGTTGTCATGTTATGTTTGTATGCATGTATTAATAATTCTGTATTGTCATGTTATGTTTGTATGTATGTATTAATAATTGTATATTGTCATTTTATGTTCGTATGTATGTATTAATAATTCTGTGTTGTCATGTTATGTTTGTATGTATGTATGTATTAATAATTTTGTGTTGTCATATCATGATTGTACGTATGTATTAATAATTCTGTGTTGTCATCATGTTTGTATGCATGCATTAATAAGTCTGTGTTGTCATGTTATGTTTGTATGCATGTATTAATAATTCTTTATTGTCATGTTATGTTTGTATGTATGTATTAATAATTCTGTGTTGTCATGTCGTGTTTGTATGCATGCATTAATAAGTCTGTGTTGTAATGTCGTGTTTGTATGTATGTATTAATAATTCTGTGTTGTCATGTCATGTTTGTATGCATGCATTAATAAGTCTGTGTTGTCAGGTCATGTTTGTATGTATGTATTAATAATTGTGTGTTGTCATATCATGTTTGTATGTATGTATTAATAATTCTGTGTTGTCATGTCGTGTTTGTATGTATGTATTAATAATTCTGTGTTGTCATGTCGTGTTTGTATGTATGTATTAATAATTCTGTGTTGTCATGTCGTGTTTGTATGTATGTATTAATAATTCTGTGTTGTCATGTCGTGTTTGTATGCATGAATTAATAAGTCTGTGTTGTCATGTTGTGTTTGTATGTATGTATTAATAATTCTGTGTTGTCATGTCATGTTTGTATGCATGCATTAATAATTCTGTGTTGTCATGTTGTGTTTGTATGTATGTATTGATAATTCTGTGTTGTCATGTCATGTCTGTATGTATGTATTAATAATTTTGTGTTGTCATATCATGTTTGTATGTATGTATTAATAGTTCTGTGTTGCAATGTCATGTTTGTATGTATGTATTAATAATTCTGTGTTGTCATGTCATGTTTGTATGCATGCATTAATAAGTCTGTGTTGTCATGTTGTGTTTGTATGTATGTATTAATAATTCTGTGTTGTCATGTTATGTTTGTATGTATGTACAGTAGAACTTCGATTGTTTGAATTCGACGGGACTGGACAAAAAAGTTTGAGTCAGCGGTAGTTCGAGTCAAGCCTGGTACAACAATCATCGTACATGTACATGGTGTACAAGTATGTTAATGAGCTTGTTATTGTATCCCATGTGTACGCTTTGAACGTAATAATAATACAGTCAAACCTATGTTAGTGGTTACCTCTATTAAAGGGTACCGCATGTCAGGATATAAATGGCCATTTATCGTTAAATAGACATGTAACTAACACAAATATCAACAAATTTTAATTGGACGAAATTTATCAAGTGAGAAAAAGATATTAAATATCATGATTTCAAGCGTTTCCTATATATTATGGGCGCCGCCATTTTAAAGCTCTTTTATGTTGGAGGTTTTCGGTGACGTCATAGCTGCACTTCCGTTCTAGTTCTCGCGAAAAACTTATTGTGTCGTTAGTGACTGCTCTCTACTGAAACTCTTTTGTATATACACGAATTCACGTAAACAATTGATAGATAGATATACAGTACATTAGTGAACATCGAAGGAAGACAATTAAACGTGAAAACTATTCTGAATTGAAGGACTTAACCATAAACATTGTTTTCTTCAGCAGAATAAGTGAGTGGAGTAATGCGATATGTTTTGTGGGCAGCGTTGTTTTTAGTTTTCCTAATATGTGATTTCACATTGCCTCAGTGTCAAGCTTCTGGTGACATCACGCGCAAAACGCCTTTATACTTTGGAGTAGGACTTAAGATTGCAGAATGAAGCGTACCAATGCCTTGGCGTACTACTACCCAAGCATACAATTTCTGATGATTTCAGTACGAAGATGACCATATGCGACATACATATAGACTTAGTGTATATTATCCAGTGGGAAGCTCTTAAAAATGTGCTAATAACATACAGCTCAGCTGATTTCTGAAATTTAATTTGTAATTTTATATACTCTTCCAAAATATTGCGAAATTGATATAGCAAACTTTCACAATCTTATAGTAATTGCAGGCTGTTTAAACAGGTGTGATAATCCAATTAACAATAAAAACAAGAGGTTAATGCCAAAACATAAGGTGTGAAAACGACATGGTATCTAAAAGTTATTATTAAAATACAAATTAAGGCCAATTAATTGTGACAGGCCCGATTAGCTCAGTCAGTTACGTGTCTAACTATCAATCCAGGTGTCTTGAGTTCGAATCCCCACCAGGCGACAGTCTCTGTGATGACTGACATACAACATTGTGTCTCAATATCATTTGTCTCTCGCTGCTGATTCGAGTGGAAAAAATATCAGTTACTTGCGGTTATTGGGTGTGCTCGAGTACTGGTTAACTTTTGCAGGAAACAGATGGCAAAAAAAGATGCTAAATATTCAGTCAACCATTAATTGTTCATAAACTCATTTTATTAATTTTATAATCAATAGGCAATTTAGTTTATTGATATATGGCTTTTTCACAGTCAACTAGGTCATTATTCTTGAATAGACATTTGAACTACCTCTACTTCGTAATGAAAAAAGATAAAGTAAAACCTTTGTTCCTTTATTTATTCATTTATACATGAAAAGTTTTTTTTACTGTTAAAATAGTGTTCTGGTATACAATTTATGAAAATTTTCATAAAATCATATAACATAATTTTTTTACTTGTAAATTTGCATTGATATTGAAACCCTAATTAACTGAAAATGTTTAAATTAGTAATAAGGCATAATACTATGTGATATAACATCCTGTCATACACCCTGGGGTCATTAAACCTGGGGTGATTACGCTTATTAGGGTACAATATGCACACTGTGGCAGGGTATTTCTCATTACCACATGGTATGAATGTGGTGTTGGTGAATTATGAAAGCTCAGCAGGGTGCCAGTAGCTGGATAGTAACATACACTTTGTGCAATATGCCTGTAGACATTATATTCCATATGGCACTCCCTATAAGGAGACACATTCATATATGTTCAGAGAACTGGTAGAATAGATAATCATCATATATCAAATTGGGTAGTAACACCATTTGAATAACCAAAAGACAGTGCCAGTTATGTAAAACAACACAAAAAAAACAAACTCATTCATGCTTCATCTAAATTTATTAAAAAGGGTATGAAATCAAAATTTTATCAGCCATTTCGCAGTACGCAACAATGGCTGCACCAGCTAAACACGATAAGAAAAGAGATATAATATAACTTCTTATTCTCTCTTAGACAGGTAAATATATGTAACAAAACATTTTCTCTTAAATTCCATTCCTGGTCAAATTAGTGTTGTTTTTTTTTGATAATGTATTGACTGAGTAGCAAACAGTATATACCCTGATAGTACAGCATGAATGTGCAGGCTAGCCTGGATCTACATCAACGCTGACGGCAATAATTACTTTTTTTATCAAGCTAAGGGTAATTTTACTATTTTGAAAAATTCAATCATCAATGTCAGGCTACATGATAAGATGTCAGAGTCGTGATTGATGGGTTTCGAGTTTGATCTCTGGTTCATGATCGGTGTGACTGTTAAACAGTTATCATCTTTTTGGGTGAAAACTTCATAAGACATTGCTGTGACATCTCTGTATTATTTCTGTGATACATTCTAAATCTTCTTAATTTCCAATAGTGTGGTCATTGCATCTGCAGCACGTATTTTCGTCAGACGAAAGCATCATTACACAGTTTTCGCAGCTGCAAAAATCTTTCACATGTGTGAACAACTGTGCCGTCTCACTATTTCTCTCGTCTTCTAATTCATTTAACTCTGCTTCTGAAAATTCTGGTTCAAAGTTGTAGGCCACAAGTCCTTCTCCGTTACTAAAATCCATTTTATTATTCTTGCGAGTACTTTTGCCGGTGACTATAATTGCACGTTTCTATATCTGCTGTAGCGTATAAATCAATTATGTTTTAAACCGGAAGTGCAGTTATGACGTCACGCAGGTATCCAATATGGCGACTTCCACCACAAAGTCGATGTGCGAAAATGACCGTTACAAAACGAGCTGATATATCTTTATGGACTCGAATCTATGCATAATAATACTATTAATAGAAAGCTGAACTCATAGCTATTCATATTATCCTGTTTTATACACAGGGTTGCTTTCCCCTTTAAGCAACCACATGTCTTAAACAGCCACATTTTCTACTAACCATTGTTACACTTTTAGTTTTAATCAACCTGTATTAAACAGTCACCTGAATTAAGGGGTCATTTTGTTGTTTCCCTTGAGTGGCTGCTTAAGACAGGTTTGATGTATATGGTCAAAACAAATTCCTGCTGCAAAGAGTCACTATAATAATGTTGTCAAACAGGGGTTGGGGGCCAGTGTGATCCAAGATAGTTAACATGCAAATTTTGGCTGAAAAATGTTATCATTTAGCCGTATCTGGTGAATCTGAGAAGGGGTCCAAACCCCCTGCCCATTTGGATCTGCCTGTGCTAAACAAAAAACCAAACAGGGATTCAAATCAATAGGAGACAACTCATTAAAAGTCATCAAGAAGTATTACAATACATCATTTTATAAACTGAATCATCTGTTATTGTATGCAGTGTCTGTCTATTACAGCAGTATCTGTCAGTTACAGCAGTGTATGTCAGTTACAACAGTGTCTGTCAGTAACAGCAGTGCCTGTGTCTGTCAGTTACAACAGCGTCTGTAAATTACAGCAGTGTCTGTCAGTTACAGCAGTGTCTGTCAATTACAGCAGTGTCTGTCAGTTACGGCAGTGTCTGTCAGTTATGGCAGTGTCTGCCAGTAGTTACAGCAGTGTCTGTCAGTTACAGCAGTGCTTGTCAGTTACAGCAGTGTCTGTCAATTACAGCAGTGTCAGTCAGTTACTGCAGTGTCTGTCAGTTATAGCAGTGTCTGCCAGTTACAGCAGTGTCTGCCAGTTACAGCAGTGTCTGCCAGTTACAGCAGTGTCTGCCAGTTACTGCAGTGTCTGTCAGTTACATCAGTGTCTGTCAGTTACAGCAGTGTCTGTCACTTACAGCAGTGCCTGTCTGTTACAGCAGTGCCTGTCAGTTACAGCAGTGCCTGCCAGTTACAGCAGTGCCTGCCAGTTACAGCGGTGTCTGCCAGTTACAGCGGTGTCTGCCAGTTACAGCATTGTATGTCAGTTACAGCAGTGTCCGCCAGTTACAACAGTGTCCGCCAGTCCCAGCAGTGCCAGCCAGTTACAGCAGTGCCCGTCAATTACAGCAGTGCCCGTCAGTTACAGCAGTGCCTGCCAGTTACGGCAGTGCCTGTCAATTACGGCAGTGTCTGTCAATTACGGCAGTGTCTGCTAGTTACGGCAGTGTCTGCCTGTTACGGCAGTGTCTGTCAGTTATGGCAGTGTCTGCCAGTAGTTACAGCAGTGTCTGCCAGTTACATTAGTACCTGCCAGTTACAGCAGTGTCTGCCAATTACTGCAGTGTCTGCCAGTTACAGCAGTGTCTGCCAGTTACAGCAGTGTCTGTCAGTTACAGCAGTGTCTGTCATTTACTGCAGTGTTCACAAGTTACAGCAGTGTTTACCAGTTACAGCAGTGCCCGTCAGTTACAGCAGTGCCTGCCAGTTACAGCAGTGCCTGTCAATTACGGCAGTGTCTGTCAATTACGGCAGTGTCTGCCTGTTACGGCAATGTCTGTCATTTATGGCAGTGTCTGCCAGTAGTTACAGCAGTGTCTGCCAGTTACAGCAGTGTCTGCCAGTTACATTAGTACCTGCCAGTTACAGCAGTGTCTGCCAATTACTGCAGTGTCTGCCAGTTACAGCAGTGTCTGCCAGTTACAGCAGTGTCTGTCAGTTACAGCAGTGTCTGTCATTTACTGCAGTGTTCACCAGTTACAGCAGTGTTTACCAGTTACAGCAGTGCCCGTCAGTTACTGCGGTGCCCGTCAGTTACAGCAGTGCCTGCCAGTTACAGCAGTGCCTGTCAATTACGGCAGTGTCTGTCAATTACGGCAGTGTCTGCCTGTTACGGCAGTGTCTGTCATTTATGGCAGTGTCTGCCAGTAGTTACAGCAGTGTCTGCCAGTTACAGCAGTGTCTGCCAGTTACAGCAGTGTCTGCCAATTACTGCAGTGTCTGCCAGTTACAGCAGTGTCTGCCAGTTACAGCAGTGTCCGTCAGTTACTGCAGTGTTCACCAGTTACAGTAGTGTTTACCAGTTACAGCAGTGCCTGTCAGTTACTGCGGTGCTTATCAGTTACAGCGGTGCCTCCCAGTTACAGCGGTGACGCCAGATACAGCGGTGTCATCAGTTACAGCAGTGTCTGCCAGTTACAGTGTTGTCTGCCAGTTACAGCAGTGTCTGTCAATTAAAGCAGGTCTGCCAGTTACAGCAGTGTCTGCCAATTACAGCAGTGTCTGTCAGTTACTGCAGTGTCTGTCTATTACAGCAGTGTCTGTCAGTTACAGCAGTGTCTATCAATTACTGCAGTGTCTGCCAGTTACAGCAGTGTCTGCCAGTTACAACAGTGTCTGTCAGTTACAGCAGTGTCTGTTAGTTAGTTACAGCAGTGCCTGTCAGTTACTGCAGTGCCTGTCAGTTACAGTGGTGTCTGCCAATTACAGCGGTGTCTGCCAATTACAGCGGTGTCTGCCAGTTACAGAGGTGTCTGTCAATTACTGCAGTGTCTGTCAATTACAGCATTGTCTGTCAGTTACAGCAGTGTCTGCCAGTTACAGAGGTGTCTGTCAATTACTGCAGTGTCTGTCAATTACAGCATTGTCTGTCAGTTACAGAAGTGTCTGCCAGTTACAGCAGTGTCTGTCAATTACAGCAGTGTCTGTCAGTTATGGCAGTGTCTGCCAGTAGTTACAGCA
The DNA here is from genome assembly GCA_029582155.1 of Panopea generosa. Lineage (NCBI taxonomy): Eukaryota > Metazoa > Mollusca > Bivalvia > Adapedonta > Hiatellidae > Panopea > Panopea generosa. The sequence continues at coordinate 7,281,165 of CM055911.1, forward strand.
GTGTCTGTCAGTTACAGCATTGCTTGTCAGTTACAGTAGTGTCTGTGATTTACAGCAGTGTCTGTCAGTTACAGCAGTGTCTGTGATTTACAGCAGTGTCTGTCAGTTACAGCAGTGTCTGTCAATTACAGCAGTGTCTGTCAGTTATGGCAGTATCTGTCAGTTACAGCAGTGTCTGTCAATTACAGCAGTATCTGTCAGTTATGGCAGTGTCTGCCAGTAGTTACAGCAGTGTCTGTCAGTTACAGCATTGCTTGTCAGTTACAGCAGTGTTTGCCAGTTACAGCAGTGTCTGTCGGTTACAGCAGTGTCTGCCAGTTACAGCAGTGTCTGCCAGTTACAGCAGTGTCTGCTAGTTACAGCAGTGTCTGTCAGTTACAGCAGTGTCTGTCAGTTACTGCAGTGTTTACCAGTTACAGCAGTGTCTGCCAGTTACAGCAGTGCCTGCCAGTTACAGTGGTGTCTGCCAGTTACAGCGGTGTAAGTCAGTTACAGTGGTGTCTGCCAGTTACAGCGGTGTCTGTCAATTAAAGCGGTATCTGTCAATTACTGCAGTGTCTTTTAATTACAGCAGTGTCTGTCAGTTACAGCAGAGTCTGTCAGTTACAGCAGTGTCTGTCAGTTACAGCAGTGTCTGCCAATTACAGCAGTGTCTGTCAGTTACAGCAGTATCTGTCAATTACTGCAGTGTTTACCAGTTACAGCAGTGCCTGTCAGTTACTGCAGTGCCTGTCAGTTTCAGCGGTGTCTGTCAGTTACAGTGGTGTCAGTCAGTTACAGTGGTGTCTGCCAGTTACAGCGGTGTCTGCCAGTTACAGTGGTGTCTGCAAGTTACAGCGGTGTCTGCCAGTTACAGCGGTGTCTGCCAATTACAGTGGTGTCTGCCAATTACAGCAGGTGATAGTTACAGCAGTGTCTGCCAGTTACAGCATTGTCTGTTAATTACTGCAGTGTCTGTCAATTACAGCAGTGTCTGTCAGTTACAGCAGTGTCTGTCAATAACAGCAGTGTCTGTGTCTGTCAGTTACAGCAGTGTCTGTCAATTACAGCAGTATCTGTCAGTTACAGCAGTGTCTGTCAATTACAGCATCGGATGATGGAAACAAGACTGCATGTTTCAAACAATATCATGTATTGACTTGCATTTTTTGTGCCAAATTTTGAATTTATGATATTCTCTCTTTTTCATTTCAGACTCAGTGCATGTTATTGTTGTTATACACATTTCTATTTTATAAGACAGCCTGCCAAAGAATAACAAAAATAATCAAAAACTGGATGACTTTGTTGTAACATCTTACTAAACAAAACAACGACAGAAATAAATAAATTACATGATAACTTATTTAAAGACTAAATAAACTTTCATTTTAAAAGGAACAGCTTGGCTTTTAGAGTAACTTGGCGCAATTTTAAATATTTTATAGGTAAACGAGACTTTAATGGGCATAAGAGCACTTCAATTATAGGGGAGAGGTAACTTATGGGTAGACTAAAACTGTGTTAGGGAATGGTGTTCCTTTCACGCTGGTGGCAGTAATTATACTCTACTCCTGCTATCTGGATATGGGGAACCGCTCCAAAAAATGTTTGATATCTTAAATACCAACTGCTGTCAATTCTACTCATATCTTTGAACATATATTATTTACTCAAATAGTTTGTAACTTTGTAAAATGATTTTATTAAAGAAACACACATACATAAGAAACTTAGACTAAACCATAAGATGAGTCAAAAGGTGAATCTCAATTGAGTTTCACTCCCAGTACTACGAGCCAAGACATAGTGGAGGGTGTTCCCCTCTACTGTAAATGTGAGTAGGTGGTGTGTGTGTATGGCAGGGGCCTAGCTTGGTCAAAGTAAACAGTCATGCAGGCCTAGAAATTTTGATGGAGTCATGCAGGCCTAGAAATTTTGATGGAACTCTTGACGTATTCGGCTATATTTTTTTAAAAATGTATATGACCAAATTTTGGGATCATTTTTCAATGTTGAAAATTGACCTGGGTCACATTTTAACATTAAATTCTGATCAATTCAGTCTCTGAAAACTGATCAGTGTTAAATTTTGATCAGACATGGGGTCCATAGTCTTGAATTTCAACAGTTTCTTAAATAAAATCAAAACCCGTCCTGTGTTACTTTCTACAGAAACTCTAGATGGGAATCTAAACTTTTTGTAATATGGCATTGCATCAGCAGTGTCCCATGAAGATTTTAAGGGTAAAATATCTAGTTTGTTGTGATCTTGACTTTAAACAAGATTGTCAGGTTGGCCAAAGGTCAAAGGTTATATAATTATCCATGGTTGTTTCACTTGGTTGCTATGATTACAAATGGTTGCCATAGCAGTCAGTGATTATAACAAAAAACAAACAATCCCTTTTCAAACTGGCATTGACAAAATCTATGCGAACCATTTAATTTAATAATACAAGGCAACTCCTTTTAACAGTGATGTACAATCTGCATTCTCGTTAAGTTTATGCTGTTAAAATATATTTACATGTTACAAAAAAAGGTAATGAACTGCATCAAAAATAGGAAGGTATTGCTAGAAAAAAAAGACATGTCTTTAAGACAGCGTGCTGGACTATTCTCATTGCTTTGTCAATAAATAATAAAGACCTGACCAATTTGTTTGTTAGACACATGCACTTTTCACACACAGAAAATGGGGGTTATTGTTGTCAAAATCACTTGCATATGAGGTTACCGAGAATTTGCATGATATCAAGTTGCATGGAAAACTTTAACCAGCATTTGTAAGTCAAGCAATGGCCATAATTTACATTAAATTCCACCGAGAGTTAACTCACTTGATTGTTTGATATACCTGAAGACTTCAAATCAATCCAGTAGGTGGTTACTGAGATATTTGCATGATGGTAACTTGCATGCAAAATGACAAAAGAGAGAGAGAAGAGAGAGTTGATGTAGGAATACAGCAAATACCATCCCAATACCACACGTGTTACCACCAATGAAACACCGTATCTATAGTATACCGGCCATTATTATTTCATATATATCGTATATCAACATTTCCCCGTTATAAAACCATCCCGATACCACACGCGTTATCACCAATGGAACACCGTATCTATAGTATACCGGCCATTATTAATTAATATATATCCTATATCAACATTTCCCGGTTATAATTCACACCTTATATTCACAGGAACATCCAAAATTATAATTAAGCAGTTTTCAATGTTGAAATGTGGTCTGGCCGATTATTCCGTCAGTTTCCAATTGTTGGTGATCAGATTTTAACGAGGTTCAATGTTTCATGTGTAGGTGGGTCATTAAATAACTGTTGGGGTTAGTTTTAAATGTTAAACATGGATCACCTGTCAGAATTTAATGTTACACTGGCCTTGGCCTGCAGTGCCTATGTGTAGCTATGCCAGTGTGTGTGTGTGTGTGTGTGTGTGTGTGTGAAGGGGGAGGGGGCGTAGAATTGTAATATTTAAAACACCATTTTATGCATTCTACATTCTAGTAAGTGTTTAGCATAAAACAAGCTTCTTGGGTATTCAACTTAGGTTCCTCTTATGCACTGAAAATCCATAAAAACCTTGCTGTATATACCATCAATTTAAAATATGTTACAATATAGAAAGGTTCAAGGTAATGAATGGTTGTCTGATATTCATTCAAAAACATTGTGTACTGCAATATAACAAGCACTGGATTAGCTGCATCCAGGAAAAATTAGTGTGTCATGAACAGTGTTTTATGCACCTTGCAGCTCTGACAGTTAATTCTTTTAATCAATATATATGCTGGGACAGCGTTTTATGACCCCGCTCACCTAACCAAACCTGAATATTGTAGGGGGCGTCATACTGCTTGGGCTGCTACGCTTTTACTCTCATGTGTACAGAAAATAACTTTTATTAACAGTGTGACCGAATTTCATCAGAGGTATCTCATCATTTTAATGACTCGTTCTAATATCATTTTAGATATAACCTACAGTTTATATATTAAATATCTTTAAAAACGTTTTACCCCAAAATTATTAAATAATACCCTAAGGCAAAGATCCGTTATCAAGTAAATAAAATTAGAGCAACCTTATCCAACCTATATGAAAACGGACTCACCCTTCATTGTTATTTATCAGTTTGGCAGGAAAATAGCAAGATGAGTCCATAAAGGAAGGGGATTAGTTTCTACCTGTCATGGCATACTAAATTGTGTTATGAAATAAACAACAAAAGTTACGTCGACACCTACAAATCAAATGAAAAGAAATAAAAAACAGATTATGCCAAGTTAAAGCCTCATTAAACTTCAGAAACGACATATTTTTTAATATATTTTATGTCTATTTTACTTCTTCAGTGCATAGAGTACATATTTATGTAACCTCTGAAAAAGTATGCAATCAAAGATATAAAAAAAAGATGCATTATTTTCAATAACTGCGAACGTGTGCTTATTTACAAGTCAGTGGTCTTCTTTCCGATAAACTCATTCAGCATAAAACGTTTTCGTTTCGAACGGAGGCCGACGGTAATTTATGCTGCACTAAGACTGATGACATCGCCACACACCATCTCCAAAAATGTCAACAGTGAGTATTTTTTTTGTCTTATTTATTGTAACAAGCTGTTGTATATGAAATTGTACAGCAATGATTTAAAACCAACCGCTGTGTCAAGTATCCGTAAACAGAGTGATCATTGCTCTCTTGTTTAGGTCGTATGATTTAGAAACACCAATGCATGTATAATCAAACTGCGCAATTAGTGCCAATGTTGATAAATAACCTGTGCTAAACATATGCAAATAAAGTGTCTTGCTGAAGGACACCACACATGGCCATGTCGAAGGATCGAACCTTCAACCACATTGTTGATGGGCCAGTTATATTTTATTAAGGTTTTGATTTGGTACGCTATCATGTAAAATAGAACCCTTATTAAATAAGGCGTGAATGGATAGCTTTTATTATTATTTTAATATCTGATCTGCAAAATAAAAATATAAAAAAGGCTCCTTAGAGATGTGCAGTATGTCGCACTACAAGCACGTTTGCTTCTCCCTATATGTGAAATATGTTGTACTATTCTGAAAAATATATTTTGTATAATGCTGAATTATGTATTTATGAATCAAAATATAAAAATCTCATCTTGATACCATGGTACACTAACATCATAACTTATTCAGCTGTGAAATATTTTTTCTCCAGTCAAGTCGATCATCGTCATTTCCTGAGAAATTACTAGCTGCTGAAGTTAAATGTGGCAGGGGAAGAGGCAGGGGAAGAGGCAGAGGAAGCAGTCGGGCAAAGCAGCTTGGATTTGGCGAGCAGAGAGCTGATGAAGCCCTGCATGTTATTGGGACAAGAAAAGACCGTTTTATGGTGAGTGTCACCACTATTGTTTTCTTTTACATAAATAAATGCTGAACAGGATTTTAAGATTAAAAACGGATTATCCAACTTGTATAACTTGCATTCTTTACATATTTTTTCTTCTTACAAAAGTGTGTTATTGTTTGTCTGATATCAATTACACTTGCTCAATTAATCAGTCTTTCATACACTTAATGTCAAAACATTAATATTTTAATACTCTCAAATATGTTGTTGATGAATAGTTATATTAAGCATCATTTTTGTCATCGAGGGCTAACAGACTGATAACTTTCCCACTTGAATCAGTTGTGAGAGATGAATGATGGGACACAATGTTGTATCAGTCATCACGGAGATTGTTGCCAGGAAGGGAAATGAATGATACCCTGGACTGATTGTCAGACGCGTTACCAACTGAGCATATCGTCTGGCTCTCAAATATATACAATAAATTTATATTATGTTTGTTCATAAAAATGACTTTTGTGAGTAAAGAATTTTAATGGTATTTGTAGACAGATCTGCAGACAATGGAGCCAAACAAGACAAGGGAGCTGCTTGCTGGGGCGCTTGAGCAGAACCCAAGTCTTATCCTGGACCTGCATGATCCGCCAACACGCCAGCCTGGAGGATACCATCTACCACAAGATGGGGACTCACCTGACTGGTGCCCATTGTAGAGAAATGCCTACAGAGCCTGAACGGATGTGTTGCAATAAGGAACCTGAGCACTATACTGCCTTTCTCCCGGTAAGACCAATATATATGTTTTTCTTATGTAATCTTTGGGACAAGTGGTTTCAGATCAGAATGAATAGTATGAACACATACATGTAAAAAACATGCATTTAGTTATCTCAAATTGTGCAACAAATATAATTTAGCAGTATGATAATTTACAATGCTATGTTCGACACAGGTTATGCAACCTAGTTTATTATCAATGAAAAACTAAAAATGTCCAACTACCACCCTTGTGTTAGTAACTGGCACCTGTTTCTCACTTATTTTAATTGCAATTGGCTCAAACCCAGAGGGGGGGTGGAAACCTTGATTAAATCAAATGGATAGAATAGCTCATTAAAATTATGCAGATGAATATATACAAGAATGTTTATATTGGTAAAATTAAAGCTTCTGTTCACTACTCTAACAGAAGCAGCCATCTTCAAAGGAGACGAAAATTTCTTGTTTACTTCCTTTCTGTTTGTACGAGGATGTTTGAAAGTATCTTCCAATGCTTTTCACTACTCAGTCGGTAGGAAATAATTAGATGAAAATGTTCTACTTATACTTAAGTTTGCATCTCGCAACTGTGAAATTATGTATTACAATATGATGAAACGGACAATACTTTTTTCAATTCTCCATTATATACTGTTTAAAACACAACATTATTCTTTTTCATTTTTCTACTTTCCATACAGGATTTCTGGCTCCTTGTTTTAGATGAAGGCGTTCTAGCACTTGCTAGAAAGTACAGGAGGGACGTGCTCGTGCTAGATGATGAGGCAGATGTCAGGAAGGCAAACAGGCATGCTGCTTATAGACAGTTTGTTCTTTTTCAACATGGGAGGCTTGGCATTGGAGACCGACGGGTCATTCCATCATGTTGTGTATGGAGAATACGGGATAAAAACCCAGACATGTTTGGACAGTACACTGGGTTTATTCCGAGCAGGCTCGTTTAAAGTCTTTCTATAAAAACAACAACAAACACTATTGTCATGACCCTGGTTTTTGTGATCAGCTCAGCTTTTAATCTTTTAACTTCTTGTGTTATAGTCACTGAACTTCATAAATACATTCATAATTCATAATGTTAAACCTATGGTTCCATACTCTTAGGGCAGATTTTTTTGCTTATCTCTATTTAGATTTTTTTAAATTTATTTTTCAGTCACAACAACTGATCAACATTGTTTTAAAACCTAACTGACATTGACCTACCTAATGGATTTTATAGAGAGTGGTTTATAGCTTTATTGTTTGAATGTTGTATTATTTTTTTTTGTATTATTTTTCAATTATTTAGCTCACCATCAATGAAGTGATTTATTCTGATCACCGTTTGTCGGCACGTTGTCAATTTTTTTTAGCAACTTCTTGATAAAGATTGTATGAAGCTGTGTTATACCAAGTTTCTCTCATTTTGTTTCAAATCATGATCCTGTGTAAAAGTATGACCCACCCCAGGGGCTGTCTTTATTTTTTGAAAGTTTAAAATCTTCTCTGCAACCACAAGGCACGACGTTTTGTTATCTTTTATGTTGTTTCAACCCTAGGGTCAAAATTGTTCCCATCTGGAAACTTACCAGTTAACAAAGAGACAATGTCATTTTAAATTAGTCTTCTTATAAAACAACTTCATATTTGATATGAATGATTCCTATGATATACATGTAGTTGTCATTTTTCATGCACAATCAATTTGATTGCAATGCTTTAATTTTGTATTGCTATTGTATTTTGTAAATAATATATAAATGTATCTTAAGAGGGCTCCAAGGAAGATTAGTTTCAAACTAGTCTAATTAGGCTACTCTCTCAAATAAAGACTTTCATTCAATCATGAGAAAGGTTGTAAAGTTTGTTAAATAACAGTGTAAGGCAATTTTGTGGTACAGATTTTGATTGACATTAAAAATGAATGTATTTATGGAATATATTTACATGTGTAGTCTTGATCATATGCTATATTGCTATTCTAAAAGACAAACATCTTTACAAATCGTGCAAAAGAAACATTTGACTTGGGAAGTAAAATCTGCTTGGCTGAAACAAAAACACCTATGAAATGGTTGTTATAATAAAATTGAAAAATATTTATTCCGACGGCAGTCAACTTGAACAAGATCTTTGTCATAGAAAAAAATAAGGAATATAGAAATAAACATCCAAACAATACTAAGTCTCTTTTGAAATATTATGGAAATCGCCTAGGTAGTCTAATTGTTTGAATCAACCAATCAAATGCTTAATCCAATTACTACTAAAATTATTTTACTTGTCAAACATGTCAAAAGCATGGTCTATAACCAAGACATGAATGTATATAATGTTTTCTGCATGATATAAGCCAATTTTAGATTCATTTGAAATTATGAATAATTGTATGTTTACAATGATTTTTGTCGAAAGTTTCTTTTTAAAGTGCACAATGTCCCCCTTAAGGTGATTTATATCCATTGGAGGGCAAAAAAAGGGGGCTCCGTTATTTTTAAATAACGGTCCAAATGTTTTTATAATGTGGATCAAATTATCACTATGAAAAAGGGTTTCAAGTTTGTTCAAATGAGAGGGGTACGGTGCATTAAGGCCTAATAAGGGGCCATTGAGTTTACATGAGAATAGTAGGAAAAACTTGACATTCTAGACTGGGTCCTTTAAAGTATAAGTGAAATTTGATTCTACATAGAGATAATATGGGAAAAACAGTACATTCTGTTTTTTTGCCATCTCTTGGTAGGTATTATTTTATTTATCTCGAGTATTGTTTAGTATTAGTTGGCACTGCATCCTGGTGACCTAATATCCATATAACAAGGGATACATTGTTGAATTTTTAAAAATCTTCTTTCGCAATAAGGGAACCTTTGATATTTACCCAGAAATAAATATGGAAATCAGTAGCATCTGATTATCAGTTGCTTGCAAAAAAGGCTGTGCTTGAGTATTGGTCAACCTGCAAGGATCCCAGGACAGTCATTAGGTTAACTGATCGTCTTCTAGCCCTGAATGACATAAAAATAAGGCTACACATTAAAACAAACAATTGTGTGTGTGTGTGTTGTATTTTGCTTATTTACTGTTAGAATATGTAAATAAAATATCCATCATAATTATTGTGTAAATAAAGTTGTAAATATGTACATGTTTTCATTACATCTATTTCCATCATCTCGTAGACATGCACCTAACTTTTCGCCAAAACATGTTTTTCCAATACAATTAAAACTTTGATCTTTTGAGGATTTTCATATTTACACAAATATAATATATTCTAACATAAATGACACATATATATATATATATATAAATGTACATTATACTATCATGAAGGCTATCCATTACTGAACTGTTGCATTCTATGAAATGCATGGGTTAGAATGGTTCCCTGTCTATCACTCTGGTAGCTTGCACATTTGACCCAAACATGAATTGATAATTTGCTTATATGTATATGAACCAAAATGATAAAATAAGTCACTTTGTGGATTCTTAAAATGTTAGGGCACAACCACAATTTTACCAAACAAAATAACTATCAATACATCCTAGATAACATGAAGAAAAAATCTAAAAAATCCTCTATAAAGATACACAACTTCGATAATTATCAGTTTATAAACAAACAGTTTCAATGATTTTATTTAAAAAACAAACTTTAGGTAATACTTGTGAACATATACATGTAAGCAGTCAAAATCTTTGTCTCAATATATAACCTACCTTTGTTTAAGTTTTATACAAACAGGTCAATGATGTTTAGAAAAATTTTGTATTTTAGTTACCCTGACCTCAGTAGCTTTATATATGCAATCCTAAAGACTCAATGCAAACAATATTTCCTTTAGTTTCATTTGATTAGCTCAATGTAAACCACAATTCTATTTTGGGAACAGTGACATTGACCAATTTTTGTCAAAAGATTGATATCTCAATCAAAAAGTAATTGGACATAAGTATCTTCTTATATTTAACGCAAGCATTTAACAACACATGGTGACATTGAACAGCAAGAAGATACTTCTGCATGTTTTTACATTGTATCCACAAAGTTCAGTATTTATAAAAGCTGTATGCACTAGAAGACATAATTATGTTTCTTACATAAAGGAAGTTTTTATTTCTTGAAAAGGTAATGTCTACAAATTCTAACAAAAAATTAAGAAGGAAAGGGGCAATAACTTACAAGTATTAAATAAACACAGAGAACCTGCCATAATTTATTGAAAACATATTTGATGGACAGTCACAGGTTACGTTTATATTACCGGTTTTTTCTACATTAAAGCATGACCTTGACCTTTGTGAAGCTTTGACCTTGATATCTGATGTAATGGTCTGGGTACGCATGTAGGTCTGACACATGTCACGTTGTAATATCATGCTGATGAATTGAGCCAAGTGTTTTTGAAATTTATTCATAGGTTACAATGTTTCAGACTGGACACGAAATCTCAATAAGACTGAAAGTGTCATCAAACAAAGTTAAATTGTGACCATGACCTTTGAAGTGGGATTCTGGGTGTAACACATCATCATGTTATGTTGATCATTTGTAGCTAGTATTAACAAAATCCATCTGGCCAGACATGAAATCAAAAACAGACTGAAAGTGTTGTCAAACAAACTCAAAGTGTCACCTTGACCTTTGAGGTATTGGTCTTACTCGCGACACATTCTCATGTTATGTTGATCCTTTGTAGCAAGTATTTATAAAATCCATCTATGCATGACAAAGTTACATGTCAGACAGGAAATCTCACACAGACTCAAAAGTGTCGTCAAACAAACATAAATTGTGAACTTGATCTTCGAGGTAAGGGTGTGGGTCTTACTCGCAACACGTCATGTTATGTTGATCATATGTAGCAAATATCATTAAAATGCATCTATGCATGACAAAGTTACATGCCGGGCACGAAATCTTATACAATTTCAAAGTGTTGTTAAAAACAATATATTCTTTATATTACCCCGGTATTTATTTGTTCTCTTTGGCCGTGCCAAATTAGCAGTGTCGGTTATGCGTCTAACTCAATCAAGGGGTCCAGAGTTCCAATGGCTGCTTGGCAACAGTCTCCGTGATGATTACTATACAACAATTGTGTTTCATTATCATTCTTGTCTAACTGCTGATTCAAGTGGGGAAGTTATCAGTTACTCGCAAATATGGAGTGTGCTTGAGTACTGGTTAACCTTTCAGGATCCCAGGAAACAGTGGTATATAATGACAGGAACAGTTTTAACTAAATTTAACACAAACAATAACACGTACAAACAAATAAGTTCAATGATTTGATACTTACATGATCTCTCCATTTTTGTTTCTCTTTACAGCCCTTCCTTCATTCTGATTATGGTCTATTGCTGCCAGTCTGTTCCTGATTCTGTATACTGGTGGTGTGTATGCAAAACGTTTTGCACAATACATCAGTATAGGCTGATGGAACACTTCAAGTTCAGATGTACTTCTGTAAATTAAAATATCAAAAACATGTATAAATTGAATGCAATGCATTATACAGAATTATGGTAAAAATATCATACAGTACAGAAAATTCTTCCAACTACAAGACCTGTCATTGAAAGTGATTCACACCCCAACCCAAAAGTTTGCTTGACTGAATATTTAGAATTATGTTTATATATAATAAGTACTCCTCCACACCCATCTCCAATTACACAACTAAATTGACAATAAAAAATATTTGACATGCCTTACATTGTTACAGCATTTCTATTAAATTCACGATTTTCCTTACTTATTGTGTAACTGTGTGTACATAACCAGTAAATAAAGAAATGTATGTCAGCAGTCCGGTTAGCTAGGTTGATAGAGCATTGCCCTGTAAGCGCAAGGACCTGGGTTTGAGTCCCAGACTGGCTGCATTTTTTTTCTCATCCTATTACGCTGCCTGCCAATGAGGGATAGTGCTTATACATTCCAAGAAATATTATAACTAGTCAGTGTGTATGTAACCTGTTAGGAGAAAAACGGGTCAGTGGATTGGCTAGTTCAGTCTGTAGATTATTTGCTATATAAGGGAAAGGTCCCAGGTTCAACTCCAGGGTTGACTGCATATGTTCCTTGTCCCGTTAAAATTATTTTTGATATATGACCTAACAATTTGAGGGTTTTTTTTAAATATAACTATCAAAAACAATGCTCATCTAGCTTTTTTATCTTATTACATGTAATAGTTTTTATTTCTCATGTAGCATTTCTTACCTGAAGTTTAAATATTACGGCACCTTTCCAAGTAACCTTTTGTCAAGAATAACAGCACTGAGAGCCTTGAGAGTATTACTGTGCTTTGAAGGGGACAACCATTCCTTATCTCTTTCTTCATCAGCATTTATCGTATCATGCAGGCACTGGTTTATTCCACTACCATGTGAAAGTTTCCATTCATATGGTGTAACAGACCTCGCCATATGCTCTGAAAAATCAATAAGTTTTATTTGAAAGAAATATTGTTGAAACAATTTGTTTATAGAAAAGCTAGAATAATTATCAAAACTCTCATGTCACAGTATATATATTAATGTGTTTTGACTTATATTCCCTATACATTTTAGTTTTGCCTTTTAACTACTGGATAAAATTAGATGTACTGGTAATTTCTACAAAGAATGTTGGTAATTTTCAATACATTGAATGTTATTGTAAAACAATATTGTTACAAACAGTACACTCCATGTAGCACAAGTTACTAACCAGAAATTCTTAATAAGAGTTGGCTCTGTTGCAAGCAAACCAGAAGTGGTTTATGATATCTTTCTGCCATTTTATAAGGATGCAATGTTCCTTCTTCTGTGCTATCTGTAAAGAGTAGAAATGACATCTAACTGTGTTTGGTTTCATTCTTTAAACTAACTGAAATCTCACTGAATTTAATTTAGAAAAAATTTGACTTTCAGGTAAACATTGACCACTGAAGATTATCAGAGAAAAAACAGATCACATCTACAAAGCAATTTTTTTACTATTATAGTATAACTGTGATTTTTTTAATAAAATAAACCCCGCATTTCATAAGCGGTATCATTATTTTGGGCTTTAATACAATTACATCTTTTTGCACATTATTTTTTTGTTGTACTTACCTTGGTTATCTTTTTACCAAGATTCTTAGCTGCATGCCAGATATCATGAGAATGTTTTATCTGTGGATAAGTTGTTTCTGAAAAAGATATATCATTCTCCTTATGCAAAAGACATAAGCAATTAACTTAAAAATTATTTACATACATTTGGGAAAATGGACCAAGGAATTTCAAACAACAAAATGAGTAGTTCCCATGAACAAATATCTAGAGGACTGCGTTCTTAGCCAACATATATCAATCTGGATACATTTAACAGTTCATATAAATACCCAGTAACAGCTCCAAAGTGAATGAGATACTGGTCAAAAAGTTAGTATGCTATGTATGATATACATAAACAAAAAAAAAACAACAAAAAAGCAACAATACTTGGATGAAAAAATTAAAGAAGACAAAAAAATAAGAATCATAATATAAAAGTGAAAGTAATGACAATATACCATTATACAACTTTCGCTTAGCTAAAAAGCCAATTTTTCCTTTTCTATCAGATATTTTGCCTGAAACTTCAATATAGCAGCTCTTATCAGTACAAACTCCAGACATAAACATACACCCTTGTGCCAAGCAACATTGACATATTACTGTAAGTAAGCATGTAGTGAATCAAAACTTACACCAAAAATTTAAACTGGGTTTGAAATACTGAATATGACCTTTTCATCCTGCAATATGACCTTGACATTCCAGTTAGGAGACTAATATGTTACATAATGCCTCAGAGTATAGGCATGCATACTTCTACCAAGTTCCAGCATAAATCTGCAAACAATGCACACTTCAGAACAACTTGAATTAAAACTGTAATGCAAAGTTTAAAGACAAAATATGACCTTTTCACGATGCAGTATGACCGTGACTTTGTAATTAGGAGCTTGACTGTTACACAATGCCAAACATGCACACATATGCAAGGGTCGAAGGGCCCATGCATATAACTGCAAGCTATGGACACTTATAAACAACTTGTAATAAAATTTTAACACAGGAGGGATGCAAGTTCAAAAATTAAGAAACAGTTTGAAATACTAGAGACACAGCATAGTTATTACTAAATCTTACTCATCATGGCTCCAATGCCTAGGTGAGCATCTGTGACAACTCCTTCACTACAACTCCATTCTGCTGAAGTTCAGTCATGGTATCTTGAAACCCGTTTTTCTCCATGTTACAAGACTTAAGATCAGTTGTCCTTTTGTCTAATGTCTGCATACTAAGGACTGTCTTTGTCTCCTCCTCAATAAGGGTGTACTGTAACAATATTGTGCTGAATAACCTGGGGAATCATTTCGACCATCCCCTGAAAGCAAATACATATTTATTTTACATACAAATACAAAAACAAAATTTCTCGGAAGTAAACAGTTCTAGTAAGCAAGAGACACACATTGACTGTCGATTGAGAGACCATGCCAAATAAAGCAATGTGTAATTTTAGAGCATACCGATACTAGTTGTTTTATTCAACAAGAAAATACAACATGGGCCAAGGCAAGTGGGTGTTAGGAATGTTGCATATTCCTGAACAGACACGATTTATCCAAGAATCAGTTGTTTTCTTTTCATGGGGTTTAATGTCATTTTCAACACAATACACGTTATACATGGCATATCCAGTTTTATAGTTGGAGGAATGAATCTGAGTAGAACCAGTGTCCTTTCGCAAGTAACTGACCACCTTTCTCACATGAAATTTCTGGAACAAGTGCAACTCGAACCTACAACCTTAGCAGAGAGAGGCAAGTGATCTTGAGACAATGCCTTAGACACTTAGCCAGTTTAAGAAGTAAGAACCAATATACAACTGTGTAATAATTAATTACTGTTTTCACTAAACCATTATCCCTCGACAACTGCAAGAGCTTTGAATCATACTTCAAATGTAAGTTTAATGAATTTTAGGAAAGTAACCAAATGTCATTTAAACGTAACCAAATTAACAAAATATTTAAGCAAGCTAACAAATAATTGTATCTACATAACAGAACTAAGTTAATCTAAGCAAAGCATCAGACAATCTTCTGAAATGTTTCATTTTGTCAAAGTTTTTGAGTGTAATACACAGTATTGCTCTCATTATTTATGGTAATATGTATGTGATTGAGAAGTCATAAAATCCAGTCATCTTACCAAGCACAATAACTTCTTTTCCTGGAAACATATCAAGAAATTCTTCCTGTTTTTCCAACCAATATTGGTCAATAGTTGGTACGACATAGGTTCTTTGTATCCTGTGAAAAGCTGTCGCTGACATGAACTTCAAATTGAGGTGTTTAGCCCACAATGACAGCTTTCCAAAGTTATTGCCTGAATTCAGAACTGCTAGTGCTGCCAGGAAATCTCCGCTATGCAGTCTTTTATTAAGTATCGGCTGGGCACACCATCTATGCACTAAGTGCCCAGAGCCACATATCTAAAAAGACATAAACATAGCAAATATTTCAAAACAATAAAAATATATACTTATAACATCACTATTTATTATTAGATAATCTACTTGTATATTACAATTAAAAATTACCAATAGCAACATCAATACAGACTGGATTTGGCAGACCTCATACCTGTAACCCAATTAGGCATTCATGATCTAACAATTTATAATGGACATTGACACACACACAGTTTATCTAACCACCATATCTTGGGTTCCTAGAGGGTTAACCAGTACTTGAGTGCATCATCCAGCATCCATGCAAGCAGTTGATAAATTTCCTATTTGAATTCATGATGAGAGACAAATGGCAATAAGACAAGTTAGAAAACACTTATCATGGATACTGTGGCCAGACGGGTTTAAACTAATGACCTCTGGATGGACAACAGGGCGTGCCACCGACTGAGCTAACTTGGCCCAGTAAACAAAGTATTTATGGTATTCTTTTTTAGTGAATTCGATTTTGAGATTTGAATCGGTCATGCCAGGCGTTAGTGAACTCACCCATTTCAAATAAAGTGCAGATCCTATAATTTCATCTTTTACTGTGATCTGATTAGCATGTTGGCAACTGATTTGGTTGCATTTGCCTATGTTTGTATTGGCCAGTGCCTTGATTTGGTCAGCATTAGCAAAGCAATTGATCGACTTGGCGAGTTGGTAACATGTATCCTCTGATGATATTCTGTTCACACCTGGTCCCAGCTCTTCCTCAGCATCCTCAACTTCTGCTCCATCATCCTCTTGCTCCATAGCAAACTCCATTTCTTCAAAAGCAACTTCCTCCACTTGATCATTAACTACATCCGGTCTAAAAACAGTAAACAAGCCTATGATACTTCATAAAATTAAAGCCATTTTACAAGCATATTATGATTAGGAGAAAGAAAATTGTATAAAGTACAAATATTATGAACTGAATACTTAGGGCCATACACATATGATTTTCTTACTTTCATGTGTGTGTCAATGTAAAAAATGCCAATTTAATGCTATTTGAAATTAGTTAGATTATCAAGTAAAGATTGAGCGCGACTAATAATCAGCTAGCCCAATCTCTGATGATTACCGGCATTAACCATTAATTATGTTTTACAACCATGAATCTTCCACCTCTTAATATGTGGGGAAAAGTCATAAATGTGTTATACTGGTTAACAAATGTTAAAGGACATAAGCAGGAGGCTACGAGTTCGACACCCTGTCAAGCAACATATCATCACCTGTCACAAATGTGACTTTATAAGGCAATATATATAACTGATTTTAAAAATACTGTGTAGTGCAATTGACATCCTAGTCTTTAACAAGTATGTTGAATAATTGAGTGTCAAATCAGGGTTTTTTTCAATACAGAAATATAAGTCGATATTTGACCCCATCTCCAAGCAAAACAAACTTCCGAGTGCTTTATCAAGAAACTCCCTGATAGGTTGATACATTATTTGTTTTAACTCCTCACATTGTGCAATATGATCAATTAATAGAATTAACAAGATGCATGGAATAATCTATATTTGGCTTTCAAAAAAGTAAGTAAGCACCACACTGACATTGATTAATAAGGGAGGTTACTGTACCAAAGAGACAGGTTTAAAACACAGTCCAAAAAAAAAACGCTGCTCTTTCCTCAAGATCATTCGGAAATCATAGGAAAGGAAATAGAAGAGATTTCACATTCAATCTGACTTTTAAACTATATTCAAACCCAAAGTTGGTGCCCAATATAATATCCTCTGCAAACAAAAACAAAACAATGAAAATCACTTACAACACCATTGATATCTCAAAACATGGCTTGTAATCAGGGTCATCATCGTCTTTCTCCTCATCAATTTCAGATACATCAATGGAAGGGCTAAAAATTTAAGAAATAGTTTTAGAACATGAAAGATAATTCTTTACATAATTGTAAGCATGTAGGTGTGTGATTCTGTTCTAAGGGTTTGAGTGTGGTTATCAGCCCTAAATATTAGCTTCTGGTTTCTGCGTTGCAGGTTTGATTCCCGGGCTGGTCAATTGAAAATTCTAACAGTTGCTCGGATGAGACTTTTAAACTAAGGGCCCGTGGGACAGTGCTGTATACTGAGCACGCTTAAGAACCAAAAGATTTACAATGGGTTTCTATCGGTGTCCTGCTTTATCCCCCACAAACATAAAAAGACAAACGCACTTTTGGGGGCATTGCTCATATGGGAAACCAGTGGCGGTGTAAAATAAGCTTATATATATATAAAACAATATGTAGTGTGGACTATACATTAGAAATTAGGGTTTACAATAGACTTAGTTCAGTACATATCACTTAGATTTAGTAAATTACTAGTAGCAGTGTCACCTGTTTGAACATAATAAAAAAGTAATTGCAAGACTAAATCATATGTATACATTGTTGGTGATTGAATTAAAAAGACATAATCTGTGAATGTCTTTTGTAACCAAAAAAATCTCATGTGTTCTAGATACAAAGATGTATTTTATTTTGTTCACAAAGTTAAATGGCAGTCTTTAAAACTCAGATAAAGCTTACTTAAATGTGTCCAGAAATGATGGAAGGTTCTTCTGCTTTATCATTCTGCCAGCTAATGTAATATGTGTAAAAGCTGCAGGTTTCCTTTCTTCTTTGGCTGACAATGTTGCCTCACCGAAACATTTTTTTTTTTAACTTAAAAACTTGTATCAATATTTTATAATCCTATTTTGAAGCATTTCAGTTTAAATAAAAAATATAACAATACATTCCTCATTAGTACAATTTTGTTGTGAAATGAGAAAACATGAACTTTTAAAACTGTGACAATATCAAAACTATCAATTTTGAAATTTGTGGTCTTCTAAGTTAGTAGATATTGAGAATATACACCGTAAATAATATACAGTATTTATAACATACACGGTAAATAGTATACAGTAACTGTTTATTTAAATTATTACTATTTAGTATTTATGTGTACCTATCAGATGATTGGGAAGAATTTTCCGACACCAGAAGTGTTGATAATCTTCCTATTTTGAAAGGTGTCGAAGTTGATGGTCCTGGTATGGGTTTAACATATTGCCGTGGAGCTACTGGTACAGGCTCAGGATCTGTCTGGGGAGCTGCTGTTGGTTTGTCGGTACTCATTAAATAGCTATAAAAAATAAACTAGAATCAGTCATGTTTACTTACAATAAATATCATCACAGTACATTTATATCATAACAATACACTGTAGTATCACTCATTTTCAGTTACATAAATTTCTAATTTTCTAGATAATAGAATACAATGACAAAATTGAGTGCTGGCCAACTCTTGATTACTGTACTGTATGGCAAATGCAGAATTACATCCACAACTTGAGCAACTCTGGCAATACAAAAAACAGCACACTACAATTCAAACTGTACATTTTCAAGTTGCTAGGGACATTTAGTTAGATAGTTGTTTTATTTTTTTTTTGAAGATTTGAGTTCAATCAAAATAAGGTAAAAATAAATCACTTTCGGTTATATCATCAGTGGTTGCATGGACTTTATGTGGGTCATTTTTGTGTTGTTCCATTCAGTTTAATTTCCTTTTTTCCATGGGTCGTTTCTTAATGATAACACCAATAGTTTCCGATAGCAATAGGAAATTGTTGATAAAAATGCGACAATGGCCTATGGCCTCTTCACTTCCCAATCACTTCTACTGCTCTACCCTTCATGTAATGTTGACAAATTGCGACTTACTAATCGAGCAGCAGGTGGGCAACCTCCAAGTGGGTTTTGAGTCCTTTTAATATTTTAAAAACGGTCCATCGGTTCATTTCGACTCCTATCGATATCCTACTTGCTCCTCTTATTTTATCTCTCTGTGTTTTAATCCTTTTCTTTGCTGAATCTGTGACAGTCCTTTTACGTATGCACGCTTCCATTGTGCAGCCTCTGATGTTTTGGTTTAAAATGTGTGTATTACGTCATCGGTTTATGTATTTCCGAAAATTGCCGGAGATACAGTCGGAACGCAACTGGGTCATTAGGTAATTGCAAAAATGTAAACAAAAGTTAAAAATTTGGACCACTCGGTTAAGTTACATACATGTATTGTAAGAACAGTTTCATTCATACATTGTATTGCGTTTCCATCTAAACAACCTGTGTATCTAATGATTGTTTTTTAAAGAAACTATATTATGCATATATATATATATATGTATATATATATATATATATATTTACCTGCTTTCTCCCTTAGGCAGACTTACACTTATAACCATCATAAGGCAGACATATATTAGATCCGTCAAATATCAACACAGCTCAGCGAGTTTTGCCTTTTCTACATAAAATGTGATAAAAGAACAAAATACCTAAATTGTTTTTATTAAATATGTAAAACAACAAATATATTTTTTCTGAGGTCTGCCTAAATTTTACACACTGATCTCATAAACCTTAGGCAGACATTGACCATCGTCATCATTAGGCAGACTGTATATTACCTATATACATTAACGACATTTGGCAGACCTAAATCAATACCACTGCGATATTTCATATTTTAACCAAAAGTTTTTATTTTTCTAGTTTTGCCTTTAGTATTTTAAACAATAAGGAAACCAGCCATGCCATATAAGTCATTTCACAAAAGAAATCACCTCCTAAAATTCAAAGGGCTGGTTCATATCATCTATTTAATTTCTCCCTACATCGTTTTAAGAGCAATCGTGTTGCTCCGACATAGGCATGGCTGTTTCTGTTTAAATGACATTTTCATTTCATTTATCATATCATTTAGAATTATGAGGGGTGAATTAAGTTTTGCTACCGTGATAATTATTTTGAAACACAATGGTTTGACATAAAGCTGTATTAATCAGGTCCAATAATATCAATTCATTTGTGATTGTTTGAATTCAATACATGTACATTTTGACGGGCTTCGCAGCCCATAGTTTTCCTCAAAGTCACTGTGGAATCGCATGGTTGTCCCGCATGTCATGCGACAATTCCTTCTTCCGATTTCGTTCAGTCCAGATATCACTGACATATAACAACATCTGCCGCATTGCGAGGGTGTCTCTGGAGACTTAACAACTTATGAAGTTCCTCGCGAGTCCTCAGCCGCCCAGCATCAGACACCAAGCGGCGCCCCTCCACGCCAATGAACTTTGGCATGTATGCTGCGATTGAGAACAACAGACACACGAAGTGGGACTAGTTCCGGGCGCGAGTGAATATTCTAGACAGCATGCTAGGAGACCATTTACATGCCTGACAGCTCTTACTGTGGCATAGAGGTGTCATGTGAAGGTTTTTAATTATCTTGTGGGAACGAGATACTAACTCGTGGGAACGACAAAGTAAGTCGTGCGAACGAGATACTCACTCGTTGGAACGACATAATTAAGTCGTGCGCATGACATACTAACTCATGGGAATGAGATATTAGCTCGTGGGAACGACATAGTAACTCGTGGAAACGAGATACTATCTCGTGGGAACGAGATACTAACTCGTGGGAACGACATAATTAAGTCGTGCGCACGACATAGCAACTCGTAGGAACGAGATATTAACATCGTGAAACGACATAGTAACTCGTGGAAACAAGATACTAACTCGTGGGAACGAGATACTAACTCGTGGGAACGACATAATTAAGTCGTGTGCACGACATAGTAACTCGTGGGAACGAGATATTAACTCGTGGAACGACATAGTAACTCGTGGGAACTTCGCTTTCGTGTAACGAGAATCACCCAAGGCTGCAGTAAACCTGCCATAATAGTTCTGGTGTCGTGACTGTGAACTACTACATAAATCTACGTGTATGCGTAATACAAGACAGCATACAGTTTGTGTCTGAACTTACTACTCACACTATAATATGTATTTTTTTCTTTTTACGAGTTCACATATTTTGGTATGTGAATATGCTCTTTGTTTTCCCTAAATCCTTCATAATTACTATGTGCTTATGTATGTTTATATTTACCGTTTTTTGTATACATGAATATCTCCAATAAGTGGAGGAAATAAAGAACAACAACAACATTGTAGATAGCAAATATGGCGTTCTCACATATCCGTAAGATGAAAGCCTACTTAACAAAGTTACTACGCAATCACTAGCTTTGCACGGTACGCCAAGAATAAGTATCATCAAAACACTTATTTTTGCAATACATTAAGCAGTGTTCATGCGCTATTTTAAGCTTTCGTAAATAAGACTTATTTCTTTTCATTTTTATGTTCGTGAAAATCGGGAGTTAATAATCATGAAACACGATCAATTTAAGTAAAATTATTTATTTTCTAAAATATCTGAACATACAATTTTAGTGTACATTGAACAGATTCACTTTGTAAAATCAACCACAGTAGTGACTCCTAAAAATTCACGTTCCATTCATCAATTACGAAACCAATTGACCCTCTACCGTTTTAATCTTAACCACCTAATTACTTGTAAAACATTAATTTTCTCTGCTGCAAATTGTTACCAGGGGCCATATCCACAAAGCTTCTTAGGGAAATCTTAACTAAAGGTGAAAATTTCATATATTAATTTCTATAGAAAGCCAATATTATTTATGCAATATAAGGTTATATAAGAACGTCAGTTGATACGTTAATAGAAGAAAGCATTTAGAGCAGTTAAATACTAAATAAACTTCTTGTGAAGCAACTACGAACTTAAGAAAAAAAAACTTGATTTTAAGAAAATAACTTTAGTTTTCACTTAGAAGTTTTGTGGATAAGGGTACTGGGCTAATACTTGTATAATACTGTTAGTCAGTAATTTATCCACTATTAAACAATTTTAAGCAAAGATTCATGTTTACAATGAAGACATGAAATAATTCTAACCCTCAAGGCATTAGAGCGAGGGTTACGCAAGAAACATTTCAAACTATTTTAAAATCAAGCCAGCCTCATCTCATATACTCTCTGAATAAAATAAATGTGTATGTTAAAAAATACTCAAGTTTACCACAGCAAAATGGAAGTGTCAATGGACGTCACAAATAACGTCAAAAGAAACTTGAAAATAGGCTAAAATGACCGTGACCTTTTACCCCAAAATGTATAGTTGTTATCTTAACATAATATTCTACATTTGTACAAAGTAAAATATCTGTAGGTTAAAAGTTGTTTGAGTAGATACAGCAAGAGACCAAAGCAATGGGCATTATTAAAATTAAATAAAAACAAAATATATAGACCATAATAGTAAATACCCATGTTAACAGTTAAGGGGATCATCTACAGATCACAACCTAAACCCTTACTATGTTTAATGATTCTAGTCCAAATTGCCCAAAAATCTGTTTAGCATTAAAAGTCATAGTGACAAGCACCTTTGACCTTGTAACCCCCAAATCAATAGGGATCATCAGCATGTCACAACCTAACTCCCTATTAAGTTGGTGACTGTAGGTCAAAGCTTTCTCTAGATACTGCACAAAAATTGTTTTTACATTGAAGGTCAAAGTTTTCTCTCTAGATATTGAAGGTCACTGTGACCTTGACTTTTGACCTAGTGACCCTAAAATCTATAGGGGTCATAAACATGTCACAACCTAACTCCCAACCAAGTTTGGTGTTATAAGACCAAGCGCTCTCTAGATATCGCATGGAAACCGTTTTTGTAATTGAAAGTCACAGTGACCTTGACCTTGTAACCATATCAACACTGTGCCAAGTTTCATCAAAACCTCTCCATGTGTATGGAAGATATGCTCCAGACAAAGTTGGACACACGCACCCACGCATTAACGCGCATACACCGAACAGCCATTGTGGCAGTTATGTTTCGCTTTCTGCAAGTGGGCTCAACAAAAAATTGTTTACAATACAGTTATACAATTCTTGTGCACTGCATGCTGCCCTCCCTCTGGGGAGCATAAAACTATGCATACAAGGTAACATGCCACATATGTTTATATGCATGCACACGTGTTATATTTCATATGTATATGATAGTCATTACAGATGCATCTACATCCTTTAAACTAGTAACTAAATACCAAGTGTACAATATCTCTTGACACATACAAAGTGTAACAATAATATGCCTTTTTTGACAAGTGTGCATGTCTCCCCCATTTATGTGACATTTATCACCATAATATATCACCTACCGACTCCTAGCAGGTCATGTCCAAACAAGAAGCCACAGACAGCAACATCCCCCGCCCCGGGAATACAGTTGTTGAACAGCTTAATAGGAAAAAGAAATATAGGAAATAGAACAAGAGACTACTTTTGAAAAAAGTGCATGCCCCCCATACTGCTTCTTTTTAAACAATGTGGCCTTGACCTAGACAAAATATATTTAAAATGGCATTTCTTATCAGAAAAACAAAGAAAAAAAATTGATTAAAGTAGGATTTGAACCGACCCCCTTCTGTCCCATGGACTTAAAATACACTTTTGGTCTAACACTTTGGACCATTGAACCACTGTGGAATTTAAGTGTAACCTTGACCTTGGAGCTAGGGGACTGGGTCTTGCGCATGACACATCATCTCATTATGGTGAAAATCTATGCCAAGTAATTTCAAATTCCCTTTACTGATGACAAAGTTACAGAGCAGACACAAAACAGACCCTGTTAACATTTGACCTCTAAGTGTGACCTTGACCTTGGAGCTAGGGTTCTGGGTCTTGCGCATGACACATCGTCTCATTATGGTGAACATTTATGCCAAGTTATTTCAAATTCAATTTATCGATGACAATGTTACAGAGCAGACAGGAAACAGATCCTGCTTACCTTTGACCCCTAAGTGTGACCTTAACCTCAGAGTTGGGGGTGTGCGTCTTGCGCTTGACACACCGTCTCATTATGGTGAACATTTATTGCAAGTAATTTCAACTTCCCTTTATCGATGACAACATTACAGACCCTGTTAACCTTTGACCTATAAGTGTGACCTTGGAGCTAGGGGTCTGAGTCTTGTGCATGAATCGTCGTCTCATTCTGGTGAACAATTATGCCAGGTTATTTCAAAATCCAATTATCAATGACAAAGTTACAGAGCGGACATGAAAGACCCTGTTAACCTTTGACCTTTAAGTGTGACCTTGACCTTTGAGCTAGGGGTCTGGTTCTTGTGCATGACACGTCATCTCATTATGGTTAACATTTATGCCAAATTACTTCAAAATCCCTTTATCCATGACAAAGTTACAGAGCTGACACGAAACCGACCCTGTTAACCTTTGACCTCTAAGTGTGACCTTGACCTTTGAGCTAGGGGTCTGGTTCTTGCGCATGACACGTCGTCTCATTATGGTGAACATTTATACCAAGTTATTTCAAAATCCCTTTTTCGATGACAAAGTTACAGTAACAAAGGAATGGACACTGCAATCACTATATGCCGCCCCCAAGGGGAGGGGGGGATAAAAACTCTGAAAATAATGAAAACAAACACTAATAATATGCACAGCAGCACTCGGTGACAATCATTCTGTGAAAGATTTTACCAATTCCATTGAGGAATGAAGGAGTTGCGCACAGAAACTTCAAAGTGCAAATTTCATCAAAGGGCAATTAAAAATAAAATTTGTGATGAAAGGCTCTCATGAAACCGAGAGGAAACCAATTTTATATGAATGACCTGTGACTTTGGCCTACTGACCCCAAAAACATGAGTCTTGTACTCATCAAGAACAATGAACATGTGAAGTATGAAGTCTCTGTGATGAATGGTTCTCAAGGTATTGATCAGAATCAAAGTGTGACAGTGGACCAATGGACAGGTCAAAAACAATATGTCTTTATTAAGTTGTGGGGGGACATAATAACTGAATAGCCTGAAAATACTGTCTAAAAACTCCTGCATTTCAACGAAACTTTGCATGCTTTAACAGTTTCTTTTTTTAAACAATAGTACCTCCACTTCCCCAACCCCCTCAAAAAACAGTTCATAATGCTGAAAGGAACAATTCAAATGAAATTTTGTCAATATGGTGCATCAATGCAAATGAAAACACATATTCATCTCAGGTAATAAGACTTGTATTATCAGCGATAAATTATCCTTGAAGGATCAGATATAGAAATGTCTATGTTGAACACTGGAGGCCAAAGCTCTCCAAGGTATCATAACTTTGTTGAAGGGTCCTTAATATATCTTAGTCCTGAACCTTTTTCATTTTCTTTTCTACAATTTTTCTATGTTTGTTTTGTTCATTCATTATTTTTGTTCGAAGCTGTAAAACTCTGCATCCCAAGCTGTTCTCTACTGTGTACTTCTCCAAATCCTTCTTTGCTGAAATGACAAGGCAACATATTTCCCTCATTGTTTTGTATTATTTAAATCCCAATATCTAGAAATTAATAAATTTATTCAACTTTTAGTTTATACCAATTTATTTTAGCTTGATTGTGGAGGAAGCTCTTTAAGCTTATTTAAACCACTTTCGAGTCTGCTTCCTGGAACCAACTAGTACTGGTGTCATATGAGATGTCATGACCGTTGACCCCAGTGAGGCTCAAACTCACGACCTCGGGATTGAGCGGCCGACACCTTATCCACTACACCACCGCTCCCCTTATAAGAACAGTGACAAAGATAATACATGTCTTTAAATACTATGTAAAATAGTACACATCGTCAGATATTTCATATTTTAAATGTAAGCTCTTGTTACAACTGAAGTCTGTTAAGTAATTAGTGAGCAGCATTTAATTATATATAAACATATGCAATAATTTTGCATCCAGTAGAATTAATAAATTGCCAGTTCAACAAAAAGAGGCACCACTGAGTGTGTGCCAACGCTTGGCTGTTATATACATATAAAAACAAAATCTGTCAGGTTTGGCTAACATATAAGATATTCAATGAAACAGTGATCAATATCAAGGTAATGCGAAGTCAGTGTCAAATGTCACATCTCCCTGGAAAACTATTGTCATAAGGAACATTTGTGCAAGTATGCATTAAAATGTGTTGTTTTTTTTTTTAATTAAATTATGTTTATACGTTAACTCTTGAGATAAATCGATAGTTCATTCCATAGATTTTGAATTTGGGAACATTCGTAAAATAAGTGTTGTATAGGCTCGACATTGCTCATACAAAAGTCACACAGACTCAAACCAACAAGTACAGGGAATTATATATTGAATGAATTTGTATTGGTAATTTCGGGCGTTGTTTTCGATGGTTGCTTTCTATGGAATGCAATAAGTTTGCTTCCAATCAATTTAAGTTTTCCCATTTTATTTCTGGTTTTGGTTTAGGACAGTTATTCGTTTTAAGTTGAATAAAACTACTGTATACTAATTTATTTGTTTTTTACATTTTTATATCATACACAAGTGGTCAATATATAGTGTTAATAAATGGTGTTTGCGTTAATACAACCTTGTAGTTTTCGGGAATATTTTTTACTAAAATATAATATTTTAAACAGTCCCTATTTGGTACATCATACAGATTTTAAAAGTCTTCAAATTTGTAAAATGAATTATTAGTGTAATCAAATATATGCTTCTGTTCTATCTTCAAGCTAATATTTAAGCTAATATTTTTCAAATACCTGAATATAACTCAGTCCATTTATCCAAAACTTATTGAAATTTCAGCCCTTCTTTATGCAAAAAAAAAATCACTTTTTACCAGAGTCGAGAAATAAACGACTGCCATTCAAAGGGAAGTCACTTGTTAAAATGTAAGTTAATAACCAAAGAATAGTCTCAAAAGTTCCAACAAAACATTCAGGGTATGGAAATGGTTTAATAAACCGAAATTTACTGGATTAAGCTGACCTTGCCCAAGAATTCATATAAGCAAACAGCAGGTCAAACTAACAACTTATAAGAACCTGAATTCTACAACTAAAACCACTTACAAACTAAACCCCTTTGTAAATATACCTAAGCTTGTCAAACATATCTGAATGCTTAACCTTTAAGATAATGAATAATGACAGACCCAAGTAAATTCACATTACATACCAGGCAGTCTGTTCCCTTTTGGAAGATGGATCCATGTTCTGAAATCATCTTTTATTTTTTCTGTTAAATCTGTATTCCAGCGAAATGAGGCTGAAATATTGTTAACTATTAATTAACCATCAATGTAAACAAATCACTTCATTGAAATGTTTAAAGATTTACGTGTGATCATACATAAGCAAAACCATTATGAATAAAGTTGTAGAAATAAAGCTTAGAGGTACCAATTAAATGCAATGAATAATACTTTAAAGAGACCAAGGTTATCATGCTCAAAGATGTAATTCTATTTTGTACATGAAACTCTATACTGTATAAATCCACACTGGAACAACTGCAAAATGTTTTACATGTATAATTTAGATGATAGAACATTTTCGTCTCTGCCTCTGCCCTTCTCTTTACATAGAGACATTTTCTTTTTTTTCTCCAAATTCCATACAGCTTCTTGTTTGGTTGTATTGTTTATGCCTATATCACATGTTAGGTACTAAGTGCATTATATAAACTTGAAACAATGTCAAGTTTGATTTTTAAATCTCTGGTATTGGCAGTACCTTACAGAGATGGAACTAAATTGAATGAGCTATATTTGGTTTTGGAAAACACTGAAAGGTACTTATAAGTAGTCGTGGAGCAGAGCTGAACTGAATTTGAGCGTACATATTAATCGAGGGTCAGTTCATTACTTAATAGATTTATAGCCATGAAATGTTTTTGGTAACCTACTTTTCACACCTGTTTCCTGCAGCTATGCCACAGGCATTGTTTTTAAACTTGACAAAATACATCCCTGAACCCACCGCCAAGAAATTCAGTAACATAACCTCTTTACACTAACATTTTTATTTAAATACTTTATGCACTTGCAGAACTGCAATAACTTTGTACCTTTTCTGACTTGATTGCAGCTCTTTTTTCTCTCCATCTTGTTAGATGCATGTCCATCATCTGATAAATAAATTTTATGAACATTAAAGCAACACATCCACGTTTAAACTTTTTTAAAAAAGTTTTCAATTGAGTAGTGAGCACATTTCCCATACATAAATATATGGTCAGTGAGCTGTATATGTGCTAACAAACACTATCCAGAACGCTTTAGAATTATAAAAAAAGATGTTCAAATTATAAAGCGTGACAAACGCTTTATAAATTATTTTTAAATTGCCGAGGATTCCAACTTGGCTTCAAATTGAAATATGCGAGTCGTATTAAAAAACTTCACATTTTAGTGCGTAGTGTACTTTACCTGCCTTGAAAGTCTTTTTGACCATTTTTTTTTACTTGGGTGAGTTACAGGCTTGTTTTATAAAGTGTTAGTCACGCATTATAATTTGGGCATCATTTTGTTTGGGATTGTGTTTATATGCTCATATACAGCTAATTGATCATATGTTTGTATGGGAAATGTGCTCATAACTCAATTAAATTTTTTTTTTTTAAAAGTTCAAACGTGGATGTGTTGCTTTAACTTGATATATTAATTCTCAAACTAGTTTTTTTCTAACATAAGGGGACTGGGGCCAGGGCTCTTCAAGATGGGAAAATAAGCCAAAAAGGGGAATATTTAAGTAATGACATAGCATAATATGTGTATTTCGTAACTGTAAGAATGTTAATTTATGTGTCAAATACATATTAAATTATTTTGTCTAAAATTGGACAAAATATACACCTTTTTGACACATGGAAAAAACCCATAAGAGTGTGGAATATGTTCTTGTTTGGTTGAAGTCTTGTTTTTATATGACACAGGTCTTTAACTAAGATTTATAAAGTGTACATACAATGTAAATCAATTTATTTCTGTAGGACATACCCATATCTGCAGGACTTTCTGCCAGAACACATTCAAAGCTTTCTGTGGTTTGACTTTGGTCACAGCCATATGTTTTTTGACTTGAGACAACACTGTCTGCAATGCAGTTCTGGTTCATGCTCTGGTCAACTTGGCTCTGGTTACAGCAATCTTGGTCTGTTGAGCTGCAGTCGTTTACTCCTTAAATTTAAGATACAAATAGTAGAATATTGTAAACTAGATGAGTCTGTAGCACGTAGATACCTCAGCCAATCATGCACAAGTGGTATGGGAAAGAATAAAAGTGCCCAAATTGCGTACTATGACATTGACTTTTGAGATAAAAGTATGATTTTTGAATGAGGCATGTACATGTATTTATCCTTTAAGAGGGCCCTGAAGGCCCTGGATCGCTCACCTGACATCACCAGATAACCTAGTACCTAATATGCATAGATTTCATAAATAAAACCAGCTTTTCTTTTGATTTGACCTGGGGACCTATTTTTTAAACAGAAATGACCCAGATTTAAATCTGACCTACAAATCATCAAAATAAACATTCTGGCCAAGTTTTAAGAAGATACATACATAAATGTAACCTCTGGAGCGTTAACGAGCTTTTCCTTCAATTTGACCTTGTGACCTAGTTTTCAAACAGAAATTACCTAGATTCAAATTTCACCTAGAGACCATCTAAATAAACATTCTGACCAAGGTTTGAAAAGATACATATATAAATGTGACCTCTATAGCATTAAGAAGTTTTTCCTTTGATTTGACATGGTGACCTAGTCTTTGAACAGAAATGACCCAGATTCGAACTTAACATAGAGATCATCAAAATAAACATTCTGACCAAGTTTTATAAAGATACATACATAAATGTGACCTCTAGAGTGTTAACAAGCTTTTCCTTTGATTTGACCTGGTGACCTAGTTTTTGACTGGAAATGACCCAGACTCATACTTGACCTAAAGATCATCGAAATAACGTTCTGAGCAAGTTTCATAAAGATGCATACATAAATGTGAAATCTAGTGTTAACAAGCTTTTCATTTGATTTGACCAAAAAGACCTAGTTTTTCACCGGAAATGACCCATATTCCAATTTGACTTAGAGATCATCAAAATAAACATTCTGACCAAGTTTTATAAAGATACATAAATAAATGTGACCTCTAGGGAGTTAACAAGCTTTTCCTTTGTTTTGACCTGGTGACATAGTTTTTGACCAGAAATGATCCAGATTCAAACTTGACCTTAAGATCATCAAAATATGTATGTATAAGTATTTCTTTACCCTCGCACTTTGAACTAAGTCATTTTGGCGAGCCGGATAAGATGATTATTTAAAAAAAACAAGATGATTACTTAAAAAATAAGGTGATTATATTAAAAGATAAGATGATCATTTAAAACTAATGATGATGATGATGATGATGAAGATGACGGCGATTACCCACTATGGAGCTTAAACACTTATTGTTTTATAAATATGGACATTCCTATTTTTACTTAATCAGTTGTTTAATTAGTTATTTTTAATTGCTTATATTGATGCAGACTTTATACGATTTACTTCAACATTCAAATACTAACGTTTAATTATTGAGACTCCAGGCATTCTACTCTACCTTGTGCAGCCAAAATATGAGTAAAAAATATTTATACCGAGTGTACTAGCGTTATTATGGATCATCAAAATAAACATTCTGACCAAGTTTTATAAAGATACATACATGTGTTAACAAGCTTTTCCTTTGATTTGACCTGGTGACCTAGATTTTCACTGGAAATGACCTAGATTTGCAAGTGACTTAGAGATCATCAAGATAAATATTTTGACCAAGTTTTATAAAGATACATACATAAATGTGACCTCTAGAATGTTAACAAGCTTTTCCTTTGATTTGACCTATTGACCTAGTTTATGACCCAAGATGACCCAGTATCGAACTCATTCGAGATTTTATTGAGGATAACAATCTGAGCAAGTTTCATAAAGATTGACCTAAAATTGTGACCTCTAGAGTGTTAACAGTCAAATTGTTGACGACGGACGACACACGATGACAGACACAGGGCCATCACAAGAGCTCACCTTGAGCACCCCCCCCCCCCCCCCCCCCCCACCCAACCCCAAAAGCAATTCCAATCAATCTTTACAATTAAAACTTTCCATAAAATGGTCACCGCAAATGCAACCAAACTTAAGCAAAAATACATAATGTAAATCAACACTGAATAAACAAGAAACCTAGGGAGAATGGGTGTTTTGAAAGCAATTATGTAACGCATAATGTTCTTGCGCAATGCACCATCAATAAGATATATCCACCTATGAAGTTTGAAGATGATAGCTGTCATGCTTTAGGAGTAATGCTTCATAGAACATTCAAACATGAAAAGTAAAGGGAAATGTCTCAAACTTTGAAGTGCAGAGTTATGGTTCTTATGCATTGCAAACCTCCTCAATGAAATATATCCACCTTTGAAGTTAAGGACGTATGCGACAGTTTTTTGCCATTTTTTTGCAATAGCAGAATTTCTTCATACTTTGTAATAAGTTAGTTCACACTATAACTGGTTGATTTGTGAAATAAAAATGATAGGTTACCGATCTTATTTTTTTTCTATTTGCCTGTCAGTACTAGAAATTTCGTATGAAATGATGTACCCAAGTTCTCCTCCACTTCCGTTCCATTCCAGAATTCAGCATTAATTTTCAAATTGTAGTGTTTAAAATTATTACCAGTCCTATTAAGTTTTGAGGTAACAAACATTCCCTTCCTTGGATTCATAAGGAATTTAAAAGTTGTCGTTCTCATTTATTTTTAATCAGAACCAGTGCTGGTAGCAAAAAACACCCTGTGACATTTAACTGTCACATACGTCTTTAATAGCTGTTATAGTATAGGAGTAATGCTCTAATGCCCTATGAAGTTTCAAATTGATTGCAGTTCTGGTTTTGGATTAATGCTCCAGAAAAAATTTAAGTATGAACAGGAGCTGTCACAGACGACAGTTATGCCCCCCTTGAGGCCTTGTCAGATTTTCTTTTTGGACCTCAACTGTGTTTTTGACCTTAAAACAAAATTAACATTAAGGGTCACAGTTACCTTGACATTTGATAAATGGGCAAGCTGATGTTTGCAACACATTGCCTGGTCCCAATGGTTACTTGTATCAAAAGATATTGAAATCAGTTGATGAGTAAACATGTGACAGTAACTTTGACCTTCAACCTTTGAGCATTGTAATTGTTTGCAACACAGTCTGGTATGTTGAAATCTGATGACCCATAGCAAAGTTATTAAGTTGAAATGAATTTTTAATTTTAAAGGTCACAGTGACCTTGACCTTTGACCTATTGATGTGGAAAATGTTTGCAATTCATTTGCTGGTTGACCCATGAACCTGTATGTTGTGCAATACACATTGTCATGTTCCAATGGTCACTTTTGTCAAAGTATTTTGAAATCTAATGGTCCATA
Organism: Panopea generosa; assembly: GCA_029582155.1. Taxonomy (NCBI): domain Eukaryota; kingdom Metazoa; phylum Mollusca; class Bivalvia; order Adapedonta; family Hiatellidae; genus Panopea; species Panopea generosa. The sequence goes on from CM055911.1 coordinate 7,314,064, forward strand.
GTAAAGTTATTGAACTGAAAAAAAATTACAATAAAGGTAACAATGACCTTGACCTTTTGGGGTGGTTGTTGTTCACGACACATTGACTGGTCCCAGTGGTAATTTGTGCCAAAGCATTTTGAAATCTGATGATTCATAGAAATGTTGAGCAAAAACAAATTTTACACTTGTAAGGTCACAGTGACCTTGATCTTTGACCTACAGGTGTGGCTAAAGGTCGCATCACATCACCTGGTCCCAGTGGTCACTCGGCCGGCTCCAGTAGTCAATTGCACCAAAGCATTTTGAAATCTGATAATTCATAGCTATGCTATTGAGCGGCAACAATTTTTAAATTCAAGGTCACAGTGACCATGACCTTTGACCTAAAGGCATGGCTCTTGTTCACGACACATCGCCTGTTCATTCACAGTGGTCACTTGTCCAAAGGATGTTGAAATCTGATAATGCATGGTGAGGTTATTGACTGGAAACAAAATGGGACAGACAGACAGACAGACAATGCAATTACTATAAAAAAAAACAAAAAAAACAACAAACACTTTGAAGTACATATTCACATACCATCCAAATTTCTTAGGAATTTACCCATGACTTTTATTGTTCTGACTCCAGGCGGACACTGGTAGTTTTCTTTGTTGATCATTTCATCATGGCCCATATGGTCAAAGAATATTCTCCGATCTATCTCTGACATGTCCAGACTTGTGAAGACTGTTGAGGCTCGGTGCCTGTTCCTTGTTGCATTAATGGATACACCAGCTGCATTGCACACATCTGATACAGCATGCCAGCCTGAGCAAGGGTATTGAGAACTCTTTGTAGCAAACAAAAATGGATTCCTTGCGGAAATTTTGAAATTCACCCTATTGTCCAGCAAAATTTTAACAGCATCAACAAGGTCTAGCGGTATAAGAACTGGCACATACTTTTTGCCTTTCCCAGCCAAGTACGCTAGTTTGAATTGTCCAACCAGGAACTTTTCTGCTGGATCTTTAATACTCTCTACAGACTCTGGTGGTACCCAAACATCATTCATTGCGTCGTTCCATTCTTCAATCAGAATTCTGCAACCTTCCTCGCCTCTTCGTGCATTGTATAAAGTTAATCGAGAAACAACAAGAGATCTTAGCCAAGAATACTCTTTGATTGTGAAATTCTTCACCAAATGTGTAATTTCTCCATGGATGTATGATTTGATATGAGCTATGTGGCTTTTTTCTGGCAGGTTCTTTGGCATTCAGGCTTTTTTCAATGAGTTTTTGTTAGTTACATACCTAGCTTTTGCCAAAAATTCTGCGGTTCTGTCTGAATAAGCCTCACTGAATTTTTTCAACTCTTTATGCTTTTCATCAGCACATATCCCAGAATAATGTTTTTTCAATGTTTTGATGCTTTTCTGTAAAATGCCATTGAGATTGACTTTTAGACCAGATTTCTCTCCATCTTGTTCCTCACTTTCATATGCACACAATTTGTTAATTCCTTCTACCAGCAAGTCTAAATTTTTCCTGTCATACATATCTTCAAAACAACAAGGTTCATCCTTTAAGTCTTTAAAAGTCAAGAACAGTCTTGCTAATTCTCTCATTTCCATCATGATTTCACGTTTTACTTCCTTACTCTTACTGATTTCAACTTTTCTGGAAATATAATGTTTGTAGCCAATCATTTGAATTGTTTCATCTTCCCGGATAAAGTCTCCAGCTTTTCCATCTCTGAAATTGTTTAAGATTTCTTGTACGAATTCAGAATCTTTGTGTGTAAGTAAAGGCATTATTGCATTTCTTTTAATTGGCTCACTGTCCACACACTTTCTTTTATGTTTATAAAATGTTCTGTTAGAAAAAAAACCTTTGCATTCATTACACATCCTAACTTCATCTTTGTTCTTTGGTTTTCTTTCCCGCATCATTTGCTCATCACTCAAGGTAACTATGTTAGCTGTGTTGTACTTGTATATTCCTTCAATTCTCATGCGTTCAAACCATTTATTTTGTTCCTGGACCGTTTTTTTCAACATTTCGGCAACTTCTTCATGACTTTTCCGATGACTTTTAATATGGCGTTTGAGCTTGCCTCCTGTTATTATCTTATCGCAGAAGACACACATGCGATTTGGCCTCTGAAAGAGAAAAAGTTTTTGTTATTCTATTCCTTTATTTCGAAACTGAAGGAAGATCAAAATATGGAGTTAAAAACAAGAGCACCGCTGAGCAGGTGCTACACTTGACTGTCTGTTTCAACTAAAAGTAAAATTTTTCAATGAGATAGTGACAAATGTCAAAGTCATATGAAGGTTAAGGTCGCAGTGACACAACTAACTAGAATGATGTTGTTATGGATCTTTGTGGGTAAGTATTGTGCGTAAGGTTTAACCTGGCACCTCATGAATATTCCATTTTAGTCTAGGTCAAGGTCATTTGGAGGTCAAGGTCACAGTTTTATACATCACTGTAAAGGTGTTGTTCTAAGGAACAATGTGTGCAAGTATGAACAAATTGTTAAAAAAAAGTTTTTGCCAATACAGTCAAAACTCGTTATTTCGAATTCCGTGGGACCGTAAAAATAATTCGAAATATCCGAAGTTCGATTTATCAGGAGTGTATTTTTGTTCAATTTTTTACCGTTACCCCACCCACTTCATAAATCATTGAAAATATACATGTTGTACATATAAATACCTCTATTTGTTTTGTTTTTTCAATAAACACGTCGTAATATTTACACACGATATAAACTTCGTTTATATTGATGTGTACTGTGGATTTATCATAAATCGTGGTAAATTCTACTGTTTACATGTGTTATTTTCTTCTACGCAAACGTATGTTGTGCGTTGTTATCCGTGTGTAGGCTAATTATCTATTTGCACAGTGCGTGAACATTGTATATTTTTGAGTGTGATATAATAGATAAACAAAATATACATTTAATTTTTATACTTTTAATTTACATGAATCTCAAATAAATAGAATAGCCAACTGAAATATAAACACAGGTTATATACAATCAATGGTTACAACAATTTTACAAATAAAAAATAAGACGAAAAATAGCACATGTCAAAAACGTCTTCTAACACTTTGGCGTTGTTCGTCTAATTAGCGTGTGTATCGCTCGTGTTTGTATCATAACAATTTGATGACACAATTAACTTACCGGCCAGTACAGACACATGAAGCGATAAATTACAGGTATGGGAGCAACAATTATCACCTTCGACGGTTTGCCTTTCATCTTCACGCAGTGATATAAAATTCGAAATAACGAGTGAGAAATCAATAGATTTTAGGATGGAGGGACCGAAAAACAGATTCGAAATAGTGAATAATTCGAATTAGAAGGAATTTGATATATCAGGAGTTAATTAATATACAAATAAAAGGGGAAAAAACGGGACCGAACTTCAAATTTGAGATAACCGGAAATTCGAAATATCAGAGTTTGAGTTGGTGAGTATCAACTGTATTTAGTATTTCAATTAAAAATTGACCAAGATCAAGGTTATTTGGGGGTTAATGTTAATTTATCATACCTTGTATAGGTGTTGTCCATAGGAACAATGTAAGCAAGTATAAACAAAATCTGTTTTGACCACTATTAAAGTTTTTCTATTAAATATTGGTCATTTGGAAGTCAAGGTCATAGTATCGTACCTTACTGAAAGGTGTGGTTCTAATGAAAATTGTGTGCAAGTATGAACAAAAAAGAATTTATGGCCAATAAATTTTTTTTCTATGACAAGACGCAAACACTGCCAAGGCGAAGAAAGTAATTCAAATTTTTCATCGAAACAGCCGAGCTAAAAATGACAAAAAAAAAACAACACCAAGTTATGACAATAATTACAGCAATTTAGATAAATTCAACAGGCCAGAGGTGTTTATTAGGTAACGGGGAAGACGCTGGGTGCTGGTCAAAGAAAAAAACAATCACACGAAATAGGAATATTTGGGATTTTTTTTTTTTTTATGTTATATAGGTGTCATACAACATTTTTATGGGTCAAGTAGTCTGCACTTGTCAAAATAATGACTGCATTGCTCGTGTAATAAGACAACTAAGTATCAAGCAATTGTAAAAATATGTTGATCTTCGACAATTTTTTCCCAACACCTTTGCTTACTGCCTGAGGAAACTGACTTTAAAAGGAAAAAATTAAGACACAGACTAGGTCACTTTCTTCACAAGAAAAAACATGCAGTCACCTCTTTCTTTCCTTTTTTATTCTTTTCATTCTTCTCCTCTTCATTGTCCTCTTGCCTACATGTTAGTCCATTTTTTCCAGTAGATGCACTTGCCTAAATAAAGTACTTAAGAGTTAACTATAGCAATTAAAAAAGCCATGAACATACATAAAATTATATGACTGTAACACATTTTATTACAGTCCTGTCAATCTAGACATGTGTCCATAGAATACAGATGCCATGCTTTTTGCGACACAAAGAGATTGGGACAGAGAGCAGACGAACAAATGATTAAACAAGGGCAAATCTAAATGCCGCCCACCAGGTGGGGACACAAAACATACTTCCATAATAGGAATGTGCCTTTTATAAGCTGAGCTGACATACACACAAATATTCAAACTTAGGCAGACACTTAAGACATCATCTTTATTTTATACATACAAATAACCATCGTCATGCAGACATTTATAGCAGTTCAATTTTTTGTTCAGTCTGCAGTATGATTTGTTCAGTCTATAGCATTGTTTATCTTTCTCTAGGTTTAATTGTTCAACTGTGTTTCATATACTACTGAAATTTTGTCTGAATGTTATTTTACTTGTGATTTATTTAATGCATCACTAGTCGTGTGACTGTGTCATTTCACAAATGAGTCTTTATCAACTTTACAGGTCACTTAATTACCTTAGTCCCTTCTTCCAGCTCTTTTTCGTCATCATCATCATCATCATGGATCTGTTCTCGCTGAAATCATATGCAATTATTTGAATCTTATGCAACATCAAAGAAGGTATTGCACAACACAACAAACTTTGAAATAAAAGAATACATGGTTAATACTTTTTTTCAGCTGCAATATGATGTAGACAATGCTCAGCTGACATCCATATAAATATACCTACTTAGGCAGACAACAATACATTTTCTTTATTTCACACATACAAATGACCATCATTATGTAGACAAAAATCACGAAGGATTTTAATTGTTTGTTCAGTCTATATTATTGCTTATCTTTACCTAAGTTTTATCATGTTTTAATCAAGATAAACATTCTAAGTTTTATAAAGATACAATCATAAACGTGACCTAGACTGTTAACAAGGTTATCCTTTGATTTGATTTGTTGACCTAGTTTTTAACTTCATATGACCCAGATTCGAACTTGACCTAGAGATCATCAAGATACTGACTGACTGTTAAGTGTTTATTTACCCTCGCACTTAGCTCTAGGCTTTTTGGCGAGCAGGATAAGAAGATTACGATGCCAGTGGACAGCATCGGCAGGTTCGCTACTCCTCCCGGTGTTGCACCACTGGCTGGATAAGATGATTATTCTCTAGGCTGGTTCTTGGCGATATGATGTTTCATCTTCCATGCTGTTGTCGAGTTTAAAGTTGCTGTTGACTGGGTCAATCTCAACCCGCTGAGCTTGAAGCATTGCGTTAAAGCGATTTGAGACCGAAGCTGTCAAACAGACGAGTAGCCCGACGATGAAGATTCTAGAAGATTCTAGTAGATAAGTTGTTTAAAAGATGATTCTTGAAGACCAAGTTGATTCTGTGGATATGGAGGTTCCCGTCAAAAGATGTTTCTTGGGGTAGCTGTAGTACTATTGAAGCATGCTGATTCTTGTAGATTTTTCAAAACGACCCTTTTTAACACCCTGTTAAAAACATAAAAACGATGATAGGTTAAAAATCCCTCCATGTAAACGTGGAGGGACCGTGACCCACTTAGAAGGCTGGAGCTTGCCCAGGAGACGTCCGTCCTGCTCGACAGCCGCTTGAACCGATGGATCATCAAGATAAACATTCTGATGATGTTTTATAAAGATACACTCATAAGTGTGACTTCTAGAGCGTTCGTTAACAAGGTTTTCCTTTGATTTGACTTGGTGACCTAGTTTTTAATTTCACATGACCCAGATTTGAACTTGACCTACAGATATCAAGATAAACATTCTGACTAAGTTTAATGAAGATACAATCAAAAATGTGACCACTTGAGTGTTAACAAGGTTTTCCTTTGATTTGAATTGGTGACCTAGTTTTTAACTTCACATGACCCAGATTCGAACTTGACCTTATAATAATCAAAATAAAGATTCTGACAAAGTTTCAAGAAGATACAGTCATAAATGTGACCTCTAGAGTGTTAACAAGCTTTTCCTTTGATATGTCCTGGAAACCTAGTTTTTGACCCAACATGACCCAGTTTTTGTACTTCTCCTTACTATTGTTAAGATGAACATTCACACCAAATTTCAGGAAGATTCCATGAAAAATATGGTCTTCAGAGTGAAAAAAAGGTTTTCACATTTTTGGACCCTGTGACCTAGTTTTTGACCCAATTTCATCCAATTTCGAACTCATCCGAGCTTTCATGGCAGTCGACAATCTTACCAAGTTTAATGAAGTTCCAATCAAAATTGTGACCTCTAGAGTGTTAACGAGGCAAATGTTGACAGACAGACGACTGACGCTGGACAGAGGGTGCTCACAATAGCTCACCCTGAGCATACACTCAGGTGAGCTAAAAATGCATTTATTTAATGCACCACTGTCCAGTTTGAAGAGCAGTAGTGTAACTGTGTCATTTCACAAATGAGTCTTTAACAACTTTACAGGTCACTTAATTACCTTAGTCCCTTCTTCCAGCTCTTTTTCGTCATCATCATCATCATCATGGATCTGTTCTCGCTGAAATCATATGCAATTATTTGAATCTTTTGCAACGTCAAAAAAGGTGTTGCACAACACAACAAACTTTGAAATAAAAGAATACATGGTTAATTCATGTTTTAAGCTGCAATATGATGTAGACAATGCTCAGCTGACATCCATATAAATATACCTACTTAGGCAGACACACAATACATTGTCTTTATTTCACACATACAAATGACCATCATTATGCAGACAAAAATCACGAAGGATTCTAATTGTTTGTTCAGTCTATAATATTGCTTACCTTTCTCTAGGTTTAACTGATTAACTAGGTTTCATATGCTACTGAATTTTTGTCTAAATCTTATTTTACATGTAGTTATATTTATTTTAATACTTTGTTGGGTTTAACGTCGCACCGACACAATTTAGGTCATATGGCGACATTCCAGCTTTAGTGGTGGAGGAAGACCCCAGATGCCCCTCCGTGCATTATTTCATCACGAGCGGGCACCTGGGTAGAACCACCGACCTTCCGTAAGCTAGCTGGATAGCTTCCTCACATGAAAGAATTCGACTACCCTGACGGGATTCGAACCCATAGTGGTGAGGGGCCTGTGATTCTCGGTCAGTGACCTTAACCACTCGGCCACGGAGGCCCCCATATGTAGTTATAAAAAATGCATTTATTTAATGCACCAATGTTCAATTTGAAGAGCAGTAGTTTGTGTCATTTGACAAATAAGTCTTTATCAACTTTACAGGTCACTTAATTACCTTAGTCCCTTCTTCCATCTCTATTTCGTCATCATCATCATCATCATCATGGATCTGTTCTTGCTGAAATCATATGCAATTATTTGAATTTTTTGCAACATCAAAGAAGGTATTGCACAACACAACAAAATAAAAGAATACATGGTTAATATTTTTTTCAGCTGCAATATGATGTAGACAATGCTCAGCTGACATCCATATAAATATACCTACTAAGGCAGACACACAATACATTGTCTTTATTTCACACATACAATCGACTATCATTATGTTTGTTAGGACTATATTATTGCTTATCTTTCTCTAGGTTTAACTGTTTAACTAGGTTTCATATGCTACTGAATTTTTGTCTAAATCTTATTTTTCATGTAATTATAAAAAATGCATTTATTTAATGCACCACTGTTCAATTTAAAGAGCAGTAGTTTTGACTGTGTCATTTCACAAATGAGTCTTTATCAACTTTACAGGTCACTTAATTACCTTAGTCCCTTCTTCCAGCTCTTTTTCGTCATCATCATCATCATGGATCTGTTCTTGCTGAAATCATATGAATTATTTTAATCTTTTGCAACATCAAAGAAGGTATTGCACAATACAAAAAACTTTGAAATAAAAGAATACATGGTTAATACTTTTTTCAGCTGCAATATGATGTAGAGACAATGCTCAGCTGACATCCATATAATTATACCTACTTAGGCAGACACACAATACATTGTCTTTATTCCACACATACAAATGACCATCATTATGCAAACAAAATTCAAGAAGTATTGCAATTGTTTCTTCTATCTTCTAGGTTTAATTTTTCAATTGTGTTGCATATTCTACTTTAATTTTGTCTGAATGTTATTTTACATGTTATTATAACAAAAGCAGTTTGGAAAACCACATGCTCGACTATTCTCAGTGCTTGATAGTAAATCAAATGCTTAACACAACTCAGTTCTTAATGTAATAAGGGCAGATAACTCTGGATAGGCATGTCACAGGGTTATCAGCCTTTTCAGTATGGACTCCTCTTGTGATTCTTGTGATAGTGAATAACTATTCCGAGTTTCAAGTAGATATTTTTGATAGTATATGAGAAATTGACTATTTGGTAGTCATAAAAAAGGGAAATAACTCTTATATAAAGCTTAATAGTGTTGTCTCCTCATGTCAACAGAAGTAGGTCAAAACATTTTACAAGTGTATTGAGTTTCAAGTTGAAAGCTTTGATAGTGTTTGAGAGTAAAGTCAGCCAACATATGGATGTCATTATGATAAACAAGAGTTCAAAGTTTCAAAGCCATATGTCAAATAGTTTTGACAAAATTTAGACTTGTATGAAATTTTAACCAATTTTATGTTTAAAAGGGGCCATAATTCAGCCAAAATAGTTAACAGAGTTATGTACTCTTGCCTACTAGTGGATACTGTGATAATTTACAAGTGTCGAAAGTTTCAAAGCCATAGGTGAAATAGTTATAACAAAATATTGCATTGTATAACATTTGTACCATTTTTTAAGTTCAAAAAGGGCCATAATTCAGCTAAAATCCTTGCAAGAGTTACCTCCTCTTGTCTGGATGTAGCCATGGTGATGGTTAACAAGTGTTGAAAGTTTCAAAGCTTTATCTCAAAAGACTGATACGAAAAATTTAACTAATTAAACCAAGATTTATAAGTAAAAAGGGGCCATAATTCAGCCAAAATCATTGATAGAGTTATCTCCTCTTGTTTAGATTTTACTATGTTGATGATAAACAAGTGTTGAAAGTTTCATTTAAATATCTTTACTAATAAAGAAGATATTGGACTTTATAAAAAACTTTAACCAATGCAGATGCCGGCGCCAGGGTGAGTGCAATAGCTCTCCTTATTCTTCGAATAGTCAAGCTAAAAAATGCATTTATTTAATGCATCACTGTTCCATTTGAAGAGCAGAAGTGTGATTGTGTCATTTCACAAATAAGTCTTTGTCAACTTAACAGGTCACTTAATTACCTTAGTCCCTTCTTCCATCTCTATTTTGTCATTGTCCTCATCATGGATCTGTCCTTGCTGAAATTATATGCAATTATTTGAATCTTTTGCAACATCGAAGAAGGTATTGCACAACACAACAATTTTTGAAATAAAAGAATACAGTTATTATACTTTTTTAGCTACAATGTGATGAAGATTGAAATATTATCCATGGTGTGGTCTTTTTTAAGCTCAGCTGACATCCATATATAAATATTCCTACTTTGGCAGACATATAATGCACAGTCTTTTTATTTTACACATGCATATAACCATTATTATACAAACAAAAAACATTCAGTATTTATAGCAGTTCAGTTTTTAGCTCAGTCTTATAGTGTCATTTTCTTTTTTGAACGTTTAACTGTTCAAGCAGGTTTCATATGCCTCTCAGTCTAACATTTTACTTTAGATATGATTATAAAAATACACTCATTCAATGCATCAACGTCTATTAGTAGAACAACTACTAGACTACGTGTCATTTCACAAACAAGCCACTGTCTATGTTTACTTTACAGCTCACTAAATTACCTTAGTCCCTTCTTCTATCTTCTTTTCATTATGATGGATCTGTCCTTGCTGAAATCATATGCAATTATTTAAATCTTTTGCAACATCAAACAAGATGAGACACAACACAACAAACATTGATCTAAAATGAAATAATACCCATGGTGTGGCCTTTTATAAGCTCAGCTGACATCCATATTAATAGTCCTACTTAGGCAGACATATAATACACTGCCTTTACTTTACACATACAAATGACCATCATTAGGCAGACAGATATATACTGATCATGAATAAGAAATAGGCTGTTGTATTATATTTTGAATAAGAAAAATGTAATAAATTATTCATATTTCAAAATTTAAAAAATAAATAAATGAAATTGTGATTAATCAGGCTGTGTGAAAATAGTCTAGGAAACAAGTTATTATATTTACCTGTGATATATTTAATATAATTGTGCTTAGGCCACTTTCTTCTGAATCAGTTACGTAACTGTCATCAGATGAGTTATCTGTAAAATATATGCTGCTTTTGAGCAAATATCACAAAAATACATAATGTACAATCTTGTGACGATACAAAAAATAAAAAAAACAAAAATGAGTGTCAAAATGTCACAAAATATGCCCGTTTGGGTTACACTGAATGGTAAAGGATGTGTTTATTTCTGGTAAAATTTTTAAGGAAAACAAATTATGGACAGGAATATTGTGTTGAGAAATTATGCAAACCAATCAAGTTTGATGGCGAAATAATAAAAACTATTTAAATAAGAGAGCGGACAAGGTTATTTGAGGCAATTTTAGATAATTCAAGGGCCACAATTTTGAAGTGGTTGACCCGATCTGGCTAATTATCGAACTTGACCGAGATTTTAAGCCCACAAACATTGTCATCAAGTTTGAAGATGGTACATAAAAGTATTTGAGTTAGAGACAGGACAAGGTTAATTTGGCCAATTTTAGGCAATTCAAGGGCCATAATTCCAACATACTTAAGCTAATCTGGCTGGTTAATGAATTTGACTAAGATATTATGCCAACAAACATTGTCACCACCTCTGAGGATGATACAATTAAAACTATTCGAGTTAAGAGAGTAGACAAGGTTAATTTGGCCAATTTTGGGCAATTCAATGGCATAATTCCAAAGTGCTTCAGCAGATCTGGCTGGTTATCGAACTTGACAGAGATATTATGCCCACAAACATTGTCATCAAGTTTGAAGATGATACATAAAAGTATTTGAGTTAGAGAGCAGACAAGGTTAATTTGGCAAATTTTGGGCAATTCAATGGCCATAATTCAGACGTGCTTCAGCGGATTTGGCTGGTTATCAAACTTGACCGAGATATTATGCCCAAAAACATTGTCACCAATATTGGAGATGATTCAATAAAAGCTATTTGAATGAGAGAGCAGACATCATTTTATGGACACGGCCCACCCGTTGCAGGTGTTCACGTAATACTTCCCGTTTTTCAAAGAGGCGTATGAAAATATACCTTTAAGATCATTGGAATTAAATGGCAGAACGATTTTGATATGTAATAAAGTTTGAGACATTACAAGTCCAAAAAATGACAAAAGATTAACTGTTGTTAATCCAACCACTGACATTTGCATCAAAGTTTCACAATGCCTGTAGTAGTACATGTAATTACCAAAAAAATATTTCAATTTACCATTTTCAAAATACATACAAGTACAATCAAAATCAGACGTAAAAACTGCACATACCTGATATATTTCCAATATCAAAGGGATCATCATCGTCATCGTCATTGTTGTTGTAGGAAAGATGATCTGTTGAATGTAAATTAAACACTACAAGCACTGAGATCATTGAGATGCTAATTATTTCCTGATGTTAAAGAAATGAAGTGTAAATGTCTAACACAGCGACAGCCTTGTGCAATAAAATACAGAAGGGAAGTTTAAATGTAAATATAATATGCTGTATAGTGAAAAAAAGCACAAATTCCCATAGCTAATAAAGATAGCCCATTTCCAAGGCAGTGATCATGATCAAAATCCCCAGCCAATAAACAACCTTTCCAGAATTTTTCTGCGAATCCTTGCACAATTTTCATATAAATATTGTAACATACAAACTGCACAACAAACAGAAGAGAAACAATACCCCCTTTGCACAGGTATTAAGAACATTAAAATATTGTTTTAAAAGAAACATAACATGAACAAGTTAAAATTACCATATTTCTTCTCAAGCTGTGATAATTAAAAATTGCATCTGTTGCAGTAACAGTATTTTTCAATCATGTGTTTTATTTTATACTTTGTTCCTCTGGTTTGAAATTGATCAAATACTATGATTACTCATGATGCCTGTATACCTAGCTATATACTTAAAACTTATATAATGGAATTCTATTAAAATTATACACACTTTCAACCAAACAGAAATATTTGTTAAATTTATTAGCCTACTTTGTTAAAGGCCATAACATCAGTGAAGAATAAAAAATTCTTTTTTTAGCTCGTTTCACTACATCAGCCTGCATGTATGTTCTAAAGCAGCATTTTTTGTTCTGACGAAGAATTTAATATTACTTCTATAAAACGTAAAACTTCTATGAAACACATTGGTAACTAACATGACAAAAACAAGAGCTGTTTGTAAAACACATATGCCCCCCATGATGGCCTGTCGGAGGAAAGAGGTAAGTCAACAAATATTACAAGATCCTTATGTGGTAGATAAAGGTCAAAATAAACCAAAAATTCTAGGTAACATCCATGTCTTACTACAGAAAAAGTGGTTTCAGTTTTTCATTATGACCAATAATAAAAAAAGTTGCTACTTACAGTAACAACCAAGGGAAGTAATTTTAAAAAAAAATCAGAGTAATCTCCCTTAGCAAATCAAGTAATCTGATTTATTTATATCGAAAATGTAAACAAATATCTATTGTTCACAAGCAATCATCAGTTTCAGTTTAATGACCTTGACCATTGACCTAACAACAATAGAAGGTCATCTACTGACCGCAGCCAATCATCCTATTACTCGGCGAAAACCATTGCCAGTTTTGAGGGCACTGTGACCCTGACCTTTGACCTGTTGACCCCCAAAACAATAGGGGTCATCTACTGACTATTGGCAATCATCCTATAAAGTTTGGCAGCTCTAGGTCCAAGTGTTCTCTAGTTATTGAGCAGAAACGATTTTCAGTTTTGTGGTCACTGTGACCTTGACCTTCAACCTTCTGACCCAAAAGAAGATAGGGGCCATCTACTGACTAAAGGCAATCACCATTTAAAGTTTGACTGCTGTATGCCCAACCATTCTCTAGCTATTAAGCGGAAACCATTTTCAATTTTGAGGGCACTGTGACCATGACCTTTAACCTACTGATCCTCAAACCAATAGGGGTCATCTGCGGACCACAGGCAATCATCCTATAAAGATTAGAACCTGTAGGCCCAAGTGTTCTCTAGTTATTCACCGGAAACCATTTTCAATTTAGAGGTTACTGTGACCTTGACCTTTGACCTACTGACCTCAAAATCAATAGGGGTCTTCTGCTGGTTATGGCCATCCTCTACAACAAGTTTCAAGATGGTAGGCCAAAGCGTTCTAAAGTTATTATCCAGAAACGGTTTTATTATTCTGGGTCACTGTGACCTTGACCTTTAATGTACTGACCTCAAAATCAATAGGGGTCATCTCCTGGTCATGACCAACTTCCATATTAAGTTTCAAGACAGTAGGCCAAAGCGTTCTAAAGTTATTTTCCGGAAACCGTTTTATTATTCTGGGTCAATGTGACCTTGACCTTTGATGTACTGACTTCAAAATCAATAGGGGTCATCTGCTGGTCAATACCAACCTCCATATCAAGTTTCAAGATGGTTGGCCATAGTGTTCTAAAGTTATTGTCGGGAAACGGTTTTATTATTCTGGGTCACTGTGACCTTGACCTTTGACCTCAAAATCAATAGGGGTCATCTGCTGGTCATGACCAACCTCCACAATAAGTTTCAAGACAGTAGACCAAAGCGTTCTAAAGTTATTGTCCGGAAACCGTTTTAATATTCTGGGTCACTGTGACCTTGACCTTTGACGTACTGACCTCAAAATCAATAGGGGTCATCTGCTGGTCATGACCAACCTCCATATCAAGTTTCAAGACAGTAGGCCAAAGCGTTCTAAAGTTATTTTCCGGACACTGTTTTATTATTCTGAGTCACTGTGACCTTGAACTTTGACGTACTGACCTCAAAATGAATAGGGGTCATCTGCTGGTCATTATCAACCTCCACATCAAGTTTCAAGATTGTAGGCCAAAGCATTCTCAAGTTATCATCCGGAAACCACTTGGTAGACAGACAGACAGACGGACCTACCAACCGACGGACCGACATCTGCAAAACAATATACCCCTCTTCTTCGAAGGGGGGCATAATGAAAATGTTGTTTTGAATCTTGAAAATTGCTTTTTATTCGAATTGTCCATTTCAAATTAAACAATGTTGAAAAGCAGTCTTTTGTTAGAAAGCTTTCAAAATGTGTATTTCTTTCATAAATGGTCACATTTGACAAGTTTAGTACACTAAATACTAAAATGTACAGGTCTTGCTTTCTATTCACTTTGTATTCATTCGTGATTTTGTGGCTTTTAAAAAGTTGCTTACCACATGTTACTTTGTAAGATTGTTCCTTTTTCATGCAGGGGACAAACATAAAATGTTCTTATGAAACTTAAAATAGGCTGAATTGCCTTAATGTATATTAAGATACTGTTATTTTGATGTTCTGTAATGACAATTTCTTTGACAGATACATTGAAAACTGTAAATTTACATTTAAATTAATTTTTGTCACTGGTTAGAATGAAACCTTTTATGTTAACTTTAAAGATACAAGTGAAAAAGTCATTTTTACACAAAATAGTTATCAGTAATCAGGAAAAACTCCTTTAAAAATACCATTATTTGATGATCTCAAGTCAACCGAATAAGAACAAAAACTAGAACTGTCACTGAAAGCACTCTGAGTCCAACTGGATTCAGAACAAAAACAAAGCTGAAGTTCAACTCTACTGTGACAGATTTTTATGAAAATTATGTCATTAAAAAAAATAATGTATGCTGACTCCTATACACCTCCCTTCAAACATAGTTTGTTATTGTACATGTATATATAATACCTGTTTTGTGTTATGCCTCCACCATAAATTGCTGCTGTCGGCGTAATCATACAGGAGTTCTTGCCCTGGATCAATATGTTTCAAAGCAAACAAACACAGTTTCTGGGTGTTATTTACAATTTTCAATTTCATCACACAGTTTGCTTCCTTACTAGGTGCGTCGTTTACAAAGTGGCATACATGGCCTTGTGTACTGCTGGCATCAATGCTGAAATAAATTTTATTTACTTTTTACTTCATTTTGTTTTCACTCACCTACTTCAAGCAACAAGAGGCCCATGAGGGCCAGATGCTCTACTGACTTCTATCACCTATAATTAACATAGCTGAAAATGGGTGGGGCGGGCCAATAGGCCAATATTGACCCCTGCAGCATCGGGAAGGGGGGGACAATACTGACCCCAGGGGCATGATTTGAATAAACTTGGTAAAAGACCTTAAGACAATGTTACATATCAAGTATGAAAGCTGTGGGCATAGTGGTTTTGGAGAAGATTTTCAAAGTCTTTCTTAAATAACTCTATGTAAACATGAGGGCCATAATGGCCCTATATCGCTCACCTGTCTAATACTCACCAGATTGTTTTTCGATTTGACCTGGTGACCTATTTTTGACTGGAAATGACCCAGATTCAAACTTGACCTAGAGATCATCAAAATAAACATTCTGACCATGTTTTAAGTGGATACATACATAAATGTGAGCTCTAGATTGTTAACAAGCTTTTTCTTCAATGTGACCTGGTGACCTAGTTTTTGACTGGAAATGACCCAGATTTAAAACTGACCTAAAGATCAACAAAATAATCATTCTGACCAAGTTTTACGAAGACACATACATAAATGTGACCTCTAGACCGTTTTACCTTCAATCTGACCTGTTGGCCTAGTTTTTGACCAGAAATGACACAGATTCTGATTCAACCTAGAAATTATCAAAATAAACACGTTGACAACCTTTTAAGAAGATATATACATAAATGTGACCTCTAGAGCATTAACAAGCTTTTCTTTCAATTTGATCTGGTGACCTAGTTTTTGACCTGAAATGACCCAGATTCAAACTTGACCCAGATTAAGCGCCAAAGATGATTTCTGACCAAAACTGTGGCCTCTATCGTGTTTACAAGCTAATTGTGAACGGACGGATGGATGAAGAGTGATCACAAAAGCTCACCCTGTCACTATGTGACAGGTGAGCTAAAAAGATACCCCCCTTGGGTGGGGGCCAATAATGACCCAAGGGCCATGACTTTAACAAGCTTAGTATAGGACCATTAAAAAATGTTACATACCAAATATGAAAGCTCTGGGCTCAGTGTGTCTGGAGAAGATTTTCAGAGTTTTTCCTATATAACTCTATGTAAAACATATTAGCCCCAGGGCGGGACCTATACTGACCCTAGGGCAATGATTTAAACAAACTTGGTAGAGGACCATTAGACAATGTTACACACCAAATATGAAAGCTCTGGGTCTAGTGGTTCTGGAAAAGAAAAAATGTCAAAGATTCCAATTTTAAAATCTATTTTAGCCCTGTGACCTGCATATGCAACAGACTGGAACCATTTGAACAATTTTGAAAGAGGACCACATAAGGATCATTAACATGAAGTTTGGTCAAATTTGGCCAAGTGGTTTAGGAGATGTTGTTTAAATGAAAGGTTAACTCACAGTCGAACGCAAATGTACAATTCTAAGTCCCCTTACAGGGCCCCTATATATTTTAGCCCCTAAATTCCTAAAGACATAGGAACCCAGTCATTTTTACAAATCTTAACCTCCTTCAACAATGCTTTCGTGAAAATATAGGCAAAATCATTTCAAAAAAAAAAAAAAAAAAAATATTTTATTGACATGTGTCCCCTAATTGAACTCTCGGGGCAGGGTCATTTTTAACCCTAGGGACACCATTTGAACAAATGTAACAGAACTATAGATGGTCATTATTACTACATAAACATTTTGAAAATCTGTTGGGCCGTTCATGAGAAGAAGATTTTTTAAGTTTTGGACTATGTTTAGTAATGGCGGCCATCTTGAATTTCAGATTGAAAAAAAAAAAATCTTCGGTTTAGTCTCCTATGCAATAGAAACACCCATGTGAAGTTTCAGTTTAACTGGCCTAGCTGTTTCAGAACAGATGAAAGAAAAAGAGAATTTTCTGTTTTCCCATAGTATCCCTATGCAAAATTCTAAGTCCCCTTACAGGGCCCCTATAAATTTAGCCCCTAAATTCTTATCTGCAATCAAACCCCTACACAAAGGGGTAATTTATGCAAAATATGAACAAATCTGACATACCAGTTCTTAAGAAAATGAATTTAGTAATTCCCAATTTGTACCCTTTTGAGGCCCCTCCTGACCCCTTAAGACAGTGGAACCCAGTCATTTTTACAAATCTTAACTTCCTTCACCAAACAATGCTTCTGTGAAGATATAGGCAAAATCATTTCCATTTTAAAAAAAATAAATAAAAAATATTATAATGACATGTGTCCCCTAATTGAACCCTCGGGACAGGGTCATATTTAACCCTAGGGACACCATTTGAACAAATCTAACAAAACTATAGTTGATCATCATTTCTATATAAACATTTTGAAAATCTGTTCGGCTGTTCATGAGAAGTAGATTTTTTAAGTTTTAGACTATTTTTAGTAATGGCGGCCATCTTGAATTTCAGATCGAAAAAAAATCTTCTGTATAGTCTCCTATGCAATAGAAACACCCATGTGAAGTTTCAGTTTAATTGGCCTTGTGGTTTCAGAGAAAGTGCTGCTAACAGACGACAGACGACGGACGACAGACAACGCGCCATCGCATAAGCACTTCTGGCCAGTAGAGCTAAAAATCAATCTTTTATCTTTAATTTGATACCAAAAACATTTTTCGGAACCTATTCTAAGTATACCGCATTTTGATTTGAAAAGTATGACCATTGACCGGAATCGCAAATATCTGTCAAAATGGCGGCCGATTAAATTTCCAAATAGCAGTACTCGATAAAAAGCTTCGTCCTGAAGGCAAACAATGTAAGAACATCATTGTTGACATGAATCAACTGGTAAGTAAATTATTTTATACTTTTTTAACAAAATACGACAAAAAATGCAGCAGAATGGGAATTTTTGGCTCAGTATGCATTAATAAAATTATATGTCAGAGACATCAGGACATAGTACAGTTCGCCGAGTATTTTCCACTCCAAAATGAAAATTTTTGCTTGTTGCATATAAAAGCGATGTGTATATAGATGGAAAATCATTTTCGGAAACATTTGTAGAATAAAAGTAATTATTTGCGTTTGTTTTATCACTTAATTTATGTTATGTTGTTGTATTTTCTTGTGCGTCTACTTTCGTTATCGAGTGTTGTGAATATTCGGATAGAAGGATTCGGATATCCGGCAAGCAGTGTAATATTTTCAGATGATAAACATATTATTTTTTGGTGTCATCCACATGTCTGCTGTTGATACCATTGTTGAATATGAAAATGATTATAAAATAAATTATTTACATTAATATCATTTTGTATTTTCAGACAATGGATGGCGAAACTTGGACCATTCTGTCATTCTATAGGGCTTACAGAAACCTCAGCTGCTGAAGGAGATATACCAGTTTTTAACAGTATATCAAACGGTGTGGCTCTTGAACTGAAACCTTATTGTGATGCTAAGAATTTGACTTATGAACAGTTCATTAACATCCTGTCAAAACTTGATCCAGACTTTAGTGCCATCAACCCAAAATCTGTTGCCTCAAAATTAAACCGTCTCAAAGACCATAAAAAGTGTCTCACATCCAAGAAGAAAGTAAAGGGCAATACATGAAATAACTGTGATGCTGTAATGCAGTAGGTCTTGGCCATTTTAATATTTATTAACACATTTCCATATGTATGTATGATGATATTTTTTTTATAAAATCAAAAACTTATTCCAAACATTTTAGTCAGATTATAGTAATATTTTAAACTAAATGATATTTTTATACTGAGTATATGTAATATATTGGTATTAAAAACATTATACTATGATTGATGACCATTTGTAACATTGCATTATCATACTATATGTTCAAATTTACTATATTATGCTGAGATTGACGAAAGAAAAAGAAAATGTATTCTTTTTTACTTAATTTTGTTGTGTTTTTCCTGTGTTGTGGCAGTGTCTGCTCTACACAAAAACTAATGACAGAAATGGATTCTACAGGAAAAAACCTATCAGACTGTGAAGTTTCACGAGTATAGCGTAAAGAATAAAATAGTTATGAACATTTGAAGTGAAAATTTTCCTTTTCTTGGGTCCGCAAACGCGACTCGATTTCCTATATAATATACTAGTAAAAATTTCCAGGAAAACGCGACTTAGTCCAAACTTCAATTCTTCATAACTTTTTTTAATTTTAAAGATATTTCAAAAATTTAAACTGTTCTGGATTAGGCAAACAAAGCTCTTTAAGTTTTATTTGTTTAATGTACAATATTTGGATCATGAAAATTTAGCTGGGGTTGCTACCATTAAGCCTTTTATGAGAAGCTTACAAGGTGTATTCAACTAAAACCATCAAAATTTACCTTAAATTAAATTATCTCTTTAAATTCTCAACAATCTCTTGAATTAAATTACCTAAATTAAATTAAATTATCTATACTCATGCAATGTGTGCAAGGAATCTATGTCAGAAAATAAGGCATAATAATATTTTAAATGAAGTCAATGCAATGGTATTCCAGGAATTAAAGGATGTCAGGGCTGAGATGCCTTATTTGTCTGTGGAAAGCCCAGTATGAAACCCCAAACCTTCCCTGCTATACCTTTGCTACTCTACATACCACAGTTTTTTTCCGATTAAAGGTGAAGAAGAACATTTTGTTTTCGGCATATTTCTTTTCTCGCCTCTCCCCCTCTTCCTCTGTTAATCTTTCTCCAACATATTCTAGTAGGAAGTCACCTTTCCGGTGGTCAACTGTGGTAAAAACTCCAAACCCTATAAATAAAGCCAAAACAATTACCAGTAGCAGCATATAGCAGTACAACAGTTACTAGCAACTAAACTAGAACACTTTGGTATTCAGGTAGAACTTATACTGAACATGAGCAGTCAGAATAGCATAAGTCCCGCTCAGGTAGTTAAGTGTCAGTGCAAATATTTATTACCGGCAATAAAAAGTGATCCTGTGACATTGACCTTTGACCATAAAACAATAGTGGTCTACTACTATGATCAAGACCAATCATCATATTTGATAAGAAGTTTGTATAATGAATGGTTCTCCCGATAATAAGCCATTTTGCAATTAAGTAACCCTGTGATATTGACCTTTGAAAAGTGACTCAAAAATCAATAGGGGTCATCTACACATCAAGACTATCATCATATGAAGTATGATGTCTAAGTGTATGGCCCCTTGATATGCCAGTCTGCCTGCGCTACATGTATGTGTCATTAGCTCGTGTTATTAACGCGACCAAGTAACAAAGAAAAGCCAGCAACAAGTTTTACTATTTGTAAGTTTAGTAAACAAACACAATTTCATTTGCTCAATGTATTATTCAATTAGTAAATACGAGCGAATGAGTGTAATTTTACACCCCCAAATTATATCATATTCATGGTTACAATAGCATTGCGCTAAGAAACTGTCGACACTTGCTAGATGCTATGTTATATTGGAGCTCTACTTAAATTTCACGATATGAACAGATAATGCATCCACAAAAAAATCTACCAAGAAAATCTGTCAATGTTTACAACTTCTGCTCTGCATGCATCTTTCTTACCTTTGAAATCAGACACATATTTTACTTTAAACCTCTCCTTGTCAATCCCTGCTGAGCAGTAGTGCAGCATATCCATCTCTGGTGTTCTTTGCTAGAATTAGAAGAAAAACAAATTAACTTTATAATGATATATTCCCTGGGTAACAACTTTTTTTTGGGGTTAACATTTTTTGGGTGGAAAACTGTTCCATAGGTGGTGGGTAATGAAGAAAAGTTTACCTCTTATTATTTTTGTACAATATTAAATTAAGTGCACAATTCTTACTGTTAAATGCATTTTATTATTATAAGCCAGTATAAAAAAATACAAGTGCTGAAACAGTTGAAATTACTAACCGGTTATTAAACATACTTAACCGGTTAACCACAATTTGTTTGCCTTAAATTGACGTAATTTGAGTGTGAACGTGCATGCATTTGTTTTAAACACATTGTGTTTTTTTCAGCTGTTTTTGGAGAAAAACACAGAAACTTTCAAATGCACAATGGTAGACTTATTAATTATGTGCTTATAACTACAAAACTCTGTGACACACAATTTCACTAACGCAGTTTGGGTCGTTTTTGTTATTTTCACTATAGCCTGTGTGCACTTGATGACTACATCAACGCAGCAATTTTAAAGACGCAACGTAGGCCTATTTCATAAATGTGTTCCTTTGAATATTTTATGTGCTTCTTCACAAATCGCACATGACTAATTCTCTGTGTTTACTGCAACACATAAGAAATATAATGGCTTAAAGGAATAGAAACGGTTAAAAGGTTGCCGTCAACAAAACGAAAAACAAATATCTTCTATATCTATAGTTATAAACCACTGGCCTTTCTGCCTCTTGGTGCGGCAAGTTTGTTTTTAAAAAAAAATGTACGTCTGGACTATTGACAATTTAGATTGTTTAATGGCGTATAAGCAAACAGCAATAATTAAACCAGACATTAGCTTTGCAGAAAAATTTTAATGAAATGTTGTTAATGTAGCTAGTATTTATGTACTACAATTTACAATAGTGACAAACTAGTGCTTATAATAATCTGGCATACGTTTCCTAAGGCATAGGTATTCCTCGGCCATTTAAAATGTACCACGCAACATACACTACATGAAGGTCACCATGCCATTCCTTAGTCTAAGCAGCTATAGACTATGCATTTGGCATGCAGTTTAAAATAATCTGATGCAAAATTACTAAAAAACTGTATTAAACATACTACACAAGAGACATCAATTTTATTAATTTACTAAAGAAGAGTAACTTAAACTATAAACCAGTTAGTGAAAAAACTAACTGGGTACTGTTGAACTACCGGGGTAACCATTTAACAGACTAATCTTTTCAGCAATAAAAAATACAAAGAGCTATAACTTAAAAACATTGTAGTGCGGATTAACGGGTCTTGTGCACTGCACACCTCAATGAGGTCTATCCACCTGTGACCTTTCACGATACCTCTTACAGTTTAGGAATAATAATGCAGAAAAAAACAGATGGACAAACGGATGGATGCACAGACAAAGCGGCAACTACCGGTATATGCTCCCCCCTTTGTGAAGTATAAAAAAACAGGATGCAAATTGAAAGTGGGGCAGGCATTCTGGCAATTATTTTATTGTGAATTTAGGAAAAAGAGAAAATCATACTTGGCCATTGCAATCCATATTCTGCAGAACAGCTTTCAACTGGAAGAAAAATTAAATATTATGTTATACATTACACCCTTATTCATCTTGATAAAAGCACTATATTTTAATTATAGTGTTTTAAAATAAGAATCATTAAAGGTCATATAAAACAAGTCTTATATGTTATTTCTCAATGAAAATCATATAGATGTAAAAATTGTTATTTTAACACTTTTAAGATTTTCAGATGCGTTGTAATTAATCACTCAGGCCTTCAGCCTTCGTGATTAGATTCCTACGCATCTAAACTCAAAACCGTGCTTAAATAGCCAACAAGGCACTCAGAACTGAAATCTGTTTCCTAAATAAAATCTGGTTTCAATATTAGAAAATGATTTTTGTTCCCATTATTACTTATGTTTTAAAGTCTGGATAAAGCACACCAATCCAACAAGTGCGACTAAGCTA
Source organism: Panopea generosa (assembly GCA_029582155.1). Taxonomy (NCBI): domain Eukaryota; kingdom Metazoa; phylum Mollusca; class Bivalvia; order Adapedonta; family Hiatellidae; genus Panopea; species Panopea generosa. The sequence goes on from CM055911.1 coordinate 7,337,294, forward strand.
CTTTCCTGTCTGATGACATCATGTTAAAAAAATTTGTTACTTTTAAACAGTAAAACTCGAATAAACAAGAGCACCGTCAAAGCGAAGCTGTCTTAATTTTTTATCAACTAATGTCAATGCCAACCTTGGTCATCTGAAAGTCAAGTTTTTTTCTGTGTTTTTCTAGCTTAAAATGCTGGAAATTAAAGTAACATACAAGGTGATATGTTAAACCGAATTAGGTGGAAATTTTCCAATAATACAGAAGATAAATAATAGCAAATAATGCAAATAATTTAATTTACGTGCTATCAATAAAGGCAGATGAGCTAGCTTAAAAACCGTAACTTTGACCAGCAAAGCCCTGTTTACACTGTCCCGGTTTGGTACCCAGGTTAGTCCAACTAATTGTACGAGAGAGAGAGTCAAGATATTGTGATAATTTTCGTATAGGTCAATATCTCTCCTCCACGTACAACACAGAAAGTACCTTTTTAATGGTGAACCCAGCGCAACAAATTTTATGCGCACATTTAACATGCATAATTTTAACTAACAAAGTATAAAATCATTATTAAAATTTTATGATACCTGGAAAGAATATCCATTTTCACACAAAAGTAAACTAAAATTTATGTGAATCATTTCCAAATATTTCCTATTTAAACAACATATCACCGAGATTACATGTTTTCTACACGCTACTGATTCATGTCACGCAATCGATAACTACACTATTAGCGGTAGTGTACTGTATTTATTTTCACCACACAAAAGGTACTTTCTGGTTTTGACGTTAAGGGATGGATTCTGCTCTATCATGAAAATATCTTCAATCAATCAATTCATGTACGTCAATTTATTTTGGCTATGTTCACTTAAATTATTTTTTTTTTCTTTATGACTACTTTCACATTGTATGTTATTTTTTTAAATTAGGCTTAATATTTGATTTTTAGTATTGTTTGGAACACTGGTTTTAGAACAATGAAAAGCATACTGTTGCCAGGGCTTTTTCTAGGGTATTCACAGGCCCGGTTTTCAGGCACGCCCCTTGAAGGCTTCCCAATGCATAAGATGGTTTTTTCCCCAATCAATTCATGAAAAATGTCAATATATTAGTTTGTTTTCAGTTTCTTGAAAACGTAAATACAAGGTTAAACAATTGTGACTTTTACAAAACAATATTTTTACTATGTCTATTCATCTAATCTGCAGATCATACTCATCAAAATTAGGAACTACATAACCTCTTGGCTTAACAAAGTGTTAGTAATTTATAGTCTTATTTGTATTGTGATTCAATAAAAATATTTGCAACATAATACTGAATAATATTGCTAAATTTGTAGGAATAGGAAACATTGCCCCAACTAATACAAACAATATTTCAATGCAGCGATTTTTTTGCCATATTTTACAGCTGAATATTGGCAGTTTTCCCAAAAAATTGTCCATTTTTCCCCAAAATTAAGATATAATTGCCCCCTCAAATCAAAACATTTCAAGTATGAAATGTAACAGCTTATATTCATGTGTGAGATTCGCAATAATAACATGAAAATTTGGCAGGAATAACATCAGAAACTTCTTTTTAAGACCAAAATCGTATTTAGGTTATGGTCACGAAAACTTGTGACAAACGAAAACAATGGTAGTCTCAAAAGAAATGACGACTTCAGTCAGTTAGAATACATGTACATTTTACCATGCAGATTCATCATTTATGGTCACTGAAAATGACAATACCTAACTTAAAACCATTTCAACACTGCTCAACACAAATATAATAAGTTTAGTTGATTATTTTATAGCTTCGCCCTGCATGCAACACAAGGTAGGCTACTATTTCATCATCAACCTGCAGGTCTACACAAATATAAAAATATATAGCCAAGAAAAACTCACACAGCGCTTTCCATACCATAGTGCCGCCATGTTGGATCGTCTGCATGATGAATACCGAAGCATTCCGAAACCTTCCCTTTCCGAAATATATTTTTAAATCCCAACGGACGGAAAGAAAAAAATCGATTTTTATAATTATGCGTTTTTTGCACAACAAAGAGTGACATGATTAAGAGTTTGGACAAAAATATAGTAAATAATTTTAAAAGTTGAAACATATCGACTTTTTCCATAGTTTATTCAATATTGAAATATGTCTGCCCAAGTGGTATATTACATATATTCTAAAATATACGCCACAAGTTTTAATGATGTAAAAAATGGTAATTAAAACAAAAAAAGCAAAAAAAGTTTGTAATGTTAAAAAGAGAGCACTAAATTTAACTAGACTGCCAATACAAAGTGTAAAAATATTCTTTACGTTAATAGTGAGAATAGTCAAAACATTAAGCAGACCGAATTTTGTCTGCCTAAATTTTGAGTCTGTCTAATGATTATTTATTTATACTTGACGTCTGCCTTATATGTATGATATATATATATAACCTAGGAATAATAAAAAAATTGCCAGTTTCATTAATCTATTGCAGATAGATAATTATATTGTCTGACCAAACTTAATCCTGCCAGTTAATTACATAACATCTTAAACATTTAAAAAGAAAATTAAGTATCAACAATCAAAAATTAACAATGCACACAGTTTAGAGTCCAAACACCTCTTTTGCAGCTGCAAATAGTCAAAAATAGTAAAAAATATCACAAGAATATGAATAAAGAATGCGAGTGTGGAGTGAAAGTGATATTGTAATGTTATTATCTTTTGATTGTATATCTTTATGTAAATATGTAACATAATCTGAATAAATGGGCTATTACAGCTGAAAAAAAAAAAAAAAAAAAAAATTTCACTGCACAAACTGTAGCTTCATTTCAGAGGTGTACAAGTCATACACTGAAATTCCGAAGCAGAATAATAGTGCAAAACCAGCAGCAGCTATCAACAAAAAACTAGCTATAGTTTTAATGGACACAGGTGACAGGTGTTTCAAAAGCTAGATTTTTATTTACTGCTCTCGACATTCCACCACCAGCAAGGAGTCATATGCAGACTTTGACCAACACAGTCAGTGAGGAAATTATGTCCCTTGCCAGGGAAGACATGTCAGAGAAGCTAAAATAAGTGGAGCAGAATAATTTAGCAAAGGGTGCTGAAAACCCGAAATACGAGGGGGTGGGGGGTGGGGATCAGAAAGTTTGTAGACTTTTGCCATAACTTTTTTATTTATCATTGTATTCTAATAATTCTCAGGGAGCCTGTGCCACTATATATTTGCAGTAATTTTTTAAAAAATTGATAACTTTTCATCATTAGTTAATATTCTATAGTAACTATGGAAACGTTGATTAACGTAGTCGGGGCAGTTTTTGCTTTTTTTATTACCTTTACTATTCAATCAAGCGTAGCGTTGCCAAAACGCGTTTTATTTTTAAATAAAAAACATCAATGTATGCTGTATTGTATGCTTGTTTATATCCTTTAAAAAAAAATACACCAATTATGCGCATCTCAAAATGACGTCAATATTATGATGTTACGGTATGCCATTTTGTTTGAAACAAAACGACGTCAGGGCACTTGAAAATGGATTAGCACGCGGCATACCGCAGTTCCGTAAAGTTCTGCTCCATGTTAGGTAATACACCTGTTGAAACAGATAAAACAAAAGTATGTACAGTGAGTTTAATATTTTAAGGTCTCTAGTATTTAAATGTCACAAAAGTGATGTTTTTGAGATGGCCGGTAATCAGTCATTTAAAAAGAGCATATGGGAAATTTGAAAACATATTGGAATCAAAGCATGTTTTACAGAATTTTGTGTCCAGTATACCATCTTGAGATTTCATTAACATATTCACTCAATGGTGTAAATGGTGGCAAAAACGTACAGACCATGAATGAGTGTATTTTGAGAAGGAGTGACTCAGTAAATTTGATACAAAAGCACCCGTTTAAAATACTGACCTCGGTTTTTTGTTGAATACAACGTCATTATTTTGCCCCGACATGACTAACTGCTATGCTTTTACTAGCGCCTTATTTTTTCAATAGTTGACGTATCATGCTAAAATGTTCAAAATATGTCCCATATACATGTATTTCAAATAAAATAACACTATTGTGCAATGTATAAGTGATATAAATAAGTTATGGCAAAAGTATATGAACTTTCTGATTCCCCCTCTTACATAAATGTTTCTGTGGATGGCAGATATAATGGCAGATCTTTCAAATCCTCTTACAAACCTGGCCAGAGCTCCTCACGGACATACACAGTAGCCACTGAAAATATGACTGACCATCAGTACATTATTGGCATGGCTGTGGAAAACAAACTTTGCTGGACTGGAGCCTGGCTGAAGAATCAAGGCTTCGATGTCATTTGTCCCGGAGGACATGCAGAGTGCACTGCAAACATGCAATACCTCAAGGCTCAAGCCACATTCCGAGAGAAGAATGACATATGAGATAGCGGCTGACTTGTCTGTGGAAAATTACTGGATTCGTACTGTGACAAGTGACGGTGATGCAGGATTTTACCTCAGACTGCTGGACTTCTACAAGCAGCTAGATGAGACATGGTAGGTTTCACGACAAGCAGATCCCTATAATTTGGCTGTGCGACAAGAAAAAAAGGCTAGAAATGCTAACTTTAGTATGGAGATGGTGCCCCATTTAAGTATAAACATGGAGAAAAGACAGCAAGCTATTTCAGTACTTTCAAAAGATTTCATGGTGAGATGCAGTCTCATAATAAAAGAACTCACCAGACGCGGAAATGGGGATTTAACCAATATGCTCTCAAAACTACCGTCAGTAACGTCTGCCACCATAGAATGCTATGCCAGAAACTGTAGCAACTGTACATCTGAGTCATTGGACTGCACTGGCCTCTCAGAAGGAAACTGGTGGCTGAAGTCTGCTTTTCTGCCAACAAATGGGATCTCACGTTTGAACATGGACCTAAATGATAAGCCAATGCTGGAAGTTATACTACAAATGAGGCTGAGTGAGAATGCTGTACACAGTGTTAGTTCGAACACATCAACTCAGAAAGTGGAAGCCTTCAATCGAATGGCTCTTTCAACAATGCCGAAAGAAACAAATTACGTGAGGAACTTCAACGGTCGCCTGGCTGCGAATGTTCTGAAAGAAAACAACACCGTGGAAAAATCTGTGACAACAAAACTCAGGCGCATTTCAGCCACAGCACTGTCAGAGCAGACATCACATCACTTGATGCAGATTTCAAGAAGTACAGAATACCAAAAGGCTTACAAATCAACAAGCAAATACAAGAGCTAGCGAATTTCAAACTGTGCAAGACTTGAACACGAGCACCATGTTCTAAGAGCAGCGCGCACTGGTGCACCGGATTACAAGAAAGGCCAGTTTGATGACGATATTGAGTATTGGTATGCATAAATTTGTGCAATGGCTGAAAAGTAAACTAAGTGTCACACCAGTATGTACAGAGACACAGATAACTTCAATGATACAGTGTTTAATAAATAACAACACAAAAAGAATATGATCTTACACACAGGTGTGTACTTTGTCTAGGGTATAGCAACCCTACTGATGATGGCTTGATGCTAGCTGAAACAAAGTTTTGGGGGTTAGGGTTAGAAATCAATATTCATGAACAGAAATGACAAATAACCTATATTATAATTTAAACAAGCTAATATCTGGTGAACAAGCAATTACCTACCCTAGCATAGCCTAGCAGCTCACTTTTAACGAAACGACAAAATGCAATCTGGGAGTCGAACCTCTCAAGTTAACTGACCCATTCACTGTCCATTACTGAAGCAAGCATTTTGACTATTGCTGTCTTAATTACTTTCCAAAGTAAAGTGATTGACGCTGATGCACAATTTATTATTATATAAATGACTGGCCTGTTGAGAGGGTGGCACATCGAGGTCATGCAATTTTATAAATAGTGCCATTCTGTGACAACTTCTGGTTCGATGCCCAGCAGAAGGCGAGTCTCTTTGGTCCAGATACCTAAATACTCCATAACCTTTATTGGTGCAACCCGTCCACAGTATACACTGAGTTTTCAGCCAGCTTTGCAGCCCATTTCTCAAAGATTTTGTCCATATTTCAATTATTTTAAAAATTAAGTAATTTTAAATTGAATTTAAATGAAGTTAAAACATTTCATAGACTTCAAATTGATTTTAAATTCAGCAGACGACACTTCTAAACAGGAAGTTGGATCAAATTCTCTGATACAGAGCATTCTGGGACCAAAACAAATTTTCGTACATTTTTAATATTTTAAATTTTGATTTTAAATTAAATTAAAAATTTACCAACCTCATGCAAATGTTGTCTGTTTTCTGATTTTCAACACCATAGCCTGTCTCCATACCAAATTTCAGGTAGCTAACATCAAAACTGGCAAAGTTATTAAAGATTTACTTTTTTGTTGCTCTCTGCTTCTAGAAGTCAGACCAGTCACTTTTTTGCATATATATTTCAACTGAAATTCTATAGTTTTGGTGTTCTGTCATAAATTTAAAAACATTCCCACACATATAGCACAAGTTAATCAATGCAGGAGACCTATTTAGCAGTATTTCTGTGTCTCTGTAATACCAAAATGATAATCTCGATTTTTCACTATATCCATTTGTCCCATCACTCTATCCAAAATGTCAGGAAAATGCTGGTGCCCGAGTTTCATTCAAGTTGTCTCTATCGTCATACACTCTGACAAAACAGTCCCAGAAAAATACAAAAATATCCTGTAACTTTGTAAATAAAGAATTACACTTTCACACGGGATGAATAATATATGAGGAAATGTAAACATAAACACAAATGAAATGCACAGTTTATATTTTAAATTGACTTACTTCTGTACACAATGACCTCTTGAACAAGAGGTCACCGGTCTTCCTCCATATGAAGGGTTTGAACAGGGTTAATTCAGCATATTTCAGAAATGTTCGCGCATTGTATTAGTCAGAGCTATCAATAGTTTTGATGGAGGTAAAGTGATAACTTTCATATTCGATGAGACTGTGATCAAATACCTCAGAAGTCTCCTCCTGATGTTTACTTTCTTACTCGGTAGCTATCATCCAGGTCACATGATTATATGTCAGTAAATCAGGCAATGAAAACGTCCAGCAGTCTTTTTCAGTACAGTCAAACTTGCAGTAGCGACCACTTGTTATAAGCGACCCCCTGATGTAAGCGACCACATTAAATCCCCCCCCCCCCCCCCCCCCCCCCCCCAACAAATTTCATTCATAATTACACATGCAATAAGCGACCACTTGCTCTCTGCGACCAGCGACCGCTTAAAATCCATCAAATTTCAACAAATATCTTTAACCATACGACCACGAATAGAGGAGGTGTGAAATTTCAGAATCATGTTTTGTTAGCCTGATTAAATAAGGCGTGAATGGACAGCTTTTTTATTATTTTGATATCTGATCTGCTGTCGATAACGTCTCGGGAGACGCAAAATAAAAATCTTTAAAAGGCTCCATAGAGACGTGCAATATGTCGCACTACATGTTTTGTGTACGTGACAAATGTGTATGTGTAAAATTGTTGATCTCACAGGTAACATGCTAAAAATAACCCGAGGCCAAATACTGCAGTGTCTCCTGGTAAAAGCCGATAATTGTTGGATAACAAGTTTTAGAGTTAAAACATTTTAACCCCAATTATATATCAACGTTTGATCATTGTTCGGGTACAATAAATTGAAATGTTTGCTATTTGTTTTATTATGATTAAAGGATCGTCAATTACTTAAATAAAATTGGAATTAAAGATTGGACAGTTTGAGGTTAGTTTGTTTTTATTACGACAAAAAATATTAAACAGGTTTGATCAGACTTTTTGATCAGGTTAAATGGGAAAATTGAGATTGGACTGTGTGCCGTTTGTTTTTATATTTTTTTTATTATGATTAAAACTTATAATTACGTTTGATTATTTGATCGGCTTTTTTTAGATTAAATTGGAAGCTAAAGACAAGACAGTTTGTCATTGTTTTCATGGACGTTTGAAAGTTTTTTACGACAAAAATGAGTAAATGTAAAACAATGAATATCAAGGTTTATTTGACTGGGTTTCAATATTGTGGTTTCATACTGCGATATTCTATCAATGTTGCCATATTTTCAGCAAAGAGAAAATGTCTAACACTAGAACAGCGGATGAAAGCCCTAGAAATGATGGAAACGTACATGCATTATATCAGACAAAAAAAGACCAACAAAAAACATTTTACCCCAATAAGAGACCACCTGTCTTAAGAGACCACTTTTCAGATTTCCCTTTAGTGGTCTCTTAAGACAGGTTTGACTGTATATATAATCAGTATAAACAGCTCAGTTGTTTGAACAAAATTAAATCCGATCTCCATTATATGCCTTTGTCTTGTACGTTTTACCCTACATCTTAATTAGTAAGATATTTTAGACAACACTGTTTTTGTAGTCCAATTTCTGATTCATTAATAAAAACTTTGGTATATCTTATTATTTTCTATGTAAAATAAAACCATTCGTAGGAGAGCTCAAATAAGCCTGACCATCATTTACACACATCACAAATTTTACAACCCTCAATTGGCATTTTAACTTTGTCAAGCACTTTTTATTGAATATGACTTTTAAATAAACCAGCTAAAACATGAAGTAACATTCATCAATATATAAAAATATTATTTTCCATCAATTTTAAGTGTACATATTTCATTATATGTACATAGTCAAGTGATCTAAATGATGACCATTTACATCCCTCAAGTTATGGGTTTGAGGCCATTTTGTTCCAAGCGCTATATGTGAGAAAGTTTGCCAGTAACTTGTGGAGAGACTGTGGTTAAAGCATTTAAAGGCACATACTGATGTGTTCCTCCATCAATAAAACTGGATATGACATATAACCTATCAGGTGTTGAAATGGTGTTAAACCCATTGTTTGTATTCAGTGAAACAGCAAGTTTGTGGACCTTTCAATAATGCAGTGTGATGTAAGTGTGTATCTAGACAACAATTAAATGACTATAACACTGAATAATGTATTTGATTTATTGATTGATTAATTGAATATTTAGCATCATTTTTATGCCATCAAGGGCTAATAAACGATCAGTTAACCTAACCACTTTTTCCTGGGATCCTGAAAGGTTAACCAGTACTCAAGCACACCCCATCTTCGCAAGTAACTGATAACTTCCCCCACCTTGAATTAGCGTTGAGAGACAAATAATAATGATAGTCAAGACATGTAACCAGCTGAGCTAATTGGATCTGGCTAATGTATTTGAAATTGATATAATAATTATTGGTTATTAAAATGTTTACCATTCCGGAGACACTATCCAGCACTGTGGTTCCACAATTAAGTCCTCACTCACACATTCCACAATGATGCAAAGTCACCTCCACACAAAGGCATCATTACATGGCAGACTGCATGTGACATTACATAGAAGTCAACAACATGCAGACATCTTGCACATATGTATACAACTCTGTGTTGGAAGTTTTGAGGGGCTGTATACTCACATGACTGCATAGAACTGCAAACAAATTGTAGAATAACTTCAAAGTATTTTTAACTGTAATCCCAATTAACAATAATTTAGTCTTGAAATCCATTTATATCATAAACTATATGTTAAGTTAATATATATAAAAATAATAAACAAACTTGTTATTTCCATTAAAGTTCTTTCACTAAGGTCCAGCTTTTCTACAAATTTTAATAAGTGGTCTATATTAAAGCACTATGTTAATTATAGATGTTTTAAATGGGTTCATCAGCATCATTCTATAAACACTCCACATGCTGAAGATCTTTATTGTTTATTTATTTAACAGTTTTATCACACAATATAACAAGTATTTTAATAGCAATGACCATCATAATATGTGTCAACAGCGATTCTTCAACTATGAGTGTATAACTTACAGTCAAATCTTTTTTAAAAAAAACAATCATTTTTGTGTTAATAGAAGCTTATACTTGTGCAATAAAGCTAAATAAATGCGAGAGATAAACTTTTAAACTGCGCCTTTAATAATGGCCTCCTCCACCTGTACACTATGAAGAAAGTAAAAGTGTGTTTTTATAGTTTCTCCACTGATTCACCCATTGCTACTTTTGGAACTATGGGCCATTATAAATTAAGTTAATGTGTCATCCAGTACCAAATCATCAATTTATTGCTAATATAAGCAATCTTTTACAATTTAACAATGTAGAACTTTGTAAAATACATACACGTATATGCCTTACATAGTTGCAATGCTTATTTATATTCATCACAAGTTCAGAAATTATTCAATGAAAAACAATTTGACAGACAGGAGAAACACATAATTCCTCTTCTTAATTATCAAACAATTAAATGAACAATAAAATACATCTGTATTTATAACAAATACAAGCAAATTAACTATATTTAATACATATTTACATAGCAGATAATTGCAGAGACCACGTCCATTACAAGTAAACTAGGACAGTATGGAGCTGCGTCCATTACAAGTACACTCGGACAGTATGGACCCGTACACTCAGACAGTATGGAGCCGCGTCAATTACAAGAACACTCGGACAGTATAAAGCCGCGTCCATTAGAAGTACACTCGGACAGAAGGGAGCCGCATCCATAACAAGTACACTCGGACAGTACGGAGCCACGTCCATAACAAGTACACTCGGACAGTACGGAGCCACGTCCATTACAAGTACACTCAGACAGTACGTAGCCGCGTCCATTACAAGTACACTGGGACAGTACGTAGCCGCGTCCATTACAAGTACACTCGGACAGTACGGAGCCACGTCCATTACAAGTACACTCGGACAGTACGTAGCCGCGTCCATTACAAGTACACTGGGACAGTACGGAGCCGCGTCCATAAAAAGTACACTCGGACAGTAGGGAGCCGCATCCATAACAAGTACACTTGGACAGTACGTAGCCGCGTCCATTACAAGTACACTCGGACAGTACGGAGCCACGTCCATTACAAGTACACTCGGACAGTACGTAGCCGCGTCCATTACAAGTACACTGGGACAGTACGGAGCTGCGTCCATTACAAGTATACTCGGACAGTAGGGAGCCATGTCCATTATAAGCGGTCACATATGAACAGTGTTTTTTCTATTCATGTCTTATCATATGTACAATAACATAAAACATAGTAAATTTACATCAAATAACATAGGCCACTCTAAAAATAATTATAAGAGAAAATGATAATGCTAATCATAAAATATTTCTAACTCATAAGACATTATTCTAATCACATATAATTATTAAAATATATTAACATTTTTTTAAATAAAAGTTGAAAATCCTTTGCTTAATTTGATTTCAGACTAAAAAGTACATAAAACAATATAATTAAAACTTGACAAGCAAAAGAAGCACTAATGAACATTTATAGGAAATGTTTAAAAGATTGATTATCACTTGAAATCAGATTTGTAATGAACTGATTAGCAATGGGCTTTCACACTGTAATAAAATATTGACATTAATTTTTAAAAATAAAATAACATACAAACAGTATTTATATAAAGTATATATTTGATTTTTTTAATACATTAAAACAGCTTTTGGCAGTGAATCTTTTCTCTTTATTTGAATAGGAATTTCATTTTTATTACAATCTTTATTACTGCAAACAAATCTTTGGAATATTGTTCTGCACAAATCATAATATGTAAGTCAAAAATGTTAAGTAGCATGCCATGTGAAAAGCGTGCCAAGCATTTATATATTAGTAGGGTCAAAATAGCCGCAAAAACATCAAACTGCAGACTAATTGCAACAGAAAATGTTTTATTAGTTTCTAAAAGTTCAAACCTTTTCCAAATACGTACTGAAAATAGGCAAAAATCGGACATCTCTTTCATTTTAATTTTTATCATACAAAAATATACCTATTTTTTAAATTGGAATTTGAAATAAAAGTTGTTTAATAAAAAAAATAGCCACCAATAAAATTTTAATGGATAAACTGGACATGTTTCAACACAATAATAGCATGTTATTTTTCTATTGACTGCAGTCCTAAACAAAGTTCTATTTTATTTGAGAAATATGACAATATACGAAAAAAACCATGTCCAATTACCCCACCCTCTTTATCATGTTTTCAAATTTTTAATAAAGTCTTCCCTTTCTTCATATTTTTGATCAGATTTATCATAACTTAACAATTGGAAACAGATCTTCGCAGCCACGGAAGAGACATTAAGCTGCCGGTCTTGTGTACAGGGAGAATAAGATTTCAATGCATTTCAGTTTTAAACAGTTGTTAAGCTACCTGTAAAATTTCCCTCAGAGACGTATATTTTTCATAACATTTTAATTTTAAATTACACATCTTATAAGTAAAAAAATAATTTCGATTTTTGATTTCTCTAAATCATTTCATCTGTTAAAATGTATATCGACGTGCCGTAAAACACCATTCATTCAGTCAGCCAATTATGCGTTCAGTTCATATATATTTTTTGTCGTTGTACAAATTATCATAAAATCATGTCTGCGACCGCTCTGTATTTATATAAACCAATCAAGAAACAATTTACTTATTTTCATCGGTGACATTATCCATTGCTAAAGAGCCGGGCCCGAGTTGTTCAGTCGGTTACGCGTGTGACTATCAATCCAGGGGTCCCGAGTTCGAATCCCTCGCCCAGCAACAGTCTCAGTGATGATTGATATACAACATTGTGTCTCATTATCATTCGTCTCTCACCACTGATTCAAGTGGGAAAGTTATCAGTTACTTTCTGAGACGACAGGGTGTGCTCGAATACTGGTTTATACCAGGAAACAGTGGTTAGGTTAACTGATCGTCTGTCAGTCCTTGATGGCATAAAAATAACGCTTAATATTAATTCAATCAATCAACCATTGCTAAAGAGTTGAGACAACTTACTCCCCGGCATTCACTGCACATTGGAAAGCATTCAAGTTCATGTTTCTTGCATTCAGTTTTACATTTACATCTGATTACCTTCAGAAGTCTGTCTGGTGCTGGTTGTCTGTCAGTCTAGATAAGAAGCACATGCCCATTTGTTATTTTCCGTCCCCATTCTTGAACGTTCAAATCATTTCCTGTCCATATTTGTACCTGGTAGTATACTCTGTAACTATTGTATTTCCCAGCATTTTGGGTTGGTGGCAACTATTCAGGAGCAACACATTTAATACTCCTGCAAATTTTTGGAAGAATTTAGACATGCGTAAAGAACTTAAATATCTTCCTTTTGCAATCAAAAAGAATAATTAATGCTTTTTGGCCAGCTTTACTAATGTTTTCATGAGATGCATCTCCTCGATGAAACGTCATTGAACACTCTCGGAATTGTGCATCCATTGTAAATTTCTTGAGGTATGTATGAAAGGTATATTACTGCATGTTTCAGGATCTATTTGTTCTGGGTATCTTGGATATGCCAGATATATTTCTTCTTTGTTGTTTGAGGGTTTTTTTTCCATTTCAAGTATTGTCATTAACGTGATAGCAAAGCAGCACCAATAAGTCGGTGTCATCTCCAATCACTGTAACGGCCGAGTTTAAAGCATACTTAACCGCTGTTGTTACTGTTAACAAATCTGCATCACCTTCTGATTGAATAGTCTCGATGTACTTAGATTGAAGATGGGTTTTTAACATGTCAATGAAGCTTGATTTGTTGTTAAGATTTGCAAGGAATATCTCCTTTTTTATATTGAACGAGGTATTGCCATAAAACTTAACGTCAGTGCTAACTCTTCCAGAATTTCTCCTTTGGTGGGTACTATATTTTGTAGACGGAGAATTTGAATATCCATCAAACACAACAGCAATATTTTGGCCATAACATTTCAATATATACACTTAATACATCTCAGCAATGGTGTTAAATTTGGCACCACGACTCTATGGAAGTTTTACGATTAATGCCCCACCATCGAGTACATTTTCGTTTACAGTACATTTATCCAAGTCAGTTATTTTAGACATTGCATCTTCAAGCCATGGTTTGCTTGGAACTCGCATAAGACCATTAGCGTCTAACAATGATGATGGATATAAATACAACTCGTATGTAAACAGAGATCTGATTTCATCTGTGATAACTTGCTGTGCTGCAAATATTAATCTTTGAAACAACAACTATGGGTCAACTGTTACGTGGTGGTCGTCGATTTTGACGTTCAATTTGGAATCCATTGTTACTGCTTGATTTTTTTCGTTTAAATGAGTATTCAAATATCATTTCATCAGCCATTGCAGTAATAATATTTTGACCCAATTCTTCAGCTCTATAAACATTTACATGTACCTGTTCTACTGAAGTTGAACATTGATTGAATGGGTTTCTGATTTGTATGATTTGTAGAAAGTTGGATAGCTTCATCATGTCACTGTTGTCTCATGTCTGTTTAGTTTAAGATGTGTCGCTGTGTACGTAATGCCAGTAAATTGCTGCATTGCCTGATTCACGCTAACACAGGATGGCGTTGAAAGCAGCCATGTTGCCATCAGAAGTTCTGTCATAACCCTTCCTCTGGTCAGACCACCACTTGTTTTCATACTTCTCATCAGCATCTGTTCTATTATGAGATCAGTCGATAAACCGGCCCAGAATCTATCACTTGGTCTGCCAACATGGTACTTTTTTAAATTTTCTGTAAACTTCAGGATTGGTATCAGGCAAACATACATATTTTGCACGTACATGCACACCAATTTCACATACAGGTAGTGCCCCGATGCAGCGGAATAGGGTAACATACGAATTAATGTACCCAAATGAAGATCCTAGTCACCCGTGCGCTCAAACTAATTAAACGATCATATAATTGAAATCAAATCAATGTATTGGAACCAGAGTTTGTGTGTTTTAAATCCTTCACAGGAAGTTTTGTATTGTTCAATTTTGAGATTGATCTGTTCAAAAACACATGTTTCGTCATTACAAACAGTTTCAACCGTAACTTATCCATCTAACACATCTTCTAGTATACATTTTACAACATTTAGATTCTCCGCTGTCTCTACCCTTGAACTATCCTCTGTAAGTTGATGAAAATCTTGCAAATTAGAGCCTTGTGTCACCATGCCTGTAGCTGTTTCATCTTGGTCGATATTGGCCGATAAAGGAGTATATATATTGTCCAGAATTAGTGCTGTTAGAACAGATTCTACCAGCAAATGTCCCAGTATAGCTCTGGAAATGGCCTTACCGCCTAACATATGACTAACAGCTGTCTCAGCATATATCACTTCCAATAACTCCCGCAAACCAGAACCACCCATCAGAGAACCAATGCTACCAACAAAAACTTATCTCTACATGAAGGCCACCAATTCTGAGAATAATATTCCGTAACACACTACATTGCGCTTCATGTTCAAGAAGTTCAGAGGCCTTCCACCATAAAGGTTGATCAAATGTAAGTATCAGTGTTGAATTATACCGTCTAGCCTGTTCACTAACAAGCATAAGCATAAGCATACAATTCTCGTCGCTGGATTTCATATCGATCATTGGCACGAATAGGACAGTAAATTTGCCAGGATATGAACCTTGTTGCACTGTTTGCATAAAATCATTCCAAGAAGGTCGTTCAGGCTTTAATAGCCATGATATTTCCCACAAAATGTCAACATTGTACTTTTTGTCATTTTTGTGATACACGGGCAATTTCTTTAATTTCTTTAATTTCAATAGGATTTGAAAGTTTTCCTTTGGTTTAAAGTAAGCAATGTCAATTTTTCTTACAGCCATTTCATCTTCAGACGAAATGGAAACCCTAGGAATAGGTATGGTTGATTTATTTCCTTGTGCTACTGTTGTTATAATACCCATACCATGGAATGTATCGAGACCATCAACCGTTCTTATGTTGTGGTCGACATTATCTGCTACATATTGTATAAACATTCCCGGTTTATGGTCAGTAAGTTAAGTACCCTTATGTACAACCGAGCTTCTTTAACATATGCTTACTATGAATATGAAGAATAGAATCCATGCTGATGCAGAGAATCGATCAGAAATCGGGAACCAAACTGTTTGTGCATTTGTACACCAAGACAGATTTGTAAAGATGCAACTATACATCGTGAGCGAATGGATTACATTATAGCCTGTCCAATAGATGCAACTTTACAACTTGCATCTGTTCCTGCAAATAGATCATCCAGTAAACATCTTACAGAACTAGATAGGTAAGCTAAAGTGTCTATTTCTGATTCAACGGCTTCGTAATCAAGATACATGCTTTTATCTGTATCAATTGATTTAATGTCATTCTTTAATAATTTAGCAGCTGTCTCTATGATTCGCATTTTTTCTGCTTCAGAATTGTCTTGCTTTTGGCATGTTATAGAACTGGTCCAAAACTGAAGAAGCAGTAGCTGTTTATGTCACTATAGTCTTTCCGTAACTATTTGTTATAATAATTTTGTTTCCAAAATGGCTAAGTAATATTTGTTTCATGTGTTTGAAGCTGTATGACTCATATGTTGTTCCTTCTATATACTGTTTCATTTTCATAATAAGATCATTTATCGAAATTTGTTCATCGTCATTTTCTTCAAGAAATTGCACAACACGTAGAAATGCGGCGTAAGTTTCATCTACGGATGGCCTTCCAGAGCGAACAGGTTCAACTTCGTCAAATGTGGATTGCTTTGGAATACCCATATTTGTTCTGATGTTAACACTATAGATTTGATGATATATGGCATCTGCTGCATGCATATCTTGTATTCACACTGGATTCTAGCAAATACTATTTCACTCCAAGAGTTTTTTCATAGGTTTGTCATTAATGTTATTGGATTTACCACAAATAAACAATCATCTTTAAAATTAAACATACTTTCTGAACGAAGAACTTGCTTAACACTGCTTGTTGATTGACTTTCTGTTTCAAGTTTTCTTTTCTGACTATTAGTAGATTTTGCATTAATATATGACGGTCAACAGGTTTTGTGCACATTTTAACCTGGTTACAAAGTGACACTATCATTGCGCTCTTTGTTAGCTCTGTTGATACCCTTTCAACCTTTGACTCTCAGTTTTACAATATCATGACCATTTTCAAGACTTTCTGTACACAACGGGCATGCGTCCATTCTTCTTTTGCTGACTATAATCAACTTAACAACAGAAAGATACTATCGTACAATTGAATAACTTTTTAAAATATTATATCATAAATTGATACCGCGTATTAAACAGTAAAAGAACAATGCTGCGTGAAAAAATACTGGATAATGACAACTTTCAGAGAAACATGTACTACTAGTGCCAGCAGTCGCCAGTGATAAGCTCGTTTCTGAATTGAACGCCGACATGTTTTAAGCTGCATTTTATATACAAACAAAAAACCTCAAATACTCAGATTGATAAATTTTTGTCAATAATTTGATTGAATTTCTATTCGCAGAGCTATTCAATTCGTTAAAAAGTATACAATTCGATTAAATTACATAAAATTATGCCAAATTAAATATTTATTAAAACCGAAAGTACAAAATATGTCCTAGTATTCGGATAGTACAACTGTCTGAATTATAACCAAGAAAAAAAGTACTTAAATGAGCTCCGATTTTGTCCTATTTTCATTTCTGTGGTAAAATTAAGTAATAGTTTCAGAAACTGCAAAAACATTTTCTGTTGCAATTAGTCCGAGGTTAAATTTATTTTTATCAGTCTATATGTACAGTTCTAACACATGTCAAATAGTAGACAGATATCATTTCAATCTTTATATACACTTTAACTCCGTCATAGACAAACAAGTAACTGCCAATTGTTTGGACACATGCTCAAATGTGACTGCAACAAAATATGTTTGAACTCACTTGCTAGTAGTAGTTAATAGTTTTCTAAATCCGAAAATTAAATTTGTTTCTCTGAAAAATTAGAAGGGGGTAATTTATATAGATATATATTTCAAAAATCGGTTCCCTACAAATGTTGACATTCTGCATAAATCTCTACTCTTCTAAAAAGAGAACTTCCATTTTTTCCTATTTGTTATCGTGTTCATAAAAGACTCAGAAGAACAAAAAAAAAAGATTACAGAATGAAGCAGACTTATATTCCAGACTTGGTAGCATATGGTGTGCACATCATACAAATTGCATTATTACATAATATCATGCTGGACTAAATAGCAAGTATTAAAAAAAAAAAGATGCCAAATATACAGGCTATGTGCACTCAGTATAAATCTATGTTCTGCTATATATGGGAAAAGAAAAGATGTTTTGTTCAAGAAATATCCATACCTTATAACAGCTGTCTTTACATCAAATCTGCATCATCAGACATCTGAGACATCAGCCACAAAACTGACCATCATCACTTGCACTTTGATGTCAAGCGTCTGTATCTACCAGTAAACAAGACAATATTGTACTCTTGTGCCACAAGCCTGAAGAAGTAAATAACATAGAGACCACTGACCAAAGGTAGAACATGATGGAAATCAAATTATGGGCAACAACAAAATGATGAAGGCATTTAACAATACCCTGATTCATCAGGAATCTGCCCAAAACTTAATTTTGTAATCCACAGCAATGAGAAACAATATTTTGCTTGGAAATGCACATTCTGGTGCGTCAATTGTGCCTTGGAATCAAGCAAACATGGTTATTTACCTTTCAAAGTAAACCAAAGAGCAGTCTCAAAAAGTTGGTGCTAACACAAAAAATCACCAACAGTACCAAAATGACAATCAGTATAGCAACGCAGGCTTCAGCAGCATTGTAAACACCATCCGTGGTACAGAGTTCTGCACAGTTCATTATAATGACCTACAAATCAACACCTTCACCCAAGTTTCATGGGTTATTTTTAAGGCATATAGTCAGCATATAAACCTGAAATGGGCTGTCTCCTCCAACCTGGCTCCAGACCAGAGACACTGTCTATAACCAATCTCAGTTCTACCAAAAGCCCACAGAATACACAAACAATTACTGGCTACCTGGCTCCGGCTCAATAGATTACTTTCTATGTACAATTTATAGGATGCCTCCATGATGCCAAGAAATATTCTCTATTGTAAGCAATATATAGAGGGGTTATCCAGGAATTGCATAAAGCTTCAAACTTTGCAGTTGAGTGCCAAGCCCTAAAGGTTAAAGAGGGAAGGAGTGTAGTGAATGCACATAGGTACAGGGATAGTACTTGGATGGGTGACCATTGTCACTCTTTAATTTACATAGGTCAAAATGTTATCTCTACATGCTATAGCACTTGTCATTAAACTCAAAATTGCAGGATACTTTCTAAAATTCATATTCAGTTCAAACAGAACACATACAAATAAAAAAAATTAACATACTAAGAAGTAGTCCCATCTGCTTGTTCTAGCTAGAATTTCCCTCAATTTGCACCATTCTTTAGGGAAATATACTTTATACATAAGTCTACAAATGAATATTCCCCTTGAAGAGTACTTTGATAGTCACACCATCTTGAACAACCATTGTCTGTTCTATAGAACTACTTCTCTACTACCAATATGAACTGAATTCCTAGTCAACACTACAGTTACAGTACTAGATAATTACGTAATGATGTACAATAGTGCTTCCAAAACTGACATAGTCAGACAGCATCTAAACTCCACAAATATTTGCAGATTAATTATGTGCTACTTATGCATGAGATCTCAACACCCTATGTTTTGCTTAGCTGTAGTTCAGTGTGTTGTTTGCCTTTTTTCAATTTAACTTTCCTTCAATATATTTGTTCGTGCAGTAATAGCTTTAAGACCATGTAAAGATGAGAACTGAAATAACAAAAATTGCTTTTTGATGTTTAAATATGTTGTAGTGTGCATGGTGCTTGATAGTATCACAGTCTGTCTTGAATATATTATTTGATAAACATATTGATATGTGTGTACTGTATCTATGTTTAGATGGTTAGCTGTATCATGCTATAATCAATAAAGTTATGTTCTATTCTTTATCAAATAATGTTGTTAAATACATGACTTTACACATGTCTTTAATAATTATAGGGTGTAAGCTGCTCATGCTAAATGTTGCAGGTTTGATCCCAGTTGCAGCCCAATGGCCTCTAATAATTAACAACCAGTACTGGTTTTACCATGAAAACAGACTTGAGAGCTCCGGGCTCATCTAGCAGCCAAGTTTAAATAAATTGCTGTGTTCATTTCTAAATATTGTGCAATTCTAGACCATGTAGATTGTACCATGAGATTTTAAACATTAAATCTTTAATACAAACTACATATATTACTTTGACTGAATCAACCAGGACAGATACTTTCTTGTATAAGTGGTATAACTGATCTGATGTGAGAGTGATAATTGCTCCATCAACTGGCCACTTGGCATTGTTTGTCCAAGTAAGTACAATGTAACACATTGTACTATTTACTTAGAGATCATTTGCTTGTCTAAGGTAAATGGTAGTCCTGGGGAAAATATTGATCACTGATTGGATTATCAACATGATTGACAGTATCAGGTCATTTGATATTGAAGGAATAATATAGTAAGAAAGTTTAAACCAATGTACATAAAATCTGGGATAAACCTACATTGTAACATATGACACTTGTGCACTAGACATTTCCTCATTGTGGTTTGGAGGCAGAAGTAACCACTAACCAGTGCTTCAGACTCCCTACAAATAATATTACTTCAGGTACCTTTGACTCGATACCCTCTCGTCATTAAATGGGAATGAAATGGGAATGTGCGTTTCTGTATTGAAACTAAAGACTCCCCAGACACAGCAACATCATGACAATCTTGGGAAACACACCTGAATATAAATAATCAGTCATATTCAGAATTAGCTCACATAGCAAATGTATCTAGATATATTTTTGTTCTGAATGTCTGTCAATAGTGGTAAAATCTGATAATAACTAGAATATGCCTATAGGACACATACGTGCACTACTTCAGATGACTTGAAAGAAGGACTGAGGGATGGATAAGGGTAACACACAATGCCCCATCATAATTCTTTGAATTGCTGGGGCATAAAAATAGCAAGTTCTCTCAGCAAAGTGTTATGCCACACATATTCAGTAAATATTGTGTCAGCATTTTATTGTTATATATTTTCTTTGACATTCGCAGATTAAAAATATTTTTTGTGTAATAATTTTTAGCGCTTTGATTTATTTGATGTTTGAAAATGGTTTGCACATGATGTATTAAATAACTAACAATCAAAGCATATTTGATTGAATCTAAATATACACAATTCAAGACTATTTATAGATTAAATATATCTAAAGAATAAGTTTGCAATTTTCATATAGTATGAATATTAACACATTTTATTCTGGTGTTTTCATTACAGCATTTTAATGTATTTTTGTTGATTAACGTCTCGTAGACTAATTCGTGTCAAAACAAGTTACATTTTAACAACATATATCATTATTTAAATAATTACAAGAGACAGCGGATTTGTACAAGTGTTTGTTTTGACAGGTGTCGCTTTGTTGCATAATGCCTATTTCCTGAACTAGTACATGTACATCAAGGGCTTTCGATTTAGCACCTTTTGTTATAACAATGATTGGTATTTAAGATAATGTATATTTTATCAGACAATTTGATTAGTCAAAATAAATGTTATATTATGTTTGGCTTTAAATCAAGTTAGTTTTGGAGAGTTTTGGGAAGGGAGAAGTCATATTAGAAGCGAGTTAAAAAAGTGGTTTTCCACAGTGGTTATAGATATCGGATTTCCGAAGAAACAATTTATACATGTGTGCTAAATTTACGTTGATTGTGAATAACTAAATTAATCGTTTTGTCTGGTAAATAAATATTGGTTCTCCAATTGTCAAAAGTTGATTACGCTTATTTCATATAAAAGGAAAGAAACTAAAAGTTGGACTTGTGTGTATTTACTTCACCTATTAACCAATATTAAATAATTAGACTGAAACATTACAGCGTAACAAAAGGACAGAAACACATTCTCTACAGCTCGAGTTTTCAAATGATCGGACAGGTTGTATCGATGGACACACTTTATGATCAAAAGTTAAGGACAATGGAGAGTTACTTTATGAACAAATCATGGCCATATAGCTAAAAATATTGGCATATTTTGATATCACCAATTACTTTCACCTAATTGAAAGAAACATGCGCCACTTTGATTTTTTATCACATTTGGCACCATTGGTGATCGACAGCATGAGCTCTGCTAAAGCACAATATGTTTCATGTCTCAAGGGAAGTAACCGATCTGTCTGTCCTTTTAAAATGGCCAGCATCCAAACATATTAATCTTCATTATGACTGTAACACAGTATAAACATGATAAGCAAACAAACCTGTAAGATTTATGACCATGTTTAGCAAACAATATATAGCATTTTTCACAATACAGACACTACTTTGAAATATTTTGTGAAAAATATGATTCAATGATATATGCAAAAACATTTTGAAAGAAGTTATGTAGTATACAACTTACACTCATTCTCACTCAACTCACTTAAAGCAACACATCCATGTTTGAACTTTTAAAAAAAAAATTTAATTGAGTTATTAGCACATTTCCCATACAAACATATGATCAATTAGCTGTATATGAGCATATAAACACAATCCCGAACAAAATGATGCCCAAATTGTAATGCGTGACTAACACTTTATAAAATAAGCATGTAACTCACCCGAGTCAAAAAAAATTGTCAAAATGACTTTCAAGGCAGGTAAAGTTCACTACGCTCTAAAACGTGAAGTTTTTTAATACGACTCGCATAATTCAATTTGAAGCCAAGTTGGAATCCTCGGCAATTTAAAAATAATTTATAAAGCGTTTGTCACGCTTTATAATTTGGACATCTTTTTTTATAATTCTAAAGCGTTCTGGATAGTGTTTGTTAGCACATATACAGCTCACTGACCATATATTTATGTATGGGAAATGTGCTCACAACTCAATTGAAAAACTTTTTAAAAAAGTTTAAATGTGGATGTGTTGCTTTAAAGAAAAAGACTTACAATTAAGTAATGTTCACTTGACAAGCAGTAAACTTTGAATGCACAACATTACCTTCACAAATGAAGAAACACTACATTGATGGCTTGGCGCAAGACTAGTCCAAATCACTATTTTTCACAAAAACATTTTTTAACATATCTGAATAAAGCACATAGAAATACACATCCTGTTAAAATAACAGACTTTTATTCTTACTTATTTTAATATAGTTGCTAAGAAACAAAAAGGTCTATCTAATAAAAGAAGTTTTCATAGACGCAAAACAGGTCCAAGTAGAGTTGGTCTTGTCTTGCGTTTAAATTATATTACATAAAACAGGTCCAAGTAGAGTTGAGTCTTTAGAATGGTTCTGACATTGAAAGAGCAATAATGGGGAGTTTAATAAATAAACCAAATATATCTGTTGACATACTGACATAATAAACTGAACTGATGATGATGTTCCATTATGCCTCATAAAATACATGCTATAGTCTAAATCTATTCCAGAAACTTACATTGATTAAACTTCTAAGCAAATGATTTTACCATGGAAACTGAAGTAACTGATTCTGAACATATAAGTTTAAGCCACAAAACTGAGTAGGGATAGTCAAACAATAAATTTTGATAATAATGTTGATAAATGAAGAAATGGAGCTAAGTAAAGATGATCCACAATGAAGAAGACAAAATATTATATAATAAATAGAATATTTAAGAAGAAACATTGTGAATGAAAAAAGAACTCAAGAAGGATATATAACAGTTTATCAGATAACACAACCCGATAAGTCAACAGGTCACCAAATCATATCAGATGGGAAAAAAGTAAAAACATTTTCATCAATTCCAGAAAATGGCATTTCAAAGTTGTGGATTTACTTGAAACAAAATATCTGGTGCAGACTCACCGGACTAAAGCAGGAAAGAGCCAGGTATAAGTGTGTTGATATCTTCAACCTCCAATTAAACATTGCCTTTCACAAGCTTAATTTCAAAAAGGACAAGTGTGATTTATGCTCTTGCTTTCGCTTCTAAAAAGTTGTGATGCAAATGGACTGTGGAAAATACATTAAAAACAAAAACTTCATATCAAAACAAAGAATTTGATAAAGGGCGGGAAATTTAAGACTATGAGCCTGTTTGGACCTTCAGCAGATTCTTCCATGGCATGAAGGCATATCATGTCAAGGAGCAAATGAAATTGCCTTTTACATTTATAAATTCCTTGACCTTCAGTTAAGAAAAGGCTAAAAAGAAATAATTTTGTGTTGTGATAATTTTGACATAAATATGTTGAATCATTGTATAATGGTAAAAGGCCTCCAAAGCAGTTGGTCTCTAAATATAATACACTAGTCAAAATGAATGAAAAGGGTTTGTAGGTTATTCGATGCCAATTGGAAAGAAGATTCCAAGTTTACTCTACATGTTCAAAAACAACAAATTAACACATAGATGAAAAATTCACATCAACAAACGAATATGCAGAATGAACTTAGATCCTTCATACATGCAGAACTGCAGAGTTCCAGCAAATTCTGTTTTATTTCTCAAATTGTCGCTTCTTACGACATGCACAAGCCACAGTGATCCTTTCCTTGTCATCACTCATATGACTCCCAGGAACCACACAGGGGCTGGTAATTTAACCACAAAATTGAACATAACAAAAAATGATAAAATGAACATGACACCAATTCAGAGGATCACTATTCCTATGCAGTAGTCAAATATTTCAGTCTACCATCGCTTTTACCTCATTCTGAGCCACAAGTCTGAGTTGGGGGTAGGTAGAGGTATATCAATAGGCTTATTATACCCAATATGATGATAATAAATAAAATAGTGGTATTTTATAGGTAAAGCTAGTACTTTATTGCTAGATAAATGGATATAGCCTGGGTTATTTTAAGCTGTACTGGGTTAAGTTATAAACATAACATTGTTAAAAAAAAAGATTAAAAGCAGGTGATTTATCTTTAAAAATATTATTTCAGTCGAAAAAATATTTATTGTATATTGTAATACTCAATAACATTTTATTTCTTATTTGAGATAGGCTAGCATCTAGTTCCAAATATTTAATTTGAAAAAAAAATTTCTGTTTACATGATTATATATTTTATTATTTATTAAGCTAAATTGTTATGTTAAGGGCAGAGGCCAATGAAGTTATTACTTGTTACCAAACTGACTGTACAATCATAATGTCAATTTTAATTTGAAATGTTAAAAAAGAACTTTGAATTCTTATCTTCAAAAAAGTTGAACCTATTTCACATAAAAACAATTCCCTTCAAGACTTAAAATACTCTAGTTGGTCTAGAATGACTCTTAATGTATCAGTGCAAGACAAGCCCAACTCAACTTGGTCTTGTCTTGCACTGAAATATTTAATGCAAAATAGGTCTAAGTTGAGTTGGAATTGTCTTGCGCCAAAATATTCAATGCAAAATGAGTCCACTTCTCAATACACTATTTCCAGTTATAAAAATGTAAATTAAATTACATAGCATAAATTCATGTATGATTAAGTATAAATATGCTTTGTTACATCTTTTTTATCCAAATATTAAAGAATATAATCAATTTTTTTGCTTCTCCTGAACAACCTTAAAAAAGCGACTTGGTCCAGTCTTGCGCCAAGTCATCGACATGTACTGTGGATTGCTTCTGATATACACTGGCAGGCATCTTTAGATGAGAACCTACACATAAACAACATGGATTATGATAATGAAAAAAAAACACAATGTCATTGTAAATTTTAGAAAATTATACAAAAACAACAACTAAGAATGATGTCTTTTGCAAGTGTACAAAATTTAAAATTTTCTTCTGAACATAATTATCCAGCTAAATAAATGCTCCACAGGTACAAGATGGGATGCAAATGGGATGGCAGTAGTGGATATAGTATGAGCTGCTCATCTCAGAGGTTGGGTGTTCGATCCCCAGCTCGACCAGCCCTTGTTTCACCAACATATACTTAAATCAGTGTTCAATTTATACCATGCCATTGCATAAATGACCCCTTTAAAACATAGGTGGTGTACTTTCAACAACTACCACAGCCATATACAAATGCCACTGATGTTCCAGTTATTTCATATATTATCCATTATCAATTGAAATATATCAGCTTTTATTCTGATTGGAATGTTTATAAAATTTTCTCAAAACGAATATTTAAATATTGTGGGAGTAAATTAATAGTTGGAGACTGGTCACCGAAAAAATTAAAATTATTCAGATAAAATAGCGTAAGCTGAGGTAAATATATACCAGTCTATTGCCACCAAAGGCTGTCACCTGTGTGAAGAAATGCAGTCCAAAAAGAGAAGACCAAATGCTGCAAATATAAATTTGTCAGTTCCTTTAGCGTGTATGGATACACATATTGGAAATTCATCAATCACTTAACCATCAGGGCCACTTTGTGTATGACATTTGCTACATAGACAACTTGGAGTTTTCAAACTTGCATTCTGTCTATGATAGGAACATGGGCAAAATGTAGTAATACTCACCTGCAACATCAATAATACAGTGTTATTCTGGCTGCTGTGGAACACAGTGACGAACCAAAGACACTTTTACCCGAAAAATCCCAAGGCACTTAAGCTGAGCACAGGTTGACATGTCAATGAGGGTTGAGCCAGTGCCAACATGGAGAAAACAACAGGGCCAAGTACCGGGGCTCTGAAAGTATATAAGACAGAAACAATTACCACAAGAGAATACAATCCACTCAACAGTACAGACATGCAAGATTAGTTTAAACAATATTGTATTAACATAAGTACATATATTTAGAATACATTTAACAATGAAGCAAGAAAGTCATACATCTAACACATTATGTGAAAATGATACAGAAAATTTTTTTTTGAAGTTTGTGTGAATCTGCTTCCATAAATTTCAACAAACAAAATGAAATCCATTAAAAAGGGCATGTTAGTCACTTAACCTCCCCCATCCCACCAAAATCCAAAAATATTCGGGACCTGTCACCATTAAGTGTCACATACCCACCAAATGGTCTGTGAAAATAACAATATATTTTATAATAGGCAGCGATGTATCCATGAATATTAAAAGTAATGGACTGAAGTTTCAGATTAGACACTCATTTTCATGTTATATTTACATTAAAGTGTGACTATGACCTTTGTATAACTTTGACCTTGACATCTGATGTAAAGGTCTGGGTATTTCTACAAGTAAAATGCAAGTGACACATCAAGGCATAATGATCACTTATTTCAAGCTATTTTGAGACAACTTTACAGACTAGACATGAAATCTCAAACAAACTGAAAGTGTGACCTGGACCTTTGAGTATATATGCAGAATGATACAGTACTCAAGTGTAGGAGCGCTTAAAATACTGCCTCAAGTGGACACCGTCGCTAGAGGTGGGTACCGCGAGAAAAAAAAAAGTCCACATTTCCCATGTTTTTTCACTGAGTACCACAGTATACCGGTCAGTTTTGCAAATATATAACAGCCAAAATTATTTATCTGATTTTAAAAAAGGTTCATATCCTTAACATAAAAGTACAGTGCTATATGCATAGAAGGCAAAAGAAAACATAATTATTAAAAGGTTAAAGTTTTGTATTTTACAGAACAAACAAAGCAACATTTAATAACATTTGTTATTGGAACAGCATATATCATAATCTTTGTAACAGTTGAAAATGATTGACATTAACATCAAGCAGGAAAAAAAAACAGCAAAAAATCGTTAGAAAAGATTAGTTTCAATATTTTATTTTTCAATATTTTCTTATTTGATATACAAATGTTAATGCCTATAATGATTTCAAATAAGTGCATTAAAATGCCACATTCATTTTTACACACACCACATTTGCCCTTTAAATTGCAGCCAGAACCTGGCCTTGTTTTAGTACCACCACAATCTCATAAGGCACTGTTTTGAAAGCAATGGCGACCTTGGTCTGTAGTATGGACCTTCTCCTGATTGGGTCCATTAAATAGCAATCTTGGGAAAGCCGCATTTTAGAACATCAGTTGGTCAGTTGCTTCAACTGAAAGTTTGAATTAAGCCACAGTTTAGTAAGCATTTAATTGCTTTGAATTGTGGGACAGGCATATAATTCAGTCTCACTATTTAGCGTCAAGAAACATCAAGAAGCGACAAGAAGCATCAAGAGCTTTATTATTAATAAAAGTTACCTACAGGAAATAACCATGTGTATATTATACCTATATAAACATATATCAGTTGATTTTTTTAAATTACATTCATTAATTAAGTAATAATTGAACTTTGTTTCTCCATTGGGATACCAACAAGAAGATTTGCCATTTTGTTTATGCAAAGGATAGTAACCCATTAGCGTCAAGAAGCATTATTGGTGTAGCTGACACTAATTATAAACATGTTCTACACTAACACTTAATAAATTGATTTTAAATTGATAAATTACATTCAAATAGTTTTTTTTATTTATAATTGTTGTGATTGCTAAAGAAACGTTTCATTACATGTTAACCTAGACCTATTACAAAATATCAGCATCAAGAAATCTGACAACTAGCTCCAGGAAGCATAACCTTATAAAAATTTGTTCAAAATATCAGCGTCAAGAAATCTGATAACTAGCGTCAGGAAGCACCACCTTGTAAAAATTGTTTAAAAATATCAGTGTCAAGACTTCTGACAACTAGCGTCAGGAAGCATAACCTTGTAAAAAAAATTCAAAATATCAGCGTCAAGAAATCTAATAACTAGCGCCAGGAAGCATCACCTTGTAAAAATTGTTTCAAAATATCAGTGTCAAGACTTCTGACAACTAGCGTCAGGAAGCATAACCTTGTAAAAAAATTTCAAAAAAATCAGCGTCAAGAAATCTAATAACTAGCGCCAGGAAGCAACAACTTGTAAAAAATTGTTACAAAATATCAGTGTCAAGAAATCTGATAACAAGCGTCAGGAAGCATCAGCGTTGTAAAAATTGTTTCAAAATATCAGTGTCAAGAAATCTGATAACTAGCGCCAGGAAGCATAGCCTTGTAAAAATTGTTACAAAATATCAGTGTCAAGAAATCTGATAACAAGCGTCAGGAAGCATCACCTTGTAAAAATTGTTTCAAAATATCAGCATCAAGAAATCTGAAAACTAGCGCCAGGAACCATCACGTTTCAGAAATATTAAACTTATACATACAAGAGGCCCAAGAGGGCCTGAGGACGCTCTACTGACTCATAGTGGCCATAGCACTTTATGAAATTCTACTATGCAATAGAAACATCGGCCATCTTGAATTTTAGATAGAAAAAATCTTTTGTATAGTTTCCTATGCAATAGAAACATCCATGTGAAGTTTCAATTTAATTGGCCTAGTGGTTTCAGAATATTAAAAAAGAGAGAATTTTCTGTTTTCCCACAGTATTCCTATGTAAAATTCTAAGTCCCCTTTCAGGGCCCATATATATTTAAGCCCCTAAATTCTTATCTGTAATCAAAGCCCTACACTTAGGGATAATTTATATTAAATATGTACAAATCTGACAAACTGGTTCTTAAGAAAACAATTTTACTAATTCCCAATTTGTACCCTTTTGGGTCCCCTCCTGACCCCTTAAGACATAGGAACCCAGTCATTTTTACAAATCTTAACCCCTTTCACCTAACAATGCTTTAGTGAAATATAGGCAAAATCATTTCCATTTAAAAAAAATATATAAAAAAATATTATATTGACATGTGTCCCTTAATTGAACTCTCGGGGCAGGGTCATTTTTAACCCTAGGGACACCATTTGAACAAATCTAACAAAATTATAGTTGGTCATCATTACTACATAAACATTTTGAAAATCTGTTGGGCCGTTCATGTTAAGAAAGTTTTTTAAGTTTTGGACTATTTTTAGTAATGGTGGCCATCTTGAATTTCAGATAAAAAAAAAATCTTCTGTATAGTCTCCTATGCAATAGAAACACCCATGTGAAGTTTCAGTTTAACTGGCCTAGTGGTTTCAGAACAGATGAAAGAAAAAGAGAATTTTCTGTTTTCCCATAGTATCCCTATGTAAAATTCTAAGTCGCCTTACAGGGCTCCTATAAATTTTAGCCCCTAAATTCTTATCTGCAATCAAACCCCTACACATAGGGATAATTTATGCAATATGAACAAATCTGACATACCGGTTCTTAAGAAAACAAATTGGTAATTCCCAAATTTTACCCTTTTGGGGACCCTCCTGACCCCTTTAAGACAGTGGAACCCAGTCATTTTTACAAATCTTAACCTCCTTCACAAAACAATGCTTCTGTGAAGATATAGGCAAAATCATTTCCATTTTAAAAAAACAAAATAAAAAAATATTATGACATGTGTCCCCTTATTGAACCCTTGGGGCGGGGTCATATTTAACCCTAGGGACACCATTTGAACAAATCTAACAGAACTCTAGTTGGTCATCATTTCTACATAAACATTTTGAAAATCTGTTGGGTTGTTCATGAGAAGAAGATTTTTTAAGTTTTGGACTATTTTTAGTAATGGCGGTCATCTTGAATTTCAGATCGAAAAAAAAAAATCTTCTGTATAGTCTCCTATGCAATAGAAACACCCATGTGAAGTTTCAGTTTAATTGGCCAAGTGGTTTCAGAGAAAGTGCTGCTAACAGACGACAGACGTCAGACGACACGACAGACAACGTGCCATTGCATAAGCACTTCTGGCCTTTGGCCAGTAGAGCTAAAGATCAACATGAAGAAGCATATAACTTATATTTTCCTATAACTATATAAAGTACCCATTACTTACCTTCTAACTCATAATCTATATAATAATTTATTCCAGCTTTGGCAAGCAAGAATAAGTGATAATTAAAATAGAAACAAATAAAATATAAAAGTTTATACAGGCATTTATTTTAAATGGAGTTTATGCCATAATATTTTTATTTTCAGAATATACTTGTGAAAGCACATATAGATGTTAAATCATAAACTAATGAAGTGTTGGAGATGGGTCTTGACATAATGATAAAATATGTCCATATGATTTTTTTAACAGAGTGAAATTTTTCATGAATAATAAATTCGGTTGGATTAATGGTATTGTTTGTACGTTTGATTGTATAATTAGATGTTTGGTTACTCAATAAATTAAATGCCGTCATCCAAGCTGCTCAAATGTACAAACCACGAAAACAGCGTGTGCCTTATTTTAATTAGGTTTCTTTACAAACAAACACAAGTCCGCTTACACGCTCGTTTAGCGGTTAGCTTGTGGACATGTTTGAGTTAATGTCA
Organism: Panopea generosa; assembly: GCA_029582155.1. Taxonomy (NCBI): domain Eukaryota; kingdom Metazoa; phylum Mollusca; class Bivalvia; order Adapedonta; family Hiatellidae; genus Panopea; species Panopea generosa. Next base: position 7,368,574 of record CM055911.1, read on the forward strand.
AATAATAAGTATGAAATGAAATTAAAATTTATCATCAACACACAATTGTGAATCTCAGCAGACAATTAAAAAATAAAGTAGGAATGCCTGAAACCCGATCAAAATATATATATTTATTGACCAGACGGTTTAACATCTTTAGAAACTTCGGTGGCCTTTTAGGATAAAACAAATGAAATTGAGGAACAATACACACAAGTCGCACCCTACTTAACAGAAAAACTTGTACCATCTATTAAAGAATTTATTGACAATGTTCCTATTAACTGGAAAAAAGTCACTGAGTCTATCAATCATTTACTAAAATTAAAGTTTTTTTTCCCTCAGGGCGTTAGAGTAATGAAATCAGGCTGATTCATTGCTCCTGTGTTTTTTTGTCAAAAACATCTTTCATAGTGACTTATTAGTGACAAATTTGTAATAGTGTCAGTTATAAAGGCTATCTTATGATGCACTGAAAATTTCATAGAAAAAAATAAATGAACTTTGGAGATATTTGAAGAAATATACATTTTTTCTACCTGGATTACCTGGTTTACATAATCTACAGTACTTTGGACACTTTCCCTGCCATTGTGTGGGTATCAGTTGGATTGCAACTATTGTTATTGGACTTATCTTACTGTTACTGAGATCTTTACACTACTGGACATAATGAGTAAGTCAAGTGATCAAGGAAAAGGCTCACAGAGCAAGCAAGGAGTAACTGTTAATATGTCCTCTGGCACAAAGGCAAACCAGAAACTTGCTAATACACAGCCAACAAAACGCGCTCACTCAGAAGTCGCCAACAATAGTGCTGAGGAATTAGCCATTATCACCCACCAGTTGGACACATTAACTGAAAACATGTGTAGTGTCAGGGAGGAACTCAAAGATATTATGAAAAAGAGTGACACAGAAACATTGATTTCTTCAACTGTTACCAAGATAATGAGTGAAATGGAAAACAAATTGTTAAAAATTGTTGATTTGAAATTACAAGAAAAAACAAAAGACATGATAGACAGGATTGAAAGCTTGGAGTTTGAAAACAGTCAGCTGCAAAACAAATTCAAATCCTATGAGAGTAGTACTGAAAAAAAAATTACAAAGTTACAAGAAAGTGTCTACACAAATGAAACACTAGCGCGAGAGGCAAATAAAAGGTCTAACTACAACGAGCAGTATTCTAGAAAAAACAATGTGAAAATACTAAACATTACTCCAACGGCTGATGAAAATGAGGTCATTCTCACTACGAAGGTCTGTGACACATTAAAAAGGCATGGTGATATTGCACTCAGTCCAGATCAGATCATAGCAATACATCGCATCCCTGGTAAACCTGGCATGACAAGGCCAGTACTCATGAAACTGAGGAACAACAATGCCAAAAGCATGGTAATGAGGAAGCGATCCGTCATGAAGGAAGCAGGACACAGACTGGTGGACGATGTCACAAAACTCAACCAAGGCTTAATCAACAGACTCCACCTTCATCCAGACTTGGACAGTGCTTGGTTTTTCAATGGGGCCGTATATGGAAAAACCAAATCTGGATATAGACATAAATTTGAGATTTATGACAATGTGAATGCAATCATTCACACACCAGCATAGGTGATTTGACCTTTGTATTGTGCAGATGCAATCAAAACATAAATTAAAAAATTGGATTTTTCTTTTAAAATAAAATGTGTTATTATGCATGTTCTGCATTGTGACTTATGGATATAACAATTTTTATTTGTGTTTGTGTGTGTTTGATCGGAAGTGTTCAACTTGCTCTTTTGAGCCAAAATTTGGATTTCAGAATTTAATTCAATTGTTTAAATAGATTGATATACTTGTACTAGGATAACGATGGTACTTTTTAATAGCCACAGTTGCCTCGAGCAAATATGATCATAATTTTATTGAGTTTTAATTGTGCTACTGGATAATCTTAAAGCACTAGGTACAATTTTAACTGTAAATGGATTACACATATAACAATAAGTGTGTGGATAGTGTAAAAAAAACATGGAGTACTGTATATTCAGATCTGTTTCATGTGCAAAATGTCATGGAATTGCACACTTCAGTAAGTCTAAATGATATTAACTGTTGACCAGGATGTATACTATTGTTGATTTATTTGAAATCAAGTATGAAAGTTTATTTGTTTTTATGTATGTGAATGTGTCGATATGCCATATTTATAATTATTGATCTTAATTGTTATTGGCAAAAACATTTAATCTCTACACCCGTAGTCTTACTACACTCTTTGTTATGTTCTATACACATTTTTTTTCATATGTTTCCCCTGCCCATTTGTGTTGCCGTACAAAGTTGAAATTAGTAAGGTCCTATCCTATGTTCAGAATAATTGTAAAGAAACATAATGACTGATATAAAAATTTTGTCCCTAAACTGCCGTGGCCTGAATGGTAACAGAAAAAGAGTAGATGTATTTCAATACCTACAGGATAAGAAATGCCATATAAATTGTCTACAAGACACACATTTTACTGAGTCACAGAAGAAATTTATATATGCCCAATGGAATGGTGATTGTTATTTTAGTTTTTCTAAGTCAAATTCTAGAGGTGTTGCTATATTATTTAACAAAAACTTTGAGTGCAAAGTACATAATGAAATTCATGATGAATATGGAAATTTTGTAGCATTAGATATGACAGTTGAATCAAAACATTTCACACTTGTTACTGTATATGGACCAAATAAAGATGAACCTAGCTTTTATCAAAATATTTTTAAAACTATCAATGACATGGGAAGTAACTCCTACATGATATGTGGTGATTTTAATCTTGTACTTAATCCTTCAATGGATTATAATAACTACAAAACAATAAATAACAAGAAAGCTAGAGATACCCTGCTAGACATTATTAATGATAAACAATTATTTGATCCCTTTAGAGAATTTTATCCAGATATAAAAAGATATACCTGGAGACGCACTAGGCCTTTACAACAAGCCAGGCTTGATTTTTTCTTGTTAACTGATGATTTTTTACCATATATTAAGATGTGCGACATTCAATCTAGTTATAAATCTGACCATTCTATAGTAATTCTAAAACTCTGTTTAAAGGAGTTACAACATGGTAAAGGATTATGGAAGCACAACAACTCACTTCTATATGATAGGGAATATTTATCCATAATCAATGACAAAATAGATGAAATAAAGAAGCAGTATTGTTTACCTGTTTATAATACAGAAAATTTAAATGACATCCCAAATGAAGATGTTCAATTTGTTATTAATGACCAGTTATTTCTTGAAACCTTAATGATGGAGTTACGAGGAAAATCAATTTCATATGCAAGTTATAAAAAAAAAATTAAAAATAAAACAGAAAAAGAACTTATTGAAAAAATAAATAACTTAGAAATATCTTTAAACCAAAGTAAGATTAATGAATTAACAAAATTAAAAAATGATTTGGAAGTGTAACGTAATGACAAAATCAAAGGACATATAGTGAGATCTAAAGCTAAGTGGGTTGAAGAAGGTGAAAAACCAACAAACTTTTTTTGCAATTTAGAGAAAAATAATTTTGTGAGCAAAATTATTCCAAAAATAGTAAAAGATAATGGAGACATTATTGACAATCAATCAGATATTCTGAAAGAAACAAAATCCTTTTATGAAAATTTATATTCTTGTCATGAAAATGATCACATAGATATTGACCTAGAAAATGATATAAAATATACTGATGTGCCAAAATTATCGCAAGATGAATCCAACAGTATAGAAGGAAAAATTACATATGCAGAGGCATCAAAAACATTATATTTAATGATGAATGACCGAAGCCCTGGTAGCGATGGCTTTTCTAGCAATTTTTATAAAGTATTTTGGAAAAAAATTGGTGCATTTGTTGTAAGATCAATTAATCATGGTCTAGACATAGGTTCTTTATCAGTTACCCAGAGACAGGGTATAATAACATGCATACCTAAAGAAAACAAATCCCGTAATCTTCTAAAAAATTGGAGGCCAATTACCCTACTTAATGTTGTATACAAAATAGCTTCAGGCACTATAGCAAATATAATTAAAACTGTGTTAAACAAGCTTATAAGTAAAGAACAAACTGGTTTTATAAAAGGCAGATATATGGGTGATAACACTAGATTATTATATGATGTAATGCATATTTGTGAAGATAAAAATATACCAGGATTATTACTGCTAATTGATTTTGAGAAAGCTTTCGATACATTATCTTGGTCTTTTATTAGAAAGACTCTACGCTTTTTTAAATTTGGAGAATCCATACAAAACTGGATAAAAGTCTTTTATAATAACATACAATCATATGTAAGTCAATGCGGGTTTTTATCTGATGTTTTCAGTATAGGTCGCGGTTGTCGTCAAGGGGATCCCTTGTCACCTTATATATTCATTCTTTGTGGTGAAATCCTTACCATAAAGATAAAAAAGAATAATAATATTAATGGAATAAGTATAGATAATACAGAATATAAACTATCGCAATTTGCAGATGATACTTCAGTACTGTTAGATGGTTCAGATAGCTCACTTAATGAAACCCTTTCAGAATTACACTATTTTTCACAAATATCGGGCCTGAAAATCAATTTTGAAAAAACTCAAGTGATATGGATTGGTTCAAAAAAATACAGCACACATTCAATAAAAACCAGATGGAAACTGTCATGGGGTCAAACAGAATTTAAGTTACTTGGAATAAAATTTAATGTGGATTTGGATAAAATGATTATGTTGAATTATAATGAAAAAATAGAAAAAATTAAAAACTCAATCGGCTTCACGAATAGAAGATTTTTAACTCCATTAGGAAAAATAACTGTAATTAAAAGTTTATTAATTCCGTCACTTAACCATCTTTTTATTTCTATTCCAAGTCCAGAGGACAATTATATCAAGCAAATAAATGACATTTTATACAAATTTCTTTGGCATGGACCTGCAAAAATTAAAAGTTCAGTTATTACAAAACATTTTCTTGAAGGAGGTTTGAAAATGATCAATTTAAAGGCTTTTATTTGTAGCCTAAAAATTACTTGGATCAGGAAACATACTCATTCAGATGGGTTGTGGCAACACTTGTGTAACTCATATTTTGATTTAAATAAATTTCTAACTTGTGGTAAACACTACCCAGAGAAATTATTAAAATCTATAAAAAACAACTTTTGGAAAGATGTTCTAAACTCTTATGTAACTTTTTTAAATAGTTACAAAGTAGATAGTTATGAAAAATTTCTTAAAATGCCACTTTTTTATAATCATCATATATTGATTGGAAAACAGAGTGTTTTTCTTAAAAGTTGGTATGATAAAGGCATAATGTATATAAATGACTTAATTGATACTAATGGTAATTTCTACACAAAAGAAGATTTTGAGAAAATTACAGATATCAAAATTAACTATCTACATTTGCTCGGTATGACAACAGCAATCAAACAATTTAAAAAAGTCAATAAACTGAAAAGTGAACATAAAAAGGAACCAAATCCTTTCATTCCATCACATGTGTTTCCAATATTGAAAAACAAAACTGGGACTAAACCAATATATGACGTTTTAAATAGAAATAATGAGAAACCAACAAGCCAGAAAAAATGGAATGAAATGTATGATATAAATGAAAATGATTGGAATATATACTATAACATTCCTTTCCAAGTAACAAGAGACACTAAACTCCAGTGGTTACAATATCGACTTCTACATCGAATTCTCCCCACTAATAGGTACCTCACTTTGATAAAGATTAAATCAAATGAAAAATGTACTTTTTGTAAGAAACAGACAGAAACATTGCAACATATCTTTTGGCATTGCTCTCATACACAAAAGCTTTTATCAAATGTAATAATGCATCTAAATAATATAAATATTCAAGTACAATGGAATGAAACTCAGCTTCTATTTGGGATTTCAAAAAATGATAAAAGAACATTAACAGAGAACTTGTTAATTCTTGAGATAAAACGATACATTTATGCAAGTAGATGCTTGGAGGCCACTCCTTCCTATAAAGGACTCCTGATGAGTATGAAATCCATGTTTGACGTAAATAGATGTATATCTGTTAAGAACGGACTATCTGACAAATTTGAGAAAGACTGGAGTATCATACTTAAACTTATCCTGTAAAATAACATATTTATATATAGTCTGTTTTTGTTATTGTTTTTTTCTCTTTAATTTTAAAAAAAAAAAATCAAACTTGGACGTGGACTGTATATGTCTTCGATATTTGCTTCAACCTCTTTTGGCAACCCCCCCCCCCCCCCCACCCCCACCTTATCCCCAATATTTTTTATTATCCTTATTATTATCTTCACCTTTCTTTTCTCTTTTTTTATTATTTATTCTCCCCATTCTTAATAGAGATCAAGTAATATATATACAGTTATAAAGTATTATACATTTACAAAATTGAATTCTTTGAGGAATGAAAGATGAATGAATGTGGTGAATTATTTTATATGCTATTGATATAGATATATATATTTATTTTGAAATTGTAAGGTGTGTAGGGGGATGGTCCTCCCCGACCCCCGCACACCTAGGACGGGGAGAATAAATGGGTCATCCAAATGGGTGACTGAAAAAAAAAAAAAAAAAAAAAAAAAAAAAAAAAAAAATTAAATTTAAATAAAAAACCAGAAAAAATGCCTGATCTGATAGACATGCTAGAAATGGAGGTATTACACCAGGAATCGTTGGTCAGGGGAGCCTTGTATGGCCATGGTGACTTTGAGTTCTCCCCAGAGTTTGTCTACAAATCCAACTCAAGCTACGCCATTTCACAAAAAAAAAAAAAATTAAGGAAGCAAAAACTATATAAAAAAAATTTAAACTTTGGCAAATCAAGAAAATTCCATGACCCATAATGTTTTTTAAACACAAGCTTTAACTTACAGGCTGTTAGGCACCGCCAGATGTAATAGCATATGTATGAGTGTGTTTATTTGATATGAACACATATCTGAACTAATTTCCTTGATTTGCTAAAGTTTGAAATAATACTATAAAATAATAAAAAAGAAGAAGAAGAAGTATAAATCATCATATAGTCCAGGGTTTTCACTTCCTTTTGTTTGAAGAGGCCTTTTTTAGATTTGAGCAGGCCCAATCAAATCAGGGCGGGGTTTGGGTGGGCTTGCTCCCACAAGATTTTTTTTTAGGTGCAAAATCCTGCATTCTAGCGCATTCTGGACATTATATATAAGTTCTGAAAATGTCACTTTATGTAAATACTTATTTGAGGCACCAGGCTTATAATTTTTTCTACGCCAGACGTGCGATTCGTTGATACAAGACTCGTCAGTGCACTTGAATCAATGGTTCAATTATTCAAGTCTGAAGTTGACAACCACTGTCCATAGACACTGCACCATCTGATTCTTGTGCTTTATAAATGACTATTTTCTGTTGTTGTTTTTTGTGACTTAAGAACTATATATTGTTTACATTATGATTAAAATTGCAGCATATGATACTCAAATATAATTGTCAAAAAAAAATTCCTTTTCTGAGCAGACTAATTATACAAAAATAAGAAGAAGCGATATGATTGCCAATGAGACAACTCTCCACCAGAGACAAAATGCCTTATAAGTTAACAACCTTTTTATTTCAACAATGAGCAAAACCCATGTCTATAAAAGCACATTTAAAGAATGTCAATATGGTTATTGAATTTGTCTGCGGGGGAATTTCAAACACCTTTTTTATATTAGGTCCCCTTCGAATTTGAATACATATGATATGCATTCTAACGTTACAATTTGAAAACATTAACAAAATTGTTACACTGAATCCAAATGAATAGTAATTCATACTAACAATCAACCATGGCTGATTGATAATTGAGACATTATTATATACATGTCTTATTTTATTTACCATGAGAATCAATGGACACTGACATGAAACATTATCACTGAATGATTTTGTAATAATAATCATATACATGCAGTTAGCCAGTAATTATCAAAATACATCATATCATGCATCTGAAAATTAACATAAAACAATTTTAACAAAACAAACAAACATGCATTCAACAGTAACAATGCAAATATAACAAGCATGCAAATTCAAATCATAAACAACTAATGTACATGTTTCAATGATGCTGGATTCAGTAGTGGTCATCAGAAAAACTATCAGTAATAATCACATTTCCATGTTTCAAAAAAGCGTGAAATTGGTAATTTAGCATAAATCTATGAAATCGAAAATATAAAAAAAATCCTGAAAACAACTAATTTGATCATTGTGTCATGCATCAATACAAAATAAAAAAAAAAGCTACATCATAATTTTCTTCTGGCAATACAGTGTTGATAAATTTTTTTACTGGCTTTCCTCAATTGACAAGAGGGCAAATGTATTTAGATAGGGACTTGGACAATAAAAATGGTGCTATTCATTTACAACCTGGATTCTCCCATCCTACCTCTGGGGACCCCCTAAAAATTTTGGCAGCACTCCCCCTTCCCATTCTCTCTGGGGTATGAAAAAATGTGTAAAGAAAGAAAAAGAAGAAGTGCTGGTCAGGCTCATTTATTAGAAAACATAAGCTTCCACTTCTTCTACATTTAATTTGATAGTTAAAGGGTTACATACCTCACAACTGCATATTTATATTGTAATCCCAGAAATAAATCTTTGATTCTGAACGGGCCCAGAAGTTCTGCCAATTGCAACTTTTCTTCTTTGTACCCTACCCCTTTTTCGAATGCTCTGCAGCTGCCGGCAGATCAACAGGACCCATTCTAGCTGAATTAAACTATAACTCAATTCAAACTGTTCTAACTATTGCCAAAAGACAAAGTGATCGGAACCTTTTCTACTCTTTGTCGCAGTAGTTGAAGTGAAAAAATCATGTAGCGTTCTCTTCATTACTAAATCTAATAACTCTTCAATATGCTTGATGACTTTTACTAAGGTAAACTGATGATGATTGTGAAATGTAAAACTTTATTTGGTTACGAAATGGAAATGATATTGACCCCGAATGACTGAAGGGATTACGTTTAGAGCGCACCGTCACGAATCTTCGTCGGTGTCACAACGGAGAAACAAAGTTCAATTATGACTTTATTAATGTGAATTCACTTTTTATTAAATGATTTATATTTTTTTGAAATCTTTTTATTGTTATCAATGTGGATTTATAGCTGCGATACATATTTTAAATATATTTGATGAACAACAAAGTATAATTTCATAAGTTTTGTAATAAATGCCAATATATTTATCCATGACATTATTTTTAAAAAGGACCCCATTGGAAATAAGTTGTAAAACTTTATGGGTTATCCTGTGAAATATATATGTTCTCAAAATTACTATTGTGTAACAAGATATAATATTAATCTGTGATATCTGATATATATTATATTAGATAATCAACTAGTTTAATATTATTTAAAATACATGTTATTGCTTCTGTATTATTGTATGTTAATGTGTTTGATGTATCTTTGTATTTATGACATATATATATTATCACAAATAAATAAATAAAATAAGAATAAACTTGACGCTTCTATACGCTAAATAGTGAGACCCACCATTAATTTCACATAGACTGAAATATTAGCACATTAGACTGTCACACTTACAGTTGTGCTCCAAACTCCATGAGAATTTCCAGAATTCATATTCAATTCAAGTAGAACACAAAAAACAGTTAAAAACATGGGCATTAACTGCTTCCAATTTCACAAGTTTGCTCAAAGCGAAAGTAGGTGTCCCTATTTCACATACAGGGGTCAAATCAGCCAAATTATGCAAAATTCTTACTGTCTAAGAAATAGTCCCATCTGTGTGTTATAGCTACCAGTCCACTCAATTCTGCACCATTCTCTGGGAAAATATATTCCCTTCACAAGTTCACATTGCAATAGTACCTGTCAAGTTAATTTTCACACTCACACCATCTTGAACGACCACTGTCAATTTTCTATGGAACTACTATGGTACTACCATTTTGACCCCCTGGTTCCTGGTCCAAGTCCTATATGAAACCATTAATTCTGACTTTTAAAAACATATGGCTGTGCTCTCCTACCTTACTGCTAGATTCCACGGCTGTATCTCAAAAATTGTCGTTCACATTCATGTGCCAGTTGAACCTATGATATTGCATCAAATTCAAGAGAAAATCCAAAGATCCGGTAATCCGCACAAACTGAAAACAGTAATACAACTATTTTAGGCTATATAACATACCACTACCTGCATATATATTTATCCATATACATTTACTGTCTGAAAATTATAAAATTAAGGAATGCCAAATGGAGATATAAAAAAAAATTTTTTTTTAGTCGACTGTATAGAAATTGGCGCCATTTTTCAGAGATTTCTCAAAAAAAAAAACCCCAAAAAAACCCCACTGGATTTGAAAATTGTCAAATTAAAATGCACATTAATTACCCATATATTACTAATGTAACCATGGTTAAATATCTTGAAAAAGAGATAAGATTTTTTTTTTTACAGCCTTTCAACTTTTGCTGGTATTCTGACAAATTGATCAAAAAAGGCCAAATTCTCGAACAATTCAGAAATTCTAAAAATTTAATAACTTTTTTTATTCATGATTCAAATTTGATGATACTTGCTAGGTACTAAGTCAATAGTATTTATAATCTGAAAGTGAAACTAGTTTCTCTGTCATACAAGTGAGAGAAAATTTATAAAAAAAATTAGATGTCTGCTACCGACCAAAACATTGAAATTCTGACTAAATATCTACATTTATTTTACATAATTATTTTTTCACTTTATAAAAAATGTATATTTTACTATTTATTTATTGTTCTAATGTTCTTAAATCATTTTGAATAAAATAAATTAACCAAAAAGAAACAGGCTTCCATTCCAGACAAGTTGCACATTAAATATCAAAGAAGGCATCCTGCCGTGCTAAATAGCAGGTCTGAAAACAGAAACCAAAAACAAGTAACCAGATTGCCAAAACAGGTAACCAGATGGTCATGTCCACTTCTCCCATGTTTATATTCTGCTATATAAGGCACTGTAGAAACTGGGATGTTATTATTCCACCATGAAAGGTAAAAGAAAGAGAAAACATGCTATGGTCCAGAAAAACTGCATACCTTATAATAAGGGCCTCATCAGATTATCATCAGCATCATCAAACCGACAGTAGCGAAAGCAGTGGCAGCAACAGCATGGCAGCTAAAAGGTCAATAAAGCGGTCTACTTCTTCACTTTCACTCTGCAGTCAGAAGTCCACATCTACCAGTCAAGAAGCTAATGTGCTACTCTTGCGTCACAGGCCTGAAACACACAAGATCACATTGCGGATAACTGAAAGTGATAAAGAACTGTTAGAAGATATTCTCAAAAATCACTTATGTGTAAAAGCAATAGAAAGCACACAGTTTAATTATAACACAATCAGTGGGGTCATTTAATGATACACTATCAAAAAGTACTCCTAAGAATGTGAACTTCTCCCGTAACTATGGTGGAAGATGTGCATCAGCTGTTCTCCGGCACAACAATGGACAAGCTACTACTTTAAATTAAAAAATAGACTTCATCGGTATTTACATGCCGAAGAGAACAGGACAGGCAGTTTAAAAAATTAGCACGGACATGAGAAGTCACTGATAGTCAGGAAAAACAAGCAGTACAACAGACGTAGACTTTTGCATCGTGGTGAAATGGAGTCTCGCCATCGGTGGTATAGACTTCTCAAAAATAATAGACAATCTGATTACTTAAAAAATAAAGAGTGACCATATCTACTAGAAACCTGAATAAAATGCTGGAACTGTGATAAATAGAGACAGAAAATTATAAATTCTTAAGATAAAATATATATAGAATAAAATAGAATAGAACAGAATAGAACAGTATATGCTTATATCTGTTTGTGTGTGTGTGCGTGTGTGAGTGTGTGAGTGTGTGTGTGTGTGTGACCATTGTTTTATATTATTTTTGATAATTATCTTGTGTAATGCATACAAGAAAACATGAACAAATTAAAAATGAAAAAAATGAAACTTAACCTACCAGTGTTCTTCTTATTAAACTTTCCAGAACAGAAGATAAATAGACTTCACCTGAATTAACTAAATCAAACTAACCATATTCCACTATGTGGGCACTAACCTACACTACACTGCTATACATGCTAATTGCTATGTAAAAATAATTGCAACAAACCATTAAAACTTTAACACCACATGACACCCCTTGAACTGCCCATGTCTGCAGCACGTTCCAGCAGACACACACGTCTCCCTCTCATTGTTCGTTCCTAGTGGCTCGTGGGAAAGGTGGTCCTGGTTTATGCACAATTTATTGTGACATAAATGGCTCACACACCAACCCTTTGGTCCCAGCTCCATGCTGTGGATTTTCAAGCACATGGCAAGACTGTGAACTAAATATGGGCTGATACGCCTGAGCCAATCTGGACCAAGCCATCGACACTGTCCGTATCCATTTTGGGTTTGACCACTAGTCTAAATGACACACACACCATTCTCACCTACAACACTGCTCTTCTCTAGGTTCATTATAATATACTGTTTGTAAGCTGCCTCCATATTGCTGAGGCTGACAAAAAGTCTCTAATCAAAAAACGGCCTCAAAACTGCACTAAGGCCCGAGAAAGCACATAAACTTACCTCTAGTTTGTAACTGCATCATTTAATAATCATTATTAACTGCCAATAAATACATGTATATGCAACTTATATCAACCAACCTGCAGAATATATTAACAAAAATTCCAATTCACTGTTTACAACAGCCATCTCCATACAGAAGCTGGCCCACCATTAATTTCACATAGACCGTAATATTAGCACAGTAGACTGTCACACTTACAGTTGTGCTCCAAACTCCATGAGAATTTCCAAAATTCATATATTCAATTCAAGCAGAACATTAAAAACAGTTAAAAAGATGGGCATTAACTGCTTCCAATTTTACAATTTTGTTCAAAGCGAAAGTAGGTGTCCCTTTTTCACATACAGGGGTCAATATTGTATGGTGTTTAGCGTCGCTTTCAACAATTTTTCTGTCATATGGTGACGGTTTTTACTTGAGACAGTATTCTAAGCACAGTCACACTGGAGTATCATGCCGCAGACACATGGCATGATACCCCGATCAGTCACATTATACTGACACCGGGCCGACCAGACCTAGAACTCTCCTCTAAATACTGAGCATCAAGCGAGGAAGCTTCTAGCACCATTTTTAAAGTCTGGTGTTTGGTATGACCTGGCTGGGGATTGAACCCACGACCTTCCGCATGCGAGGCGGACGCTCTACCACCAGACCATGCCGCGGTCTTTTATACAGGGGCCAAATCAGCCAAATTATGCAAAATTCTTACCGTCTATCATAGACCAATCTGTGTGTTATAGCTACCAGTCCACTCAATTCTGCACCATTCTCTGGGAAAATGTATTCCCTTCACAAGTTCACATTGCAATAGTACCTGTCAAGTGCATTTTCACACTAACACCATCTTGAACAACCACTGTCAATTTTCTATGCAACAACTATGGTACTACCATTTTGACCCCCTGGTTCCTGGTCTAAGTCCATATATTTCCCTGCTATTTCATTGACACAATAATTCGTGAGATATCAGGTTCTAGAATAGTCTGACCACCGTATGGCGATTGCTTTTTAAATCTGCTGTGAGGTTTCAATATGACAGTGCCAACAGTTTCCAAAGTGGTCATTATAAAGATTCTCACTCTGGTCACTCATGCGACATAACCAATGATCATTTAGCCAAGTCATATAGCTCAGTCAATCAATGATAGGCAACAAGTACATTTATTGTGGAGTAACCAGTTTCGGTAACCTTAAAAAAAAACACGTGGATTATAAGACAATAAAAGCAAACAACTGATTTATAAACATGACTTACTTGTAAGATAATCCAATCCTCATCAAACTGTCTAGAGAATATTCAATTCACATTAATGTTTAAAATCCGACATCGAGTGTTATTTATTTTTATCAAATCATTTTATACAAAACAACCACCATCATCATCATGAATACCATCATCTATCACTTCATCATAATTAATCATCATCATCAATTAAATCATCAATCATCATCTTTGCCAAACGAAACATTCTTGTAGTCGAACCGGTCGGTTGACGAAACCACTGTCTTGCCCAAGCATTGTAGAATTGATGTACGTGGTACTACAAACGGACAGTTGTATAAGACATTACCAGCAACAACCATAGTCCGTTATCTGAATGTCAGACGATACTGCCATCGCAAAAACATGTTCCTGCTTTATTTTTGTCAAAAGCAAAACACACATGTGGATCTGCACATCTCGCAGACGATATTTGGAGCATCATGGGAAATATTTATGTAGGACATTATGACGTCATGCTGGCCTATACAGGACCGTAGCCACACTGGGTGAAACGAAGGCACTTGCCTCCTGTAGAATTTGTGGAATTTTGTTTGTTGACTGTATTTTTGTGGAGACTGATACCCGTGATGTAATATGTAGATGGTTTTAAAGGAAATTGAGGATGGAGTGCCAATATATATGCCTTATTCTCATCAATTCGTCCCCTCGGCAATGGGGCCAGCGGTTTTAGGAGATCTGGGAACATGGTCAATTCTTTGTAGGGATCTGGGGACATTGGCCAATACTTTCAGGGATCCGGGGATCAAATACCTAATTTTGGAGATCTGGGGAAATACTTTTGGGGATCTGGGGAACAAGGACCCACCCCACCTGGGAGGGCATCGACAATCTTGTAGATTCCCGGGCCGTGCTCGCGTGACTATTCGTAGCGTTCGGATATTGTACAAGTTATTGACCGAATCTCGATTTTCACGCCAAGTCAAGAAAAGGGTGAATAAAAAAATAAAGATCGAAATCTACGGTGAATAATTTATAAAATAAAGTGTCTGCTTAAAAACAACTCCCTTTGAAATAACTATTAATCAACCCATGTAATTTTCTATCTTATTCTTTATTTTATTAAAAGTTATTAAACTCAGTACTTATCATTAACATCGTATCATATCAAGCTAGCAATGATATGTATCGCACAAGAATGAAGTAGGCCTATGTGTAATCGGCACCCAGGGGCGTAGCTAGCATAAAAGTTATGTGCTGGCCCAAACAAGTGGAGTCGGAGGGCCCCCCACCAGGAAAAGTATCAAAGTGTGTCATTTAGAAAAGCAAGCATCAAAGATAATTAAAGGGTACCGCACGTCAGAATATAAATGGCTATTTATCGTTAAATAGACATGTAAATAACACAAAAATCAACAAATTTTAATTGTACGAAATTTATCAAATGAGAAAAATGACATTAAATATCATGATTTCAAGCGTTTCCTAAATGCTATGGGCGCCGCCATTTTGTAGCTCTTTTGTGATGGAGGTATTCGGTGACGTCATAACTGCACTTCCGTTCTAGTTATCGCGCAAATTGTATTGTGTCGTTAGTGACTGCTCTCTACTGAAACTCTTATGTATATACACTAATATACGTAATCAGTTTATATACAGATATACAGTGCATTAGTGAACATCGAAGGTAGACAATTAAACGCGAAAACGATTCTGAATTGAAGGACTTAACCCATTAAACATTGTTTTCTCCAGCGGAATAAGTGGGTGGAGTAATGCGATATGTTTTGTGGGCAGCGTTGTTTTTAGTTTTCCTAATATGTGATTTCACATTGCTTCAGTGTCAAGCTTCTGGTGACATCACGTGCAAAACGCCTTAATACTTTGGGGTAGGACTTAAGATTGCAGAATGAAGCGTACCAATGCCTTGGCGTACTATTACCCAAGCATACAATTTCTGATGATTTCAGTACGAAGATGACCATATACGACATACATATAGACTTAGTGTATATTATCCAGTGGGAAGCTCTTTAAAATGTGCTAATAACATATAGCTCAGCTGATTTCTGAAATTTAATTTGTAATTTTATATTCTCTTCCAAAATATTGCGAAATTGATATCATATAGCAAACTTTCACAATCTTATAATTGCAGGCTGTTTAAACAGGTGTGATAATCCAATTAACAATAAAAACAAGAGGTAAATGCCAAAACATAAGGTGTGAAAACGACATGGTATCTAAAAGTTATTATTAAAATACAAATTAAGGCCAATTAATTGTGACAGGCCCGATTAGCTCGGTCAGTTACGTGTCTAACTATCAATCCAGGTGTCTCGAGTTCGAATCCCCACCCGGCGACAGTCTCTGTGATGACTGACATACAACATTGTGTCTCAATATCATTTGTCTCTCACTGCTGATTCGAGTGGAAAAATTATCAGTTACTTGCGGTTGCTGGGTGTGCTCGAGTACTGGTTAACTTTTGCAGGAAACAGTGGTTAGGTTAACTGAACATCTGTACAGTAAACCCTCGATGGCAAAAAAATGATGCCAAATATTTAGTCAACCATTAATTGTTCATAAACTCATTTTATTAATTTTATAATTAAAAGGCAATTTAGTTTATTGATATATGGCTTTTTCACAGTCAACTAGGTCATTATTCTTCAATAGACATTTGAACTACCTTTACTTCGTAATGAAAAAAGATAAAGTAAAACCTTTATTTGTTCATTAATACATGAAAAGTTTTTTTTACTGTTAAAATAGTGTTCTGGTATACAGTTTATGAAAAATATTCATAAAATCATATAACATAATTTTTTTACTTGTAAGTTTGCATTGATATTGAAACCCTTATTAACTGAAAATGTTTAAATTAGTAATAAAGCATAATACTATGTGATATAACATCCTGTCATAAAGCCTGGGGTCATTAAACCTGGGGTGATTACGCTTATTAGGGTACAATATGCACACTGTGGCAGGGTATTTCTCGTTACCACATGGTGTGAATTATGAAAGCTCAGCAGGGTGCCAGTAGCTGGACAGTAACATACACTTTGTGCAATATGCCTGTAGACATTATATTCCATATGACACTCCCTATAAGGAGACACATTCATATATGTTCAGAGAACTGGTAGAATAGATAATCATCATATATCAAATTGAGAAGTAACACCATTTGAATAACCAAAAGACAGTGCCAGTTATGTAAAACAACCCCCCCCCCCCCCCCAACTCATTCATGCTTCATCTAAATTTACTAAAAAGGGTATGAAATAAAAATTTTATCAGCCATTTCTCAGTTCGCAACAATGGCCGCACCAGCTAAACACGATAAGAAATGAGATATAATATTATTTCTTATTCTCTCTTAGACAGGTAAACATATGTAACAAAACATTTTCCCTTAAATTCCATTCTTGGTCTAATTAGTGTGGTTTTTTTTTTGATAATGTATTGACTGAGTAGCAAACAGTATATACCCTGATAGTACAGCATGAATGTGCAGGCTCGCCTGGATCTACATCAAAACATCAATACTGACGGCAATAATTACTTTTTTTATCAAGCTAAGGGTAATTTTACTATTTTGAAAAATTCAATCATCAATGTCAGGCTACATGATAAGATGTCAGAGTCGTGATTGATGGGTTTCGGGTTTGATCTCTGGTTCATGATCGGTGTGACTGTTTAACAGTTATCATCTTTTTGGGTGAAAACTTCATAAGACATTGCTGTGACATATCTGTATTATTTCTGTGATACATTCTAAATCTTCTAAATTTCCAATAGTGTGGTCATTGCATCTGCAGCACGTATTTTCGTCAGACGAAAGCATCATACACAGTTTTCGCAGCTGCAAAAATCTTTCACATGTGTGAACAACTGTGCCGTCTCACTATTTCTCTCGTCTTCTAATTTATTTAACTCTGCTTCTGAAATTTCTGGTTCAAAGTTGTAGGCCACAAGTCCTTCCCCGTTACTAAAATCCATTTTATTATTCTTGCTAGTACTTTTGCCGGTGATTATAATTGCACGTTTCTATATCTGCTGTTGTGTATAAATCAATTATGTTTTAAACCGGAAGTGCAGTTATGACGTCACGCAGGTATCCAAAATGGCGACGTCCACCACAAAGTCGATGTGCGAAAATGACCGTTACAAAACGAGCTGATATATCTTTATGGACTCGAACTTATGCATAATAATACTATTAATAGAAAGCTGAACTCATAGCTATTCATATTATCCTGTTTTATACACAGGGTTGCGTTCCCCTTTAAGACTTACGCTAGTTTTGAGACCATCGGCAACGCACGCTTTTCTAAACGACAAACGTCTGTGTAGAAAAAAGTTTAAATCTGTAAGTAAGATTTTATAGGTTCAGACAAACACCTTCACAACGGATATTTTTAAAATTATATAAACTTTTAAAAAAGTTATTCCGACGAGCGATTGCAGCTATCCTGTCTTATATATTTATCTAATAAAAAAATTAATACAGAAATAAACATCTAAACGATAGGAAAATTAAGGGAATCGTCCATTGGAAACATCTCTTTTAAGAAGATTGAGCATTTAATTAACATCATCGCTCTATACAATATCTGTATCTGTAACCCATCTGTAAAGGTGAATTTATTGAAGTTTTCATTATTTTTTGGCAATGTATACTACACATATTCCAGGAGAATGTATACATCTAATATTCCAAGTGAATGTATACTACTAGTGTTCAAGGAGAGAATGTATACTACTAATATTCCAGGAGAGAATGTATACTACTTATATTCCAGGAGAGAATGTATACTACTAATATTCCAGGAGAGAATGTATACTACTAGTGTTCCAGGAGAGAATGTATACTACTAGTGTTCCAGGAGAGAATGTATATTACTAGTGTTCCAGGAGAGAATGTATACAACAAATATTCCAGGAGAAAATGTATACTACTTATATTCCAGGAGAGAATGTATACTACTAATATTCCAGGAGAGAATGTATACTACTAGTGTTCCAGGAGAGAATGTATACTACTAGTGTTCCAGGAGAGAATGTATATTACTAGTGTTCCAGGAGAGAATGTATACTACTAATATTCCAGGAGAGAATGTATACTACTTATATTCCAGGAGAGAATGTATACTACTAGTGTTCCAGGAGAGAATGTATATTACTAGTGTTCCAAGAGAGAATGTATACTACTAATATTCCAGGAGAGAATGTATACTACTAGTGTTCCAGGAGAGAATGTATACTACTTATATTCCAGGAGACTATGATATCTCTTCTATCTTGTTTTATATTGTCATTTTTTATTCTTATTTTCTATAGTTAATTGATATGTTTATATACTGTTTTTCTTTAAAACATTATTATAATCACTAAAATTCAAGCAAAACAAGTTACTACTATTTCTTTGCATACGTGTATATGTGCGTGCTCGTGCGAGTGAGCGTGTTTGTATGCGTGCGGAAGAGAATTGTATGCTTGTCCGAAAGTATATGTGATCGTTTGTATTGCAAATATATCGTCACTTGAATTTGTAAGTGCTTCTTGACGCACTGGGGAGGGCTGTAATTAATGTGGTATCTAATTATTATTTTGAGGCTGGAAAACCTAAAATTCTTGTGTATGAATATGTCTCCAAGTTTTTGTCGCACACTGTCTCTTCAAAGACAACCTGACTTAGTCTTTGAAATGGGCTTGAACTAACGACTTAAGCTGGAACATCACGACTTTGACCACCATGTCTGTGATAAAAATATCACAGCCTTAAGACATACTCTCTCTCTCTCTCTCTCTCTCTCTCTCTCTCTCTTTCTCTCTCTCTCTCTCTCTCTCTGTGTGTGTGTGTGTGTGTGTGTGTGTGTCTGTGTGTGTGTGTGTGTGTGTGTGTGTGTGTGTGTGTGTGTGTGTGAAGTATATTTCAGGACAGGAAGAATGGGCCACATTTCTGTTCATGTATCAAGGTTTTAAGGGAATGTATTTAGAGAGACATATTGTATCAATGAGCTGAAAACAAAATCTTCAGTAGTTTTTACACTCTTCGATAATTACCTCTTCACCTGTCCTTTATCCAACTACATCTATGTTTATTTTATGTAATGATCAAAGGGGAGTAATTAAATTGGAATAGATTATCTCCCTTTGACAACAAAAACATTTCCTTAATATCAAATGCTGACAGAATGTCCGATTGAACTTGCGTTAACCATATACGAACAATATGCTAACTTCAATAAACTGATACACATCTCTACTTGATAATAACTTGCGAGGTACAAACTGTAATAACCGGGAATCAGTTTATCTGGTTGTACCGAGATACAGGAAATATGAAACAGCTGTTTGGAAATGCATACATTAACAATGTTTGAAGCGAAAGGAAAATTATGTGCCTAACGGGTGCGCTTAAAAACAAAATTGTTTCTTTTCCACCAATTCATTTGAGTAAAATACACAAATACGCAGCTTATATTGAGCACTGTAAAATTAAATTTATAACACATGGAAACAATGAACGGACAAAAAATGAAAAAAATAATGCATTTGTAATTTGAGACAGATAGTACTATTAATGACTGTGTCGACTTTTGTTTTATTTGTGTAAATAACATATAATGCATTTCTGTGTTTTTTATTTTGCATCGTGGACATGTGCATATTTTCGCATTTGTTTATACTCACTGGTGGGCGGGAAAAGGCGAAGATCATTTCTGCAGCCTATATTGATTGAGTACTTTATTATGTGTGCAATCTATCTATCTATCTATCTATCTATCTATCTATCTATCTATCTATCTATCTATCTATCTATCTATCTATCTATCTATCTATCTATCTATCTATCTATCTATCTATCTATCTATCTATCTATCTATCTATCTATCTTGTTTTATTTCGCCGTATTAAATCCCAAAATTTAACTACATGTAATTATAATACAAGTGCACTCATCTCTTTCCTACCTCACGATCTATCTTGTTGTAAACTAGCCTGAGTAATAAGGCGTGAATGGACAGCTTTTTTATTATTTTGATATCTTATCTGCTGTCTATAACGCCTTGTCTCGGGAGACGCAAAATCAAAATATTTAAAAGGCTCCATGGAGACGTGCAATATGTCGCACTAGTTGTAAGCATGGTAAAATGCGGCAATTGTTAAAAACGCAGCGGAGTGACATCTTCACGTGATTAACGATACAAAAACTGGAACAAAACTCGGGTCATAACAGGTGGTGGCACGATATCTCGTATCTACAACACAACACTCCGTAATTATGATAATGGATCACGGCGATAATGTTAGTGATGGTATACATCGATGGTCGATCATTCACGTCTGCAGCCAAAGCCGGACCACGAGTGAGCTAGGACGGAAACGAGAAGCAGTTATCATTTATCCTGTGGAACGTTCAGAGACTTGTAAATAAATTAGATGACAATGATCTTTTAAACTGGATTAATAATTATGACATCGTTTTGTTAACGGAAACATGGACTTCTCAAAATTCTAATATAAACATTGATGGTTACGAGAGTTTCAGTTGCCCAAGACCGAAGTGTAATAAAAAGGCCAAACGTGATAGTGGGGGCCTTGTGGTATATTATAAACAAAACTTACAGACTCATGTGGAACATATCAAAACAAATTTAAATGGCATTATATTGTTCAAAATAGACATGAATTTCTTAGGTACAGATAATGATGTTTATTTCTGTGTTTGTTACATTCCTCCCGAAGAATCTAATGTATATAAGAATGCACGTTCATGTTTATATGAGTATGACTTTTTTTAACAGTTGAATGATGACATCAGGCACTATAGTACTTTAGGCGAGGTTTATTGCACTGGTGATCTGAATGGTAGGGTAGGAGAGAGATTAGATTATACTGAGAACATTGACCTTGATCGATTTGTAACCATGCCTTCGGGAGATGAACCAAAATGTACAATTGTTAAAAGAAAGTCATCTGACAAGCAAGTTAATATGTTTGGAAATAAATTGTTGTCATTATGTAAAGAACAAAATTTGATCATTGTTAATGGGAGGCTTGAGGAAGTAAAATTTACATATCACTGTATGAGCAGAAACCGGACAGGGGCGAGTGTTGTGGACTACTTGATAACTAGCGCGAATAATCTTAACAATATCTATTATATGAATGTGTTGGATTTAATAGAGTTTTCTGACAATAGTCCTATACAGTTTGCGTTAAGTTGTCGCATGACTGGATATAATCATACAGATAACGTATATATTGACAAACTTGTTTGGGATGCATCTAGGGCCGAGGAATTGAATACTTTACTTCAATCTAAAGTTCAAAGTTTTAAAGATGTTACTGACAACATGACTGAAAATAAAGATTCAATAAATGACAGTATAATAAATTTTACAAATATAATATACGATACATCTTTCCAATTATTTGGAAAATCCTTCAAAAAAGGTAATGTTAAATGTAAGAAAAAGAAGGCCGAATGGTTTAACGAAAATTGTAGGAAAGCTAAAACGGCATGTCTTAACTCCAAAAGAATTTTTCAAAGAAATCAAACTGAAGAGAACAAGAAGCATTTTCTTGAAAGTAAATCTGCTTTTGCTAAAACTAAAAGAAAGGCTAAATATGCGTTTTATTCGAGAGAAAAAATGAACCTAGCTAAACTTAGTAAAAAATGTCCAAGAAAATTCTGGAATAAAATTAACAATTTAAACAGGGTTTATCAAATAGCCCAAATATGGAGGAATTTGTACAGCACTTTACAGATATCTCGAATACACCTCATGTTAACCTAAACTTTGATGATATGAACGGTCATAACAATATGGATAATAACAATCATGGCATAAATATAAATTATGAACATGTAAATAGACAACAGGTCAATGTAGAATTTTTAGATAAAAACTTCGAGGAGTCAGAAATAAGTCAGGTGATATCATCATTATCTCGAAATAAATCGCCCGGATGTGACGAACTTTTAACAGATTTTTTCATAGACGCGAAAACTTTTATAACACCTTATATTGTTAAAATATTTAATAAAATCTATAATGACGGTGTTTATCCAGAAGCGTGGTCAAAAGGCATTATAGTCCCTATACATAAAAAAGGTGACAAATTAAAAACCGCGATTTATAGAGGGTTTACATTAATAAATTCCCTTGCTAAAATATTTTCACTGTGTATTAGAAATAGACTTAATACTTGGTGTGAAACAGAATATATACTTAATGATTCACAGTTTAGTTTCAGAGATAAAAAAATTAACTGATTGCATTTTCATATTACATTGTATTATACAAAAGATATTGTCAAAAGAAACTAAACTTCATTGTGCTTTTATTGACTACGAAAAGGCATTTGATACAGTTATAAGAGACGCGCTATGGATAAAATTGGTTGAAAACGGTGTAAGCTGTAAAATGATTACAGTTATCAAATCACTTTACTCGCGAGTTACAGCTTGCATAAAATTATCTTTTAATTTATCTGATGTTTTCGATGTCACGCTTGGATTGAAGCAGGGGGAGCCACTCTCTCCTCTTCTGTTCATTCTGTTTGTTTATGATGTGAACAATTCTTTTAATATAGATAATCTGACTGAATCTGATATTAATCACTTGTGTATATACTTATTATTATTTGCAGATGATATTGTTTTGTTTACTACTGATCCCAAGAGTCTACAATTGCAACTAAATAATCTCTATGAATACTCATTAAAATGGGGATTTAAAATTAATATCAATAAAACTAAAGTTTACATTTTTGAAAAAAGAAAACAAGTTCATAACCTAGAATGGCTCATAAATGGTGAAAAATTGGATATTGTAGACACTTTCTGCTACTTAGGAGCCAAATTTATGTATAACGGTAATATGAAAATAATTCCAAAAACTCTAGCAATTCAAGCTCTAAGAGCTATGAATAATTTATTATCATTGTTCACAAGAATTAAACTCGATATTAAAACAAAATTATCACTATTTGATACAATGGTAGTACCTATTCTCTTATACAGTGCAGAGAGTTGGAGAGTGTATGACTACAAAGATATCAATATAATACATATAAAATTCTGTAAGCGTATTTTTGGAGCTAAAACCCAAACACCTACTCTTGCTGTGCTAGGTGATCTAGGCAGATATCCGTTATCTGTTATTTGTAAAGAACGAGCAATTAAATTTTGGATAAAAATCAAAAGCAATCCTGGTTCTCTTATCCATCGAGTTTTCATGGAACAATATATAAATATGAATAATCAACAACAAAAACAAAGCTGGGCTCAAAGAATTAAAACAATATTAGACGATATGGGGTATAGTTATATTTGGGATAATTTTAATACAAATGTCAATTATTTGCCCATTATTAAACAACGACTGCGAGATCAATATATCCAATTTTGAAGAAGAAATATTCATGCAATGCCAAAACTTAATTATTACTGTAAATTTAAAACTGATTTTATATATGAGGAATATTTATCTTTAATTACAGATGATACCAAACGAAAACAATTGAGCTGTTTTAGATTAAGTTCACATAATCTTGCGATTGAATCCGGAAGATATACTGGTGTCGAAAGACAGAATAGAATTTGCCAAATGTGTACGAACAATACTATAGAGTCCGAATACCATTTTTTACTAATATGTCCAAGATACTACGATTTACGTCGTTAATATATTCCCTACGTCTACTAAATTTGTAAATTTATTATCCACGAAAGGACGAAAACAACTTGTTAATACTTCTAAATCTATATATGAAGCATTTAAGGTTCGTAACCATCTGATTAATACCTAATTTTCGTATTTCGTTGTTTTGCTTAAAAACGCAGAAAAAAATGAATACATGCTCGCGCGGCAGTGTGCATTTTTGTGTGTTACAGTTTTTTACTGCTTCTCATCTATGTTATCTATGTTATATATACTATGATACTTAAACAATTCAAAATATATTGATTGTAATATGTAATTGTTATGTCTTTGCCATATGATTTAAAAATATTGTAAATGGCCAAAGGCATATTTTTTGCTGATAGTTTGCCAATAAAATTGAATTGAATTGAACTGGTATTTCGCACTACATACCTGCCGAAAGAAAAAACTTGCACAATTGAAACATAATCCGATGACCGCACGGTTGAATCTCTTAATCATAATGTATTGACGTCGCTTCAGAAGTTGAGGCTTACGCCGTTTTCAGGGTAATGCCGTGAATAAAAGACTGTTCATATTGTTGAATAATCATATTGTATAAATTATTTTATACCAAATTAAAGATAATTTCATTTTCTTTGTAATTGTAATATTTTTATTTGATCATCGTGTAACATGTACGCCAGGGAAATCGTTAACGCTTTTGCGTCAACAGAAACGCACGGTGAGAGATGTAACAGAAATTAGCAACTGGTACGAGTTAATAAAATATTTTAGGGAGAAAACGGAGCCTAGTCGTTTTGAGAACACGTATGGCACTGAGACTAATACAGACAGAAGTGATGTCCAAAAAAAAAATTGCGGCAACAAAAGAAAAGATAGAAAAGTATAATTTAAAACTATATAAAACTATGAGAGTTTTGGGGAAAAGGGAATGAAGAAAAACATGGCTAAGTATTAAAGTCATTTCACAAATTTATATTTCAACAAAACAAAACTGTATGTACATTTTAAAAAAAAAACGTGTTTTCTTGTTATTTATGAGTATTTTCGTAAAGTTAAAAAAGTCTTAATGGAAATACGATTTCTAGTAAAAATGTCACAAATGGTAAAAAACGTGTATTGTTAATTACACTTCTAAATTTCTCATCAAATAAAATGTTTCCTTTTAAACGTAAATCAATTTTATTTTAATCACATAATAGTGTTTTTTATAAAGAACAACATGTGGTTATATTATTGCAAATCTCCGACGAATAAAAAAGTTATAAAGTTTATTGATTTCTAGTAAAAATGTCACAACGGTAATATTTAAATCGACCTGACGTAACATGTATTTGAGAAAATACGGTTTTAAGGAATGTAAATATATAACCCTTATACTAGCACCATCTATTCTTTAAACTATGTTTGTTTTGTAACTTACATAGTTTTTCTTGCCATGGCAATGTTATATAAGAAGAAACAATCGGATTTTGGGTGCTGCTTTGAGTGTCTTGCAGTGATTTCAATTGACCAAAAAGTATTGTTTCTTAACTGCATGAAGCTAAAACATATTTTTTTCTCGCAATTAAAGCCGTCTTTTTTAAATCCTTTTAATACTATGATATCAAACTAATTAGTGTGACGAATAACGCCTTGTACATATAAGAAATCCATAACATCGGTGTATTTTGTTACGCTGTTATACTTTTCTGTTGGTTGATAACTTTATATATGTGAATAGTCTAAGTATTCCTTATTAATTATTAAGTTACATTAATAAACGTACAGAAAACGTAGTTAATGAATTGTCAGGAAGACGCTCATTGAATTTGATTAAGGATGCTAATGCAATGGAATCGCATAATCTCGAACATCATTATGTGGTCGAACAACGCTAACAGTGCCCGATTAAAGCCATGTGACTAGGTTATGTGACTTCTGCTATATAAGCAGCTGACCGCCAGTATTCTTGGTCAGTCTGGTGTTACAACCCGACAGAGAAGGAGCTGCAAGAAGACTTTGCATAATTTATTTATTAATTAATTATTATTATTATTTGGTAATACAGGCTGGGACTTTGGACCGAGGTAACACGTGAACGAGGGATTCCCAGAAGTGCAGTTTTCAATTCAGAGTTGCAGAACCCTCTGAAACTTGTGAACAGTGCATCTGGTCGTAGTCTGTTGGGTACCGTTGTTTGTCTCAGACAGGTGTTGGGACAGGCTTGGGACAATGCTGCAGGACTAGTTTTATTTAGTTAAAACAAAGTCCTGAGCAAGTGTTTGAGATGTAAGTCTGATACTTTGGTGCAGCTCGGAGTTTCGAGTTTGGTGTGCTGCAGGACTAGTTTTATTTATTTAAAACAAAGTCCTGGGCATTTGTTTTGAGTGCTGCATAACTAGTTTTATTTTTTAAAACAGAGTGCTGGGCATAGTGTTGTGCGGAGTGCTGCAGAACTAGTTTTATTTATTTAAAACAGAGTTCTGGGCATAGTGGTATGCGAAACGTTTGTTTGAAACGTTAGTTCGAAACCTTTATAATTTGGTTTAATATGTATAAGTTAATTGTACGTGATTATTCTTTTTTAAACACGAATCATTTGTTCAATCATTTGTCATCCAATCATAAAGCAAAGTAGCTTGAGGAAAATTATTTCGCAATTTATCTTAAATCAAACGGCAAGTAGTCCAAGGAAAATTCTTATATATCATATTTATTAGTAGTTGTGTGCACCAACCGCTCGGTGCACGTTACAATAGCTTACGTCGTCATTATTCCGAAGTTATTCCATTGTTCAATACAGTTGATGATTTAGCCCACGGACGCATTCCCGCGAATTGCACGAAATAGACAGGTCCGTTAAAATTGTCCGTCTGCAGAATAAGGAATCAAACAATGAATTGATGGAAGTGTTAGAAATAAGTGCTTTTTCAGATTTACTTCAACTGCGACCATTTGTATTTATTATCTCTAGAAAAAAATCTATTAAACATTTAATAAACATAAAATAATAATATCAAATAATGGTATAACTACTAATAAAAATGACGTTATTCAACAAATTCAGTTGCACTAAATACAAACTTCCCTGAGGTCCTTAAAACAAACTTGAGTTGGAGGCCATTTGGCCCAACCGGCGGTCCCTGCCTCGTTTTGATATAAACAATTTACAAACCACGTTTCATCATGATAAAGGGAACCAAAGGTGTTGCCTAAAAAACATATTTACTTCTGTTTTAAGTGACTTTGAAATTACAATTTTGACCTCAAAATCAATAGCAGGCTTCCTTTTTGTATTAAAGTAATTTACCTGTGTAATTGAACCATGGCATATCTTCCAAGCAAGCAGAAACATTTCTTCACGAAGGGAATTAAAACAGTTGACTTATCTCAATAGGGGGACTGGATTATTTCCCTTTATTCAAAATGCGTTTCGATCGAAAGTTTATTTTTTATTTCTGACGGAACTGAATATTCCGTACAACATTTCTGTGAAGTTATAAAAAAATCAAGCCAGTAATTTTGGAGGTGTAGCCACTTCAAGTACATTTCTTACCGACTGACGGACGAACAAATGACACATCGCTGCGTACGCTATGTAGTATACTTCCTGTCCCGATAATCTAGAAATAGAACAGTAATTTACACATACTATAATACAAAGTTGACATTGTAGCACTAACCGATCTCTGTAACGTGTGTCCTGCAGTCATATAAAAAGTATATTACCCCCACCCCCACCCGGACACGCATAACCACAACATAGAAAAGAATTAAATACTTTCTGAACTGTTTAATGCATGACAATTATATAAATCAATATACAAAATAAATCATAAGCATTATTGCGGTTTATTACATGGAATATTGGAATGTTTTTTTGAAAATAGCACACATTGAGCACGGCAATATTAACATATATAATAGTATAAAAATAAACACAGTTTATATATTATAGGAAAATTATGGTCAAATGAATGAACGAATTGGAATGAACGGATGAATGAATGGATGGATGGATGGACAGACGGATGAATGAATGGATGGATGGATAAATCGGAATGAACAGATGAATGAATGAATGAATGAATGAATGAATGAATGAATGAATGAATGAATGAATGAATGAACCAATGAATGAATCGGAATGAACGGATGAATGGATGGATGAACGGAAGAATGAATGAATGAATGAATGAATGAATGAATGAATGAATGAATGAATAGATGAATATATTTTTGAATGTATCGGATAAGTAAATGAATAGGAATGAATGAATAAATGAATGAATGAAACAATCAATCAAGCCATTGTTATTTTCCGGTGTAACAACACAAAATAGTAACATGACCTCAACAGGAAATTTCCAGTCACTTTGTTTCCAGTCTCTTTCTCCGTGTACAAAAACAACATATTAACATACAGATTGAATAAAGAAACAGAAATTCACAAATAAATATGTAGAATGAACGTACACTTGTTACACCCAGAAGTTAATTATATTCAATACATAAAGTGTTGCCCCATACTACACACAAAAGCCCCAGTAGTGCTATTTTTGCCATCATTCGCGTTGCACCATTGAACAACACAATCTTTCAGAAAGACACAATATTAATGTTTACTTGCTATGTTCTAATTGACATACATGGACGCATGTTAAACATGATTGAATGGAAACAAAAAACATAAAGAAAATTGATTTAGTGTAAGTATTGCCTAAAATATAATTAATTGACCAACGTGTGTAACGAAAATATAACGAAGACAAATAATAAACGAAAGGTTACATCCCCTATTCTACCTTCAAAAATAGTTGTTTATATAACTGGTATTTAATTGTCACAAATAAAGTTCATTGAATTAAAAATACGTGTGTGTTTCTTATTGTAAAACTCACCCAGTGCCATCTAAATAAATAAATGAAGTCATATATTATACTAGTACACTGCAGTTGAGAGAACGAGAGAGAGAGAGAGAGAGAGAGAGAGAGAGAGAGAGAGAGAGAGAGAGATGATTTGAAGGTATGTATCAAAGCATCTGTAAGGCTAATATTTTCAAATTGTAACTAACAAACTCATTGTGTAATACTAAGTAAATAGTTTTGTACCGGAACCAAATCCATGTACATATCTAAACATGAGTTCATTTATGAACATTGGATTGATCACCAAACAGCATTACATCAACGGATACGTTATGATATTGTTGAATAGCGGCTATCATTTCCTTTCTCTGAAAAGTGTGCAATGGTCATTGTAAAGACTTTTACTTTTCCATTACCATTATAATAGTATGTTTGGAATTTTTTATGGAGCAAGTAGACTCTGTAGAGCAAATAGACGCCATTTCTTATTGGATGGCTGAAGAAAGGAGTTTGCACATAGCTGGGTATTACAATATACTATTCTTATGTTATTTGTATTACGAAGGTCGTAGCTGATGATGTCTCCTGTATTAACGATGGTTAGGTTAAAAGGGGAAG
This sequence comes from Panopea generosa, assembly GCA_029582155.1. Lineage (NCBI taxonomy): Eukaryota > Metazoa > Mollusca > Bivalvia > Adapedonta > Hiatellidae > Panopea > Panopea generosa. The sequence continues at coordinate 7,398,649 of CM055911.1, forward strand.
ATCGTTTGCATTTTGAAAATAATGTAAGTGTGTGTTTTCCCCTGCGTTCTTTAAAAATATCCCAACCTATTCCGCGATATAACGGTGCTGATGAGACAAGTTTAGTAGTTCCAGTTACGATCCTAGCAACTTCAATTTTTTTCTAGTGATTGTTCCTTGGTTTTAGAACAGTTGACCCATACTACATTTGCATATTTGAGAGTCGGCTTAGTAAATGTCATGTATATAAGTTCTAGGTACTGTACTTAAACTACTGTCTAGTATGAATTTCAGTTTTCGCATTACGTTTAATCTTTTTCATGTATTTTCTTTAATGTTTTCAATATGGCTAAGTGTAATGTCCATGCAGAGAGAAAAGCGGCATGACTTGTAAACAATGATAAACAGGCTTGTGTCATCAGCAAAGAGTTTGATTGTAGCATTTATGTCAGTAACAATGACATTTATATACAGTAGAAAGAGAAATAGACCTATAAAAGAACCTTGGGATACCACAGCTTTGGTATTAACGGTATCAGATGCTGTTGGGAGTATTATTACACATTGTTTACGATCGTACCAATAATCTAAAGACCATAAAAGACCCTCTGTCTCAAGTTTTAGTTGTTATCCATTGTGCCATCATAACACATAAACAGCACGAATTTCTTTTCCTTGTTCAAATGAAAGGCAGAATATGTTAAACATTTTAACTAGTTAATGTACAATAGAGTTCCTTGCTACAAATTTAAATTTGCCGCCCGTACCTACAGGATAGTGTCATTATTACGTCGATATTCATATATTTAAATTGTTTTGTTCTCTGAATATTTTAATGGTTTAATGTGTAAGCCCACCATTGATTTTTCATTCAAAGAGAGTCTAAATGAAATAAGTGAAACTCTTATTTTATTGTTTGTCGACCTCTGCACTACAAACATATGACTAGACAAGTACGGACTACGTGTAATCTAAGAGATTATTTTCTGTCCAGTGTGTACACTGCTGAAAAAGTGAAAGAAGATGTCAAAAATCATGTATTCATACCCCAATTTCCAAGCATCATATTTTTATATTTACAATTAAAAGATGACAATGCTTTTAATATGTTAAAAAAACATTAATAATGCAATTAAATAGAGCATTAGAATAAGGAAAATGCAGTTTTAGAGAAGACGAAGCAATTATTATTTGATGCGACTACCATGGCAACCACACGGAAGCATTTCCGGTGGTGGTACTATGCCTAAAATGGTCATCTCATAAACGGCTAGTGTTTTATTGTAAAAAGATCTGACATAATATCGTATAATTGCAGTGTCCATGTTTGTGTTCTACTGCCCCAAGTACACTGAGCATGGAGAATTTACGTTGAAGGTTGGTGTGTGTGTACACGTTGAAGGTGGGTATGGGTGTACACGTTGAAGGTGAGTGTGTGTGTACACGTTGAAGGTGTGTGTGTGTGTGTGTGTGTGTGTGTGTGTGTGTGCACGTTGAAAGTCGGTGTGTGTGTGTACACGTTGAAGGTGGGCGTGTGTACACGTTGAAGGTGGATGTGTGTACACGTTGAAGGTGGGCGTGTGTACACGTTGAAGGTGGATGTGTGTACACGTTGAAGGTGGGTGTGTGTACACGTTGAAGGTGGGCGTGTGTATACGTTGAAGGTGGGTGTGTTTACACGTTGAAGGTGGGCGTGTGTACACGTTGAAGGTGGATGTGTGTACACGTTGAAGGTGGGTGTGTGTACACGTTGAAGGTGGGTGTGTGTTTATACGTGATTGTGATTTATTCGATCATGATATTTAAGTAACGTTTATCTGTCTCTGCAGAGACTGACACTGGCACATAAGCAGACTACACGTGCTGGTTTACATGTCGTTTTCCCAATTCAGCATATCTTAGAAACACAATTTCTCCTGGACCAACCAACATGCTTTTTTGTGATTTTGGAATTAAAAGAAAAAAAATGTGGGTGGTAAACTTTTCCTTATTTAAATAAATGAAGATTTTTTACGTTTACAGTTATTTTTTTAAATCATTTTAGCCCTTTTAAACATATTATATAGTGTAGGTCACTAATTTCACCGTTGACGTTTTTATATTCTTTTTATTCTTTTTATTATACCACTGTATAAAGTAGGTCTGTGCATTGGCATTTCTTTCAGCTGCGATGCGTATCGTGATATTTCATTATCAGGACGATACACATTGCCTGGAAATAAGAGGCGATGCACATTACAAGATTTAAATCGCGATGCAATGTGCATCACGATACTGACTTTGAAACTGTATCTTATGCCACCACCATTAGTGTTTGAAAAGGTCCATGTAATAACTATGCTCATATGTAAGTTAAATGTTATTTTTATTAACAGAGAACAACAGAACTAAAACTTTATCTTCTTGCTCATTTTATATGAAAAGAAGTTGGTTTATTGACAATTTAATAGTGAATAACTAATCTGAAAAGTGTATAGTTTAGTATCATCTAATGACAACTAATGGAAAAAGAGCCTGTCGATATGCTTTGCTTTTATGGTCAATTTTAAGAACGCCATTTTTGAATACCTATAAAACAACAACACGAAGTTTCCTAACGGTAGCTTTAAATGCTGGAGTGGTGAGGGGAGGGGTAGGAGTGGTTCATCACATGGTCTATCTCCTCCTTGGAATAAAGCCATTGTAGAACAACTGGGTATTAGGCTAAGCATATATTTCAAAGCAGACGATTTATTTTTCGGAAAAGTAAACAGGAAACAGATCTACTATAGAAAAATCCATGATTAAACTATATCGCTGTCATCTCGAGTCTGTGTCTTATGTATGTAACGTTTTAATTAAACACGCATAATGTAAAGATATTATAATTATGTTTGCCGACACCAGTGTACTTATTACACTGTGTAACTGCTCACTTCTATGCTCACAATGTTCGTCAAGTGATTAGCCAGTTTTATATCCGAAAATTCTTCTTGCCAGTTCTTTTTTTTTTGTTAGTTTTTATTAGCTAGTTTTTGTTTCATCAAGAATGGCATTGCTATGCACGATATCTGACAATCGTAGGTTTAAAGAATGCATTGCATCGCGATGTTTTGGAAGTTTCGTTTCTCACCGATACACACACCGGCGGAAAGGTGAATCGTGATCCATCGATGCATCAGTGAGTCGTTTCATCTCTAGAATAAACCGAGCTAAGCTGATCTAAGTGCTGCAAGTGCTCTGATCGTAACCACATCGCGAGAATACTCTCCTAGAGGGATACAAGAGATTATGTTGCCTTTCACAAACATACACGCACGCACGCACGCACGCACGCACGCACGCACGCACGCACGCACGCACGCATGCATACACTTTCTCACGCGTGTACACACACTAGGAAAAGAGAAAAAAGAAAAAGGATACGTTGAGAGAGAGAGAGAGAGAGAGAGAGAGAGAGAGAGAGAGAGAGAGAGATTTTGTTGTAAATGATGCGTAAATATTGAAGGACCATATGTCAGACTGTTTGTCTCAATAAATACAAGGTAAAACAATGTAGTGGTTACTTAGAGACCGTTTGCTTTCCGCCATTTTCCTAAGACATTGTAAACAACATCGATCACTGATTGGATAATTGACCTATTGATTGGCAGCCCGCGTCATGTCAGTTACACATCAGACAGAATACATACTGAGGAACGGTTCGTCTCAACTATTTACACATCAGACAGAATACATACTGAGGAACGGTCGGGCTCAACTATATACACACCAGACAGAATACATAGTGAGGAACGGTCCGGCTCAACTATTTACACACCAGACAGAATACATACTGAGGAACGGTCCGACTCAACTATTTACACACCAGACATAAAACATACTGAGGAACGGTCCGACTCAACTATTTACACATCAGACAGAATACATACTGAGGAACGGTCCGGCTCAACTATTTACACATCAGACAGAATACATACTGAGGAACGGTTCGGTTCAACTATTTACACACCAGACAGAATACATACTGAGGATAGGTCCGGCTCAACTATTTACACACCAGACAGTATACATACTAAGGAACGGTCCGGCTCAACTATTTACACATCAGACAGAATACATACTGAGGAACGGTTATGCTCAACTATTTACACATCAGACAGAAACCATACTGAGGAGCGGTCCGGCTCAACTATTTACACACCAGACAGAATACATACTGAGGAACGATCAGGCTCAACTATTTACACACCAGACATAATACATACTGAGGAACGGTCCGGCTCAACTATTTACACACCAGACATAAACATACTGAGGAACGGTCCGACTCAACTATTTACACATCAGACAGAATACATACTGAGGAACGGTCCGGCTCAACTATTTACACACCAGACAGAATACATACTGAGGAACGGTCCGGCTCAACTTCTTATTATATATGATGTGTGTCAGGTCACGTGAATACAGTATTGTACCCAACACTATCTAATGTTGTTAATGGAAATAATAACAGTTCCCATTTGATTTACGTTCCCTTTCTAAAACCAGACGATTGTAAAGGGACAGTATGGATTTAATGTCAATTTAATGCCTTAATGATGGCACAGAGCGTACAAAAGATAAATCCCGCCTGTCGTTAAATACGAATCTAAAATTTCATGTTTCATAATTGTTCACAATGACTCAGCACAATAATCATATAATACTCTGTCGCGTGGTAGAAACTTTAATTGTAATGATCAGCCATTATGAAAAAATGCATACACAATTTCGGAATTAATGCATGTTTATGCATTGTAAATGTCAGCCTATAGCATACCTATTTTGAGACACGACATGGAATCTCTGGTGAAAGTTCTTCGATTTTAGTAAGTTCATTTCAATTGTTAGTGGACCATAACTGTATGCAATATACAAAACATGGAATCAAAGGACCTGTGGGTTCATGAGAAAAATGTTGTTGTTTTTACAATTATAAGGTTTCAAGTGACACAATGGGACGGGCCAAACTAGATGAGGAGCATGGAACTGTGGTATAGAAATCATCTTAGTCCTAGAATTTGCCATTTCATTGTGGACGATGTATACGCTTATAATGTAAAACGTTTAAATACCCAGGACCATGACCGATATTTTTATTATGAGTTTTCTGTTCAAAAGATACCATGGTTGCTAGATTTAACAAGAACTGGTAAATGACCATAGGCCTATACTAAGCTCAGAGCTTATATGAACGGTTCTCGCGTCTGCTTCCTGGGTAGAACCAGTAATGAGTGTTGTCCACTTTCTGGGTAAAACCAGTACTGAGTGTTGTCCACTTACTGGGTAGAACCAGTACTGAGTGTTGTTTTATTTCCTTTTTGTTTGTACTTTACATTTAAGGCCACATATGAATGCTTATCGGAATACGTACATAAGGTTTGATGGAGTTTTGCAAATATCAAACAAAAGCAAAACATATTTTTTCACGAAAAGAAACTTAAAATATGCTTTATTGCTCTTTAAAATATTTATCAAAGGTGAAGTTCTTTCAAGTTTATAGTTTATATTAATTTCTTAAAGCTCAATTGCAAAGAAGCTCAGAGTTTTTATGAATCTCTTTCGATTTCGCATCTTGGATAGAATCAGTACTGAGAGACATCGGGTGGGACTGTGTATCGAACCTGAAACTCCTTGCGTGAGCGGCCAACGCTCTACTCACTACACTACAACCCCACTTTGACGTAGACCACTGTGTAGCTGTTTATTGATTATTGGTCGTTGTGCTCTTTATATGCTTCCCCTCTTGTATTGTGTTCTTATATTTGTTGGCGAAAGACAGACAGGGAAATCAGAATAGTTTTACATTGAGGTTTGTACAAGTGAGAAGATCGGTCCCTGTCTGTTGTCTTTTGTTAACATTGAAGTTGTGTCTGTGTTCTATATTCCATTTCCCATATCTAAATACTAATAAGACATACGACATAATACCATTAAGGTTTTCTCTAATATGCAGGTGCGTGTGCGTACCTCTATGAGAAACTAACACTTGTAACAGGAGGTTACGGTGAATTTTTTAAACAAACTTTATATTTACCATTTCACGAGGAATATATACGTTCCATATAGATAGGTTCCAAACATGCGTCTGACTATCAATCAGGATTGTGAGTTCCAATTTTTCCCGGAATATGTATTGTGATGATGACCTACCCTAAATTTGTTGGGTAGTCAGTTACTTGCAGCATCTGTGTGCCTAGCACTGGTTAATCCCGAGACCGATGGTGAGGTTCTATGCTCGCCGTTTGATAACTGAAATATTGTTTTTAAAAACGTGTAATATCCTATACCAAAACAAACAAATCAATAAGTACGTTAATATGTTTTATTTAATGTCCGTGCCCGATTAGCTAAGTCGGTAACCCGCCTGACTATCAATCCAGGGATCGTGAGTTCGAATCCCTATCCGGCAACAGTCTTCGTGATAATTGATATACGACATTGTGTCTCATTATCATTCGTCTCTCATCGCTGATTCAAGTGGAAAAGTTATCAGTTACTTGCGGAAATAGGGTGTGCTAGACTGAGAGTATTGGTTAAAATTTCAGGATCCAAGGAAAAAGTGGTTAGGTTAACTGATACGCGTTTTCCCGCACCAATCACTGAAGGCCTTTGAAAACAGTGCAGGAAGAGTTCAGATTGCTCGTAACGAGCAATCTGAACACTTCCTGCACTGTTTTCCACTCTGTCAGTTTATATAAACATAATTCAACCATTAATTCAAAAGCCCTCTATATTAGGTGTCCAAAGGCGTACATATTAGAGGTGTCCATAGGCATCTATATAAGGTGTCCAAAGGCGTCTATATTAGAGGTGTCCAAAGGCGTCTATATGAAGTAAAGGGGTAATATATTTAGTCCGTCAAAATTCAACAATAGGACTGATAGTTTTGTACGCTGCTTTTTAAAAAAAAAAAAAAAAAAGAATCTCATTAATGTCCATTTGACAAGCTGTACCACGATATATTAAAATAATGATTCATCTTTTGTGTCTATCCTGTTGATCATCTGATTGTAACTGATTACCATCGCTTATATTTATATAAACATCGTAGAATTTTCATTTGAACAGTGGCATATACTGTACATTATTCAACTACAAAAAGGGATACAAAAAGAACAAGAATTGTGTTCTATTAATTTCTCTTTTATATATATGCATGTGTTGGCATGAAGAATGGCCATGACTGGTTAAGAAAATGAATATATATAAATATTTAGAACATTAATATTAAGTTACTAGTTACCCCGACAACGGATGTATTCTATGTTGAGCTAGCAAATGCCAAAAAGGTTCGAAAGTGGAGTCAAACGTAACGGAGAACCTTCCGCCACGCGAATTAGCTATCCTATACAAAAAGGGGCTAAAACCCCGTCAATTTCTCCCTTTATATGTCCAGTTAATAGTCAAATGGCCATGCCTTTACCGAACTTCAGCCAGTTGATGGATATGTATGTGTAAATGTGGTTGCGAAAGTATATAAAGCTACAGACAATGTGTTAAAACATTATATCGCAACCCAATTCAGACAAATGTGTGTCATCTAGGGAAATTATACTTCGAGACTCTTTAATATTCGGGTACTTTATGTATGCCCCACCACGCTTGATACAATATGTACTTATACAACTATTGGTTCTATTCCTGGTTTTGTTAGCTATGAAATTAAATGGCAAATATCGCCATGACATCCTTGGTAGTATCTGTGACCAAACGATGATTGTCTGTGGCATTACTGAAGAAATTTTGTTAAGTAACTTTTTTATTTCCCATGTGACCTCTACCATGGGACGTAAACCTATGTCATTACCACCACAATGTAGCACTAGTAGTGCGGGAGGTTCGTTAAATGTCAATAAATTATTGATGACTTCCTCCAGGTCAAACACCATCATTCCGCCTTTGAACTTCCATAGTATACTTCCGCCTATGGCACGGAATCCTAAATGTACCCCGTCTGGACGCTGATGAGCCCTCTGGAATGCATTCCTTATGATAGAAGATCCCACTATCCAAACCTTGAACTTGGCATGCTGACCTTAAATTTGCTTGGACACAGTTAGTACCTGTTGAGATTTATGTGTGCGCCACATATGTATCTGCCAGTAAATTAAAACTACACATGACAAATTATGTATAAGTAGTTATCATAATAGAGTACATCAAAACCATCTTAGCTACATGTCTATCACACCTAGGAACAACTGGTACCTGGATACATTAAACCTGCTAATGGCAAAACCCATTTCTACATTACAATATGTGTAACCCAAGTGACTAGTCTCTTTATCTTCTTGTTCTTTACTATTTGTAAAATACACTCAAAAATAATTGTAATCGGCCTGTGTTTTTATTGAAAACACGCGCTCACAACTTTATCATTATTCCATGGTATCAATCAAACCATAATATATCCATTATTCCTTATGTGTAATAAATGTACCAGACCCGTCAACTGATTCATATTACCCTTATTTACTATATAAGTTTGACATTTGGATAGCCGGCTTTCACATTACAGCATATGGCGATCCTTAAATATGTAAATTAATTATCTTATTAAACACAGCCAATATTATACTAGTTAACCCAATTTACTAGTATTGATAAAACAAGTAGGCTGTTCAAATGTTCTGAATTAAAAAATAAACAACTTTATTTCTTATCTTTTGGTATCTGTAAAACCATCTATTCAATATTCATTATGTGAAATAAATGTACTAGGCCCGTCAACGGATCCAAAGTACCCTTATTTATTATCTAATTTAGGAAATCAGATCGCCGGCTTTCACATTACAGCATATGGCGATCCTTAAATTTATAAATTTATAGAATGTTCTTAAAGCTAAAACCTAGTATGTCTATCACATGAGCTGTATAAGGCACTGGTCATTGAAACCTACATTGTTAACCAAGCATATTCAATATAACAAGGCCCGGCAACGGTTTCCTATTACCCTTATCTCGAGTTTATGAATTTTCCCTAAAACATTAACGAAGTAAGATTAAAGTTGCCACGTGAAGGCTAGCGTATGTAGGTTTTATAGGCATTAGATCTCCACCGGCCTCTGTTTTTAATCTCGTCAACTGTATAACCACTCTTAAACATGGAAGATGCACCTTTAATCGTTAACGAGTGAGATAAAATCTTTTTGTTGCCCAGACCGGCAAATCGTAATGCTTTTTTTAATACTGCATCAAAATGAAAAGTTGTGAGAGGACATCCGTCAAAATGACAAAACAGAGGACCTTCAACATTAGTCCTGTACTTCATATAGAGTTCTAACTGTTTATAACAAAATTCGTTATCTTGCGATTTGGGGATATCTACGTGTGTACCTAAACCTCTCTGGTCGGTCTTTGATGTTCTAAGATAAATCCGAATATTTTCCGAGTCCATTATCATATCTTCAACGCCTACGACTAGATTCTTAGACTTACAACTGGGCTTGGCAATCTCTCCTACTCTCAGCAGGGCTACATTAGCTAATGAAAACGATGCTGCAAATAGCAAACATTCGTTTTGTGACCGATAAACTAAATGTAATGCTGCTATAAGTTGTTTTAAGACCACTGATGTAATTGGTTTCCTTCTGTCAGTGTGTTTTCTTCCTCTACGTACACCTTCTAACATTCGTTTAACCATGAAAACATTGGTGTTGTCAATGAAACCATTAATTTTGTTAACATAACTTATTGCCGCAATATAACAGTTAACAGTGGAATACGGATACTGCTTTATTGACATGTGAGCTATGTACTCCGCAATATCTTGCACGGATGGGGGCCATAAAATCGGAATGCCTCTGTTTTTTTCTAAACTTGTCATAGGATCTTATGGCAGCTGCAAAGCTCGTACGTGTATTTCTAGCCAAAGAGGCCCCAATGAGGTTCTCTGTTTCTTGTTGAAAAGGTTGTGAAAGGCCTCTGAAACTATGCACGGTACCTTTGAGGCGTGATCTGGCAAAAGGCTTTCTAGGCATCACATATTTTGTTTTTTTTACCCATGATATGTTTCGCTTTAACTTGAATGTTAAAACAAAAAAAATAAAGAGTACGAGATGTCGAATCAAAGACATAACTATTTTGTTTTTTGATGATTTTTTATTTATTATTTCTACTAATGCCTTATTATCCGATCGAATGATTAACTTTTTTGTTTGTCATTTTCCCCAAGTGCAGAAGGCTAGCATTATTGGAACCAGCTCTAAATAGGTTATATCTCTAAACACGTCTTCCTCCCAGAATTAGGGCCATGCTAAAACAGACCAATCTCCTTGGAAATAAGCACCACAGCCCATTGATTTATTCCCTGCTGCATCGGTGTAAAGCTCTATAGATTCATTGGTTATCAAGTCCTTGTCATTGAACATAGTTACGCCATTGTAGCTCTCTAAGAATGTTAACCAGACATGTGTATCTTCTCGAAGTCCTTCATTTACCCTTATAAAATGATATGACTTAGTGGCCTGAGACATAGCATCATAGAATCGTCGGTTAAATACCCGAAGGAATTGCCTTTGTTATAAAATTCAACAGGCCAACTACTGACTGAAGTTGTTATAGTCGAATCTTTTTACATTTAGCTATATATTTTAATAAATCTCTTGCCTTTTCAATTTTCTCCAAAGGTACCTTTACTTCTTGCTTGATTGAATCTATTTCTAAACCTAAGTATGTGATACAAGTTACCGGGCCCACACACTTGTCAGCATTTAATGGTACCCCTAAGTACCTAAATATGTCATTAAACGTGCGTGTAAGTAGATCACACCCGTCATATGTTTTGTCAGCCATTATAAAATCATCAAGCAAATGATCTACGGCTGCAGACCCAGATTCATTAATTAAGAGCCACAGCAGAAATGTTGCGAATTTCTCAAATATAAAACATGAACAAGATGCACCCATGGGAAGCATTTTAATAATCCAATAGCTCTTCTCAGACTGTATACCCAAAAGTTCAAAGTCGCCTGGCCATATTGGACAAAGATTGAAAGCTAAAAAATATCCGTTTTAGCCATAAATGCGGCATTTCCTAAATCGCGTATCATGCTGACTGCATTATCAAATCGAGAGTAATGTACATGGCTATAGTCTGTGTCTATGTACTCATTCACACTACATCTTTTGGGTATAACATATGTGTTATCAGTCTCCAACCACCTATGTCTGAGAACTAGACCCGCAGGATTTATTCTCAGAGTCGAAGGAGCCTATAATTCGGTCTAACTAAATATCATTGCATAAGTTTTCATTTAAAATTTGCTCATTTGATTTTGCAGAAATTAAAATAATTTAAATGACTGTTTGTATTTCGAGGGGCTAGGGCTAGAACGTCGTAAGTCCAATTTTGGTAAAAAAAAATGACATTTTGATACAATATTATATATTTTTTCTGCTCTATCTTTGACTTCAATATGGAGTATTATGTCATTCAATAAAATATAAATATTGCATAAAAACCATAGTAGTAACTGCTTATCATCTACTTTGTGTTATGCCAAAACGTTGTAAGTACATTTTTTATAATGCCAGAACGATGCAAGTGTACTTACTGCAGTTTGTCTTTTCTACAGTAGCCAAATATTTTACGACAAAATGTAGTAAGTACATTTGCTGCATTTTAGTCAAACACAGTTTCATGTTTATCATGAAGTCATAATGAAAGCAAGTGTATTTAAGTCATCTTAAAATATACAAACATAGTTTATATTTGTGGTAAGTGCACTCAATTTGTTTTGAAAACCCCCCAATAAAGTTAGCATTTATTTGTGAAAAGTCATAGCAAATGTATTTAGAAATTAATAGGGATCTATAATAGACAAGTCAAATACATTTGGAGGAAATACAGTGAAACAGAGTGTGGACACCAGAATAAGATGTGGAAAATAAAGTTTAGATATAAGTGACAGAAATAAAGTAACAGATAGTTTAGTTCAGAATGGTGAGGCAATGGTTATTTCAATTAAGATTACAGATAAAATAGAATGTGGAGCGCGTGGTCCAGTGGCAGAGCACCTAATCCGTGATTAGAGGGTCTTGAGTTCGATTCTTCGCTATGGCTATGCGTGGTGTCCTTGAGTCAGACATTCTTATGCATATGCGTAGTACTGGTTCTACTCGGAAAGACTTGGAGCGTGATTTGTCTAAGTTGTGACGACTTAATTCACAATCAAAATAAAATAATAAGTTTAAACTAAGATAAAATAGAAAATGATGTTAACAAAGACAATGATTGTGACAACTTAATGTCAAATAAAGTTCTTGAAACAAGTTAGGATTCCAATGCTGAAAGTTATATTGATATAGATATTCCATTTGCTGTCCTAAAGAGATCTTATAAAACCACAATCGGAGATCTTTATTTAGGCCAACAAGTGAAAGTGACTTGGATATATCAAGTAAAAATGAATAATGTAAATGATGTTAACAATCCTACATTTAAGTTGAATAAAACAGACATGGACTAAAGTGATTCGGATAACGATAGCCTTCCTGTTATCAGTAAAAAGTAAAGTAAAGAAACAAGAAACGGAGAAAAAAGGGGGCAAAAAAAACACCAAGTATTAGATAAATGAAACGTATGTCAGCTAAACATACACTGCGCAAACACCAAACAACACATGGGATAATTACTGGAAAAAGAAGCCAACAGCATTGTCAAGATATAAAACTCCAGAAAGACCATCAATAGCAAGACAGAGACTGTTCAAAGTAATTAAAAGTGCCAAGCTGAAAAACTACAACCAACACAAGCCAAGGCAATTACTAGGTAAACAGCACACTCAAAATGTAGATGGTCTATTTCTATTTAATAAATCAAGACAGAAATTGCTTTTTCAAGGCAATTCAGTTTTCTATTGATGAGTTTCAGACACCGGAAGAACTTTGGCATAGTGTATGTGAACATCTTATTAGCCAATTTGAATCATATATATATATTGTAACTGTGATGCAAACGACAATGAATTAAAGCAAAACGAAAAGTATATGGAACAGGTTGAATACCTCAGGAGAAGGCAACTGTTCTTATGATCTTTCTGATGCTTTACCATAAGCTATTAGCAAAGAATTGAAAATATATTGTAGTAATCGGTCACATCTATGAAATTAAATCATCAATTCAACATCACTTTCAAGATGTTGAAAGTGTTTTAAATGTACTGGTAGCGTATTTGTAATTACCTGACATTGAACATTATAATGCATGCTGTAAAATATTACCAGCAGTGACTACTGAGTAAATTGATTTACTAGGTAGAACTACTGGAACAATAACTCCAATGAAACAAGCACAATATACCAGCCAAAATAAGTTTACTGGAAAGAGTAAAAGGATAAGATAAACACAGCCAGATAAAAGAGGAAAACATACGAAAGAAAAGGAGAACATTTGGTCAGTATTATAAACATTCATGTGGGAAGTAAGTGTAGGCTAAATAATTGCTGGACAGTAATTGTAAATGTAAATACAATTGCTATGAGAACTTCTCACATGAGGCCAGAGAAATATTTTCAAATCATACTCGAGTCATGGCTCATTATTAACAAACGCCAAAATATTTTATATGTATCAATGTAATGAAAAATGAAAAGCAAACCTGCAAAGATAAGCTTCTATTCATTAAAAGAAGACTTGCTCTAGATCATATTTATTTGACAAAAAGCTATTCTTTCTCCAAATGCAGTTGATCTGGATGACAAATAGATACAGCAGATGAAAATTAGATGGTTGCAATTCAGAAAATATGAGCCAAATAATATATATGTTAAGCATGATTTTGACCTAACTGCCTTCCATTGTATGAAATCAAAGTCTCAAGAAAGCAGGTGTCTGTGACAGCTACATTTCTACATTGTTGTAGTGAGAAATTAACCATATATAAAGCTAAAAGAAATGACTTGGTGCCTCTTTGCAAGGACGGAATTATCTCATCTGAATTCCATTCATATTTCTATGGCATCACAGCCTCCAAGAAGACATAAGACTGTCTTCCAGCTTCAGATATTTCAGAATTTTGAAAAACACACAAAGATACATAGACATAGACTTAGTGCAGAATAAATGTTATAAAAACAGTCAAAAAGCTTTATCAATATTTATTGTATTGATATGTATGTATATAACAACAACCTCTATGTTTCTATCGGTATGAGTATTGCCACTTATAACAGTTTGCATGAAAAATGTACTTGTTTTGATTTTTAATCATTAAATAAATCCTGATATTTTTGTAGTAAATGCAGTTACAATATTTAATACACTGACAATAACTATTGTGATGTAATGCCTGTAATGTAATGTTGTAAGTACACTAACCTCATTTAAGAATAGATTTTTGTTCAATGTTTTAACATGTCAAAACGTAGTAATTACATATACGCCAATACAGTTCTAATGAAGTAGCTGTTTTAGTTATGTCAGAATGCAGTATTAACATTTCATATTTTCTGTATGTATTTTAATATCATAATCTATCATTAGCCAATTTTTATTACTGTACTATTTTCTGTTTTAAAACTGTGCATTCCAAAAACTTTGTTTTGCCTTTTTCTCAGTTTCATAAAAAATGCACTTACTACGTTCTAGCCCTAACCCCTCGATTCCATCGTTTGGAGATACGTTTCCCACTTGAGTGATTTGATATGGTTCTCTTACTATACCATAAGGGTAATATCAAGACTCCATTTTCGATTTTTATTTAGGAGTTGTCAAAGCAATTTCCTAGCAGACACTTAAGCTATCGTCTGGAAAAGAGGGATATGTTTCATTTCTTTAATCCATGATCATCAGAAAAAATTCATTGAACATGAAAATGTTTTGTAAGTAAAATAGGATGTCTTTCAACAATTTAAAGAGAGTAATGCCCTGTTCAAAACAATAACCAAATTTAAAATCTGTATTGCTACACTAGTGTTTTAGTTTCATGTGTTCTCACGTGGATAAATCATTTTCAGATAAAGCGTATAGAGACAAATTAACAAAAATGACTGAAATAATTATGCGCTACCGGAGATTGAATTCATTTGATATTTGTTTTAAAATAAAAAAAGGGTTACCACAATGGAGATCAATGGACTTTAAATTATATATAATGTATACATTTCTCTATTATTACTTGTGAACTTAATGTAATTTTAGCATATCAAAAATATGAACGATAATTGCCAATGAAACGCGATATAAGAAATAGAAATAGAAAGAAACTTTTATTTGCAATTCAATAGGCCATAGGCCCGTGTGAACATATACAAAACAGGAATAAATTTACATACATGACGTAACACATACTGTATCTTATATTACAAAAATAAAAATGTAAAGAAACAAGAGAAAATATCACGTATGCATAACGCAATGTGCATACATATATACATACATAAAACATATATACCAGATACAGGGTAATCAATTGGTTTTATTTAATGAGGTTACATTTAATAAAATCCATACATAAAAAATTTGTGGAAAATCAAACACAGAAAATAGAGAAATACTGTCATGTATTTTTGTTACGGAGAAAGTACATGTATGATGTTAATACACAAGTAAGTATACTTTATAATTTTTAGAATATACAAATTATAATTTTTTAAAGCCACAATCAATATGTTTACAAGCAGACATAACACAAGTACTAACTTACACATACCATATGCATATACATGTACACATTCATACGTATATATATTTTACATATATATCAAATACAGTTTAAGCCAGAGACACGGTAAATACAATAGTGTGTTCAATGATTTTCAATGATGTTCCTCTTTTCAAAAGATTTAAAAATATACATGCTTAAATTTCTAACTACATTTTCATCTTTACTACCGAAAAGTTGTACTAGTTTATACATACTTGGTCTATACCCATTTGAAGTATTTATCTATAAATGTTCTACGTAATTCTACATATAATGAACACTCCATAATGAAATGATATTCGTCTTCAATTGTTTGACAAGAGTTGCATTTTTTATCTTCAAATGGGATACTTCTCGGTCTATGCCATCTACCAGATTCTATTTTAAGGTGGTGTGATGAAACGATTAATCTAGTAATTGCTATCCTAAATTTGGATATAGTTATACACTTCAGAAAGAACTGATAGTTAAAAATAATAATTTCCCTAAAAAATCTTGCCCTTGTGGAATTTTCCAAGCGTTCATACCAGGACTGTAGACTAGTATCTTTAATTCTTTGACTAAATATACTAAAATGTTTATATTACCAACACCTTGTGCAAGCCAGACATTACAAAATCCCAAAGATGACAAGAGGTTACGTACTAATGTTACCCAGGAAACTTTATTTGGGTAAGTTTCAGCATCGTGTTTCAACATGTTTTATATAATTTTACAATATTTATTTTCACAGCTATGCAAAATGTTCAACCAATATTTTATAATTTTGTAATAACTTGTATTAATAAGACTCATTCTTCCTAATATACCAGAAACAAAATCATTTTGTGTTGTACGTTTTATCTTTAAAATACATTGTATGTACTCGTTCAATATTATTTGAACTATGAAATCCCAAGACTTCGCATGAATAATTCAGAATAGGTAATACAAGTTTATCAAAAAGTTCTAATCTATGACTAATAGAAATATCGGAAAAATTTATGAGATGTTTATTCAGTTTAAAAATTGCTTTTTGAGCTTTTTCAGCTAGAGTCATTTGAGCTTCACTAAAAGATCCTCCTTGAGTGAAAACTTCACCAAGATAGGATAAGGATTTTACAATTTCTACTTGCTCTCCATTGTAAACAAAACGTAAATTTCTAGGTAGCAACGCAGCTTTTCTAAATATAATTACTTTTGTTTTGTTAACATTGACTTTTAACCTCCATTTATTACAATACTCTGAAAGAATATCAAATCCTTTTTGCAGTCCTTCAGGGGTTTCAGAAAATAAAACAAGTTCATCAGCATAAAGAAGTAGAAAAAGTTTGATCATATATGTATCAATACCATTACAATTGTTAAGAATAAAATACTCCTCAATGTCATTTAAAAACATAGAAAATAGAAAAAGCGATAAGCATTCTCCTTGACGAACCCCTCGTTATTTAACGTATTATTATATTTGACATGTGATTTAATACCATTGTACATACTCCTAACAACAGTTAACATTTTACCTCTAATACCAAGTTGTATCAATTTAGTCCATAAACGGTTCCTTTCTACATAATCAAAAGCTTTGCTAAAATCTATAAAACTACAATACATTTTTCTTACCTGTATTAATCATATATATATATATATATATATATATATATATATATATATATATATATAAATTAGACCATGGAAAAAAAAAATTCAGTTGTACCCATACCCTTTCGAAAGCCTGCCTGTGCTTCAATATATACATGATAATTTTCAGCCCAGTTATTTAGACTATTGTTAAGGATTCTAGTAAATAATTTCCCCATTGTGCTCAATAATGTAATGCCCCTGTAGTTATCTGTGCTATTAACACTTCTTTTTTATGTACAGGAATAATGAAGCCTTCTGTCCATGGCTCTGGGAAGTTACCTGTATTTAAAATAGTATTGAATAATGTAAATAAGTATGGTAAATATATATCCATGCCATGTATAAAATATTCATTTGAAAAATAATCATTACCTGCACTCTTTCCATTTTTAAGTTATTTTATTGCATTTATAATCTCATAATTAGCACGGGCTTGTCAAAGGTTGAGTAAGCACTTGTTGAGTAATTTACTTCGTGCATAATTGTGTAATTGGTGGCCGTCATGGGTGAGGAACCGTTGCAATCAAAACTTGATGGAGCTGTCTGACAAACACGTGCGGCGTTACCTGTATTCAATGTGACTGGTTCTCGTATGCCATTTTGTGTTTGGACTGGTTCCTGATGTGGAATATCGATACGCTCGTCAATTATCGGGAACTGCACTATCCTGCTATTTTGCATGGTCGCATTCCAGTCGGGGAATTCGTCCTGAATTAATTGATTGCCATGCATAAGCTTTGCTGGGTATATGATTCGGACGGATATAAGTATGATCTGCCAAATTATTACTCAAATTGTAAAGATAATATTAAATGTAATTAGAAATGTCATTATTTTTGTTTGAAGATACATGCACATGCACTTCAAATATGAGATCCAATAATCGTAAATATTACTTTTTACTCTTCCTTTATATATTAGCTATATAAGTTTTATATATTTTACATCAGAAATGTAGTTCTTTTCCAATCCGTTTTTTTTTTCGAAAGTGTTTATTTTTATTGCTTTTTATGATATTCAGTTTCGTGTTGAAAACCTTGCTAGTATCGATTGTCTTCATGCACATATTGATAGAAAATAAAAACTGGAACAGCATGTATTAATGGTTGAAAGAAGATATATATTATAAACATTGGCAAAATAAAGCTAGCATCTACATTCGAACGTTGAAAATAGATTTCTCCAAAACATGGACAAACGAAAGATTGTCACTTAAGGCACACATTATGCTCAGGACATCATAAACACTAGTACATGTCATAAAAACTCACTTAGTCTTTTAATTGTACAATAATTAAAAACATATTTTAAATACGTTTAAATGATCAAATTGTTTTGTACATATTTTATGCGCTTGATTTGTAAATATTGTACATATATATATTATATGTTAGCATTTTGTTTGAATTTGCTGTAAGTAACATGTAAACTCTTAGAAGATCATAGTTATGCTATATAGCCACATATGTCATCCTAAGAAAATAAACATTTAATTATTATTCATTAAATTTTATTATAAACGTTTCGCAAATACAGCGTAAAGTAAACATTATGGTAACCCTTGGGTTCAATCATATTTTATTTCAATAATGGCATACACATATTCACACATACTATACCAATAACGGATGATTAAAATGGAAGCAAAATGCCCATAGATCCTTTATCTTTTTTAAATGTACATTTACTGTGTTAGTGTATATATTAGGCAAACTGTATGTAATGAAACTATGAAGTAAAGTGAACAAAACAGAAGAGGTTGTATAAAAGGTGAACTTTGTTAGGTGGAAAAAATGTGTATGTAATCATTGTGGGAAACTTATAACATGAGCCGGTGAATCTGTTTGTCGATTATAAATTTGTGTTTTGAATGTTTAAAACAGTATTTGTATCCTTTTTAATTACATTTAGATAGATGAATCATCGCGTCTGAATACGTTTATTGTTATAATTTAGTTTTAGGTGAAATTAGTAAAAAAGGATCTATAGCGAGATATTTGTGTATCTAGAAACCGTGTTTAGCATTATACGTTTTCTGATTTGTTAAATAATGGCATTTCAGAAAGAATTGTTTTATACTTTCAATGCCATATGTACAATATGGAGATTCTGACATGTTCTTTAAGGAACAATATTAGAAATTATGAAAAATTGCATGTAGAATTTTGGAATGAATGCATATTTATGCATTATGAAAGTCAACATAAAGCATACACATTTTAAGACAGGAATTGACTGTATTCAAATGATTTCATGCCGTGTCTCAATTTATTTAATTGCTTCAATTTTGGTATTTTCGTTTTTAATTTAACTTTTGATATGCCCAGTACAGAGTACCGCACATGTATTAAATCGTGTTTTTGTTGATATTTTAACAATTTCTATATAATTTCGAAAATTAGCTCTGAAATATTTAACTACTAAAATGAGCTTTCTTGACACCAAAGTCTACTACATCCACAAGCATAACAAATAGTCTTCCACCGTAACATGAGTCTAAAAAGAAATGAATATTGCTTGCAAATAGAAAACATGTTTTACTTGACAATTCTATTTATAGGTCTTACTACACATAAAGTTTGTCCTTTGTCCTATATAAAATAAGGTCTAGGTTTTCCATGTAAAAATATTTCACAAATAATTTTCGTCAAAGCAGGAATATATCCTCACATAAAAATGCACACTAACCGGTATGTTCGCAAACTTGTTTTTTAAAGACAATTCAGTGATACCCTCAGTTTTTTTTTTAAAAAATGAAGTCGTCAAATGATCAAAAATACATGTACACGCATATGTTAAAATCCTAATAAAGTCACTTTTTACCATCAATGATGTCTTATTGCAGTTTATGCTATGTCAGAATTTGCTTTACTCATCTGCAGCAAGAAATTACAACCATTATGAACCATTTTGAAAATATTTCAAACCAAATTACATAGGACATTTTCAGCACAAGAATCATGTAACCGTGGAGGGGGGAGTGGGGAGGAGAGGGCATAATTCACCAATGTTCATTTTTCTTATACCATTATAACTGTGATCTGTTCCATAGCAAAATCTATAGACCTGTAAAAAGATGTGCCAGATAATCACTACAACTTTTTTTCCTTTATATTTCTTAAGATGTGTCACTTTTAGCTTAAAATGCATTTCATATATCTCAAAGATGGCTTTCTACTTGAAAAAAACGAACAATTCTATATAGAGAGCTCATGAAAAGGAACAAAAGGAAATACTTATTTCAAAGAAAATAGACCATCTTTAAAAATAGGTGATAGCGGTGCTTCGACCGAGTATTTTGAAGTAAGTAGGCAGGAGGTAAATAGTTTAGCCATGTTTTGCCCCAAAGGTGGTATATGTATATATACGGGTATAACAATACCCGCTGTCGTAGCCAGCAGGCAGCATGGGTGTGCCCAACAGGTGGTATAGGTATATATACGGGTATAACAATACCCACCACTTTCGTAGCCAGCAGGCAGCATGGGTGTGCCCAACAGGTGGTATAGGTATATATACGGGTATAACAATACCCGCTGGCGTAGCCAGCAGTCAATATGGGTGTGCCCCACAGATTGTATATGTATATATATACGGATATAACAATACCCGCTGTCGTAGCCAGCAGGCAGTATAGGTGTGCTTGCTCCACAGGTGGTATGGGTATATATCCAGGTATAACAATTACCGCTGTCGTAGCCAGCAGGCAGCATGGGTGTGCCCCACATGTGGTATATGTATATATACGGGTATAACAATACCCACTGTCGTAGCCAGCAGGCAGCATGGGTGTGCCCCACAGATGGTATATGTATATATACGGGTATAACAATACCCACTGTCGTAGCCAGCAGGCAGCATGGGTGTGCCCCACAGATGGTATATGTATATATACGGGTATAACAATACCCCGCTGTCGTAGCCAGCAGGCAGCATGGGTGTGCCCCACAGGTGGTATATGTATATATACGGGTATAACAATACCCACTGTCGTAGCCAGCAGGCAGCACGGGTGTGCTCCACAGGTGGTATATGTATATATACGGGTATAACAATACCCACTGTCGTAGCCAGTAGGCAGCATGGGTGTGCCTAACAGGTGGTATATGTATATATACGGGTATATATACGGGTATTACAATACCCGCTGTCCTAGCCAGCAGGTAGTATGGGTGTGCCACACATGTGGTATATGTATATATACGAGTATAACAATACCCACTGTCGTAGCCAGCAGGCAGCATGGGTTTGCTTGCTCCACAAGTGGTATATGTATATATACAGGTATCACAATTCCCGCTGTCGTAGCCAGTAGGCAGTATGGGTGTGCTTGCTCCACAGGTGGTATGGGTATATATACAGGATTAACAATTCCCGCTGTCCTAGCCAGCAGGCAGTCTGGGTGTTCTTGCTCCACAGGTGGTAAAGGTATATATACGGGTATAACACGTACCGCTGTTTTATTTGGTTACAAAAGATTATACTTAACTTCTAATAAAAAAAATGTTAACAATAAGCATATCGTTGAATTGGTCAGCGTTTTCCGACTGGCCAGCGTTTTCTTCGCATAGGCTACTAATTTCGTCAGTCCATACTGTTTATATTTTGAGCTTAACAATAAATTATCTAAATAAACATTTGCTATTTTCATGTATATTATTCAAATATAAGTTATTTATATACAAAACAATTAAATAAAACATGTTTACAATAAGAATCTTATTAACTTTGTCAACGTTTTTCTGCTTAACTCGGATTTGGTCAGCGTTTTCTCCATATTTTGAACTGAAGAATAAGCTATTACAACAAACATATGATTAAAAAAAAATTATGTATGTTATTCAAATACATCTTACTTTACATGAAACATAACTTAAAATAAAAAAAAATGTTTACAATAAGAATATTATTAACTTGGTTAGCGTTTTCCGACTGGTTAGCGTTTTCCTCCCATAATTTGGTCAGCCTATAGCTG
This sequence comes from Panopea generosa, assembly GCA_029582155.1. Classification (NCBI taxonomy): domain Eukaryota; kingdom Metazoa; phylum Mollusca; class Bivalvia; order Adapedonta; family Hiatellidae; genus Panopea; species Panopea generosa. Next base: position 7,420,900 of record CM055911.1, read on the forward strand.
ACGTCTTCGTTTCATAGTCAGCGTTTTAGAGTGGCCCCATTTTCCTCTTATAATAAAAACAAAGGAAAATCTTTATGAGCATTTCACTATGAAAATATTCCGAATATAGTTTCCGGGTTCCGGCCATTTTTATCATCTGGCGCTAATTATGAATTTACCATGGATCATAATACTGCGTGTATCTTTCGTACATATGTGAAGATTGCAACAAAACATATACAAACAGGTACAACTAACTACTGCACTATATATGAAATTAGTTAAGATTGATACGAGGGTTCAAAGCACATACATTTTAGGATTATTTGTCTGTGTCATTCCGGTCAACCAGTTATAATGAGTTATTTTACCAGAATTTTCAGTTATTGTGTATGAATTTGTTTGGTGTTAATATATTTATAATGGTGTTTTCTGAGACCATTTAGCATCATATTTGCTTTTGTAGTGAATGTACATAGGTCACTCAGTGCTCCAGATAAGCTTTTGGCTAAATGCTTATTTTACTCCCTAAATTAAAATTCATTGCTTAAAATGAAAATACTAATGCTTAAAATGGAAATTGAAAAAGTATTTTCAAAATTTACCTTTACTTCTGACCAGACACTGTTAATGTTTGCTTTAGTACAGATTTGAGGTTGCCTTCAATTCCATTTATTATCAGCCATGGGAATTTTACTTTCCATGATTCAATGGTATTTCTATTGACCTTGCCTCCCGTGTGTTTTTTGTTTATTGTTTGTGATTTCGTAATACATGCATCAATAACTCACTTTTGAGAGTATTGTTTTTCCTAAAGAACTGGAATAAGTTAGCAGATAATGATTGGGTTTCTGTTGTTTTTTTCCATCTTCCGACGCCAGAAGCAGACGATGCCATTTATAATAAATACGATAAAGTAATCGGCTAAAGTAATGCAGGTTCGTTTATAGCCGACCTCTTTAAAACACTTGGAAATACTCAACATGTTCCCATGTGCGTCTAAGTGACAATGTTCTACGGGAAATAACTCTTATTGTATATAATTAGTGTGGTTCCCCGATCTACCAATAAACAGTTGATTTTTATCGGTATAGGTCAGGGAACCAGACTATGTTTTACATAGCAGTTACTTCCCTTAGATTTGTTTATTTCACGGTGTCTACTTCCGTTGTGAAAACCCTGGTCTTTGGAAATAAGATACGCACAAGATCGCCAATGAAATGCTTCAATTCAATTGTTTATGCGTACCGGTACGCACATTTATTATTTTCAATGCTTTTTTTGTCAATTTCAATGCTTATTTACGCAAATACGCACCTTATCTGGAGCACTGGTCACTTACAACAGCCTCGTTTGGTTGAAGTGCACGGACTGAATTGGAAGTTAAGCAACGAAGTATAACCAATTTGAGTTGGTGTTCACCAAAGACAATGAATCCGCTCAGCTGCCACAAACTACTAAACATGTGAACGTAGATGTACCATCTTTAGTAATTGGAATAGACAGTGTATAGAAACTCCTGAGAAACATCAAGATCAACAAATCAACAGGCCCATTGAGTCCTACAGACATGTGCCACAGAAGCAACACGAGCCATCACTGCCATCTTCCAATGCTCCATGGACTCTGGAAAACTCCCCAAAGATTGGAGTGACGCCAACGTCGCACCCGTATACAAGAAAGGAGATAGACATACTCCAGAGAACTACAGGCCAGTTTCCCTTACATGTGTCCTGTCCAAGTTACTGGAACACATAATCTGCCACCACATTCTAAACCACTTTGACAAGCACAAGGTCCTCACTTCTTTAAATCATGGTTTCCTCTCAGGCTATTCCTGCGAGACTCAACTAGTAGTAACAGCCCATGATTTGCTCAACTACTATGACAACAACAATCAAGTCAACACAGTCATCCTTGACTTCAGCAAGGCCTTCGACACAGGACTACACAAGCGCCTACTACAATAAATCGACAACTACGGAATCAGAGGCCCCATACTCACCTGGATTACAATCTTCCTGACCCAACGAGAGATGTGCGTTGTCGTCGATGGTGAGAAGTCCCGCCCTGCCCATGTAGGTTCCGGCGTTCCACAAGGCACTGTACTTGGACCCCTGTTGTTCCTGTGCCACATAAATGATCTGCCAGAAAGAGTCACATCACATATACGCCTGTTTGCGGATGACTGCCTTCTGTATAGAACCATCAAGACCGTCAAAGACCACCAACTACTCCAAAAAGATCATACCAATTTACAGCAGTGGGCTCAAGAACGGGACATGAAGTTCATTGCCAAGAAATGCTACCTCCTCAGTTCCTAGAATCGGTCCAGTCACTTCTACACTATCAATGATGTGATCCTAAAACAAGTTCAGGATAACCCATACCTGGGAATCACTATATCAGATGACCTGAAGAGGAAAACTCACATTAACAAAAGAGTCAAGCGAGCCAACTCTACATTAGCATTCCTCCACCGAAACCTCAGGCACTGCCCTAAGGACTGTAGAAAGAATGCATACAAAGCGTTCATCAGATCCAAGCTGGAATACGGATGCACGGTCTGGGACCCTTACCTGCAAAGTAACATCGACAAACTGGAACATGTCCAGAGATCAGCAACATGCTTCATAACAAAAGACTACAGATCCCAGGAAGTAGGATGTGTCACCAACATACTGAGGGACCTAGAGCTACTACCACTGCAGGAGAGACGATGCCACCAGAGGCTGACGCTGCTGTACAAGGTGGTAAAATGGCACATACCGGCCATCAACATTGACCACTATCTAAAACCGCTGACACCAAAACGAACTGTCAGGGCAAAGCAGTACGAGGACTTTATTCAGAAAAATATTGTGGAAAACAGTGTGAACAATAACAAGTGCTTTAAACCAATATTCACAAACACATTGAATTACAAGAACTCATTCTTTGTGAAAACTGCCATAGATGGGAACAAACTTAATGACAATTTAGTGGAAGCTGACTCCATCGAGTGTTTCAAGTCACTCCTAACAAAATTGGACTAATGTGCATACTTTCCCGTTGAGTTAAAGCCAGCAGTGGTCACTTCTATGTACTAATCCAGATCCAGGTATAGAGTTAGTACTTGGATGGGTGACCCCAGTCACTTTACTTTTTAGCTTGCCGGGACGAATGATATCTATGCAACCACTCATTTGATGTGAATGAAACTTCGCATGTGTGTTCATCATCATCATTGGAACACACAGAGACAAGAACCATAACTCTGGGTTGCAATTTGGCATAGTTATGGCCCTTTTTGGACTTGGACACCCCGGTTAAACTTTTGCGTTTAGTTGCGTTTAAGTTTAAGATATCTATGCAACTACTCATTGGATGTGAATGAAACTTCACATGTGTGTTCACCTCATCAATGGAACACAAACAGACAAGAATCATAACTATGGATTGCATTTTGGCACAGTTAAGGCCCTTTTTCGACTTAATTTTTCAGGTTAAAGTTTTTTATCAGGTAATATATCTATGCAACCACTTATATATAACTCTGGGTTACATTTGGCACAGTCATGGCCTTTTTGCGACAAAAGTAGACGTCAAGACACTTTGTAGTAAACCATGACATAATTATGTGAAATATGTGCAACACAGTGAAATCTCGCGAGAATAGCGAGAAAATATAAATGGCCTCAAACCAAGGTTTGTCCCGATTTAGGGACATTCTATGATTGTCAATCCTCTTTTTTTCATGGATGGATCTTCTGCACCGATTTCATTGCGGAATCCAAAACACCCATTGTTTTATTAAATCATGTATATAATTGGCTAAAACACTCACTGATTGTTAAAATTGTACTTTATTTATGTCCATAACGTATAAACATCAACAAAACCACACATTAAACATTTAAACAACTTAGTCTTTACAAACAATCCTACTTTCAAATCGTGTTTGACAGTTATCATACATGTTGAAAATTAGATCTGACACCGGTGTCACTTGTTTACTAAATCTTGGGCTTGTATAATTGGATTATTTAACAGTAGTCACACTGGAAGGTAAGGCATGGCGGGGCAATTAAAGGATGTCGCTAATCAACAAAATCTTTTGAAGGAATGTCACATGCAACAAGCGTTATGACTCTGAGGGAATCCCTGGATGTGTATTGACTCTAGTTTCTGTGTTTGGTATGGCCGACTTACAGTCATTCAAAAAGGGGAGACTATTCTAAAATATTTGTTTTTAAGTAATTTCCAGGAAATTGAGAAAAAACGATGACGGACAATAGTTAGCAATAAAATTGATAGGGAAATCCAATGAAGGTAAAACAATCGAAACCATCGATAGTCCATGGAACTGTCGCAGTAGTTATTGGTATTTAATACTGCCTATCGATAGAGATATATACAAACCTGTCTACAACTGTCGCAATGCATCAATAGTTTGATCTATCGTTACACTCCTGTATAACAAAGAAGAAATTTAAAAATTGGCAAAGATGTGAAAGCTGATGCCCAAAAATTACTAATTATCAGTTTCAAAATTAAAAACACACACAAAATGTTTATAACACTGGTCATATTTAATGGACATGAATGTTGTGTAATATTTACCATTTAATCATGTACAAACTAAGACTTTTATAAAAAAAAAGAGAAATTGGACTATGTTTCAGAAAATTTCATGCTGATTTTAAATTTTTCATATTACAGATCTTGGACAAAGATGAGAGTTGAGTCTCAAGGCAAGATGTAGATTTTGTTGTGATGCAGCAAACCACAGAAACTGTATGCAAAATAAGATATGGAGCTAGTTGTTAAGAAGTACAAACAACCTCATGTGCAGAAGTTATAGATGCAGAATTCAGGGCCTCCTCTGGCTATTTTTTTCTTTTCGCCACTACTTTCGCCAAATTTGAAAAGTTGGAGCAAAATTTAAAAAAATGGAGCCAAATTAAGAGCCATTTTTGTAGCAAACTAAACTGCGTTAAAATTCTGAATTTGTTGTTATGCAGCAAACCACAGAAACCGTATGGAATGTAATATATGGAGCAAGTTGTTAAGAAGTACCAACAATTTCATGTGCAGAATTTGTTGTTATGTAGCAAACCACAGAAACTGTATGGAAAATAAAATATGGAGCTAGTTGTTAAGAAGTACCAACAACTTTAAAGTGCAGTAGGAAAAGATGCAGATATTCTCCATAAAACAGGTACTGGTTTTTATATATATAAAAAAATAAAATTAAGTTAAACAGTATCAATATCCATTGTGTCATGTCTGCACCTGTTTTATATAAATGAAAGTAATAAGTGGATTCCGTCTGATGTTCAATGCATTTTAAAAGCTTGTCTTTTTGAAAAACAAAACAACAAAAAGCTATTGTCATTTACCTGGCGTCGTTGTAGTAGTCTGCCGGTTAAAATTGTATGTTTAGCTCAGCTTTGATCTCTTTCAGAACAAACTACTCGTGTTTTGGTGAAACTTCATAAACATTTGTATCATGTCATAGAAATAATGTATATTATAGGTGACTAGTTTTTGTTTGTGGATTTTATGAGTGCTTTATTATAACCCCTTCTGGACTTGTACTCTTTTCAGGGCACTGGCCACATTGGTACTTCCAGGAATGCTGACAACTGGTGATGTCATGTACTTAGTTTGCCCAAACAGTTGACTTGAACAGTTTACCTGAATGTTTGTTCTGTTCACAGGTGTCTTTGGTAAGTAGTGTTTTTTGACATTTGGCACATTTCATGCCTTGACAATGTCTATGGTTTTGTTTGTCATGTTTACAGATCTTTGCCAGGCTTACTATGTCTGCGTGTCATTGTAAAGAAAGCTCAAAACTTGTAATAACCACTTTCAACTCCTCTAAATGGGAAGGGCCATTACTGAGTGTTGTTTTTGAGAGGCATTTTATTGAGCTGGGGATTAAACCTGCTTCTTCGGTTGTGTGTGGCCAATAAACACTACATTACAGCCATGCTTAAACAAACAGTTTGAATATCTAAAAATCAAATGATTTAAATACCGTAATGCTTTACGTGTTACTATGTCATCTAATATTAAAATAAATACAAAGTTTCTATAGATAAGCAGTCCTGGAAAGTTTCACTCGTCCACTCGTCTGCTCATAAGATTAAAGAAACTGACCGTAATATTTCTTGGATTTTAAGTATTTAATTAAAAATGTTGCAAATGGCGGATGAGTAGCTTTTATCAGAAATTTCAAGCCCTGATAAGAAATATTCAGGAGTTGTAGTCACCTACTTACCATGACAGATGGAATAATTGTGAGAGTGTATTTGATTATATATTAGGTGTTCCTGCATGCATGCAAATTTTGGCCTAAAAATGGTGTCAAAGTGTTTGTTTATTATGCCCCTGCCATTTTTTATAGGGAGGGGAGGGGCATATAGTATCACCACTGTCCGTACGTACGTCCCATACTTATGTACATATGTATGTACGAAAATGATTTCCGACTGATATCTTTAGTTTTAATGAACAGATTTGGTGTGTGACTTCACATTCAGATAGTACAGGTCAAGTTTGTATTTCGTTCTGGTCTGATGATTTTTGATGGAGTTATGCCCCTTTTTGGCATTAGATTATTGACAAATTATGTCAAGAAACTGGTTTCTGCTCAATATCTTTTGAAGGATTAGATGGATTTGATTCATAATTTATAGAAACATGTATGGTGATAAACTACAGCTCAAGTTCAATTTCTGTCAAAATTAATAGGTGTTCTGGGCTCTGATTGGCTGATAGTTTCCGATCTCTAAAGTCTTTATTTATGGACTGATTTTGATGAAAATTTATATTTGGCTGTATATCAACAAGACCCAGGTAAAGATCGACAATGGATGGAATTGGGCACATATTAATTAGGTGATCTGGACTCTGATTGGCTGACAGTTTCCGACCTCTAAAATCTTTATTGATGGACCGATTTTGATGAAACTTGATATTTGGCTTTATTGATATCTACAATGTAGTTAAAAAGCAGGTTCATCTGCATCTCTTGGACACATTTCTAGTAAATGCTTGAGTTCAAGTTGTAAGAATATTCTGAAGAATAGTTGATGAATACCACTCCATGTCTCACTGATGCTGGCTTGACTCCATGCAGAGTTATTGCTCTGTTCTTTAAAATTGTAGGTTGCTATCTTACATTTCTATGAACATTTCTGAATAGCCATCAAAGCAACACTTTGAAGGTATGAGTCACTTTTTGTGATACTTCTTATTTGTCGTGTGTAAACATTTACAACATTTTAGAGAGTGGTTGTAGAAAATTTCATACTGTCAGTTTAGTCTAAGAGTTAATAGGGAGCGTCACATCAGTTGATAGGTATCCACATTATCATTGAGTAAACAATATAGTTAAGGACTGTTTTTTTCTATTTTAGGTTGTTGCAGGTCTTGGTCCAGAGAAGGATTTTTACACAGAGACATGATTTGGCAGTGATGTTACCACTTGAGATGTATATACTTGCTGGTACAGGCACCATACAACAGACAATCGGTACAGGCACCACATAAAGGTATAGCATAACATATCATACATTTCTTTAAACAAATTCTTCTCTGGAACAACTTGACAGGTTTTCACTAAATTTGGTATGAATCATTGATACATGAAACCTTTTTTTTGTAAGTATGTTTTTTTTTTTAAATTTCAAAAATCTTCTTCATTGGAACTACAACAAAGTTTTTATATCTAATGATATTCTTCCAGGTTTTCTTCAGTCCTTAAGGTGAAAATCTGACCAACCCCGGGGTCTTATCAGTTTAAACATACATAAATTTTCATCCCAAAGTCTGTCCAGCCAAATTTGTATTTATTTGTTAAAATAGGTGTTTCAAGTTTGTTCAAATGGAGGGTCCATATTGAGGACCAGCACAGGGTATTTTGATTTTTAGATCTACTGGCCAAAGCCCAGCAGGGCTTATGTCATGGTAAATTGTCTCGTCATCTGTCCGTTCTTCTTCCTTCAAATAACCTTTTTCTTGTAGACACAATAGCACCTTCATTTAAACTTAACCAAACTCGCACAGCAGTTATGTAACCACAAGATCATGGACAAGTTATTGAACCAGCGTGATTCTACCACAAATAGGGATTATAAACAGGTTTTAAGCGAAAATTTACTTTTCTCTGAAAGTTCAATGCCTAGCCTTTAGATATTTTGTGTGTAGCATTGCATGGTGTTCTCCTAAAACATTTGTTGAAGAGGTACTTACAAAAAAACTTTGCCTCTGAAATGTTTATTTGTCCATTTGTTGCAAGTAGAAAGATTTGTGTAAAATAGGAATAATATAAAAATTATTTATAAAGATTTTTCCGGGACTGGGCGACAAGTTTGAGTCATGTCTTGAATAGTTATTCACAACCAATGTACATCAGCTTTCTTAGATTGGTTGTTAAAAATAATGTGGTTGTTTTATAGCATAAATGTCTGCATATAGCAATTATTAAAAGAGAGGTAATGAATTATATTTATTTTGCTTTTATATTACTATTTAAAGTATAAGTTTTAAAAGATAATTCATCATAAAAAGATGAATGATAAAATTATAATCAATGATAAATATAATAATCATGAATTAAACATCATTTTCAAGTAGGTGTTTACCTGAATATAAAGTCAGATTTTTGGTACAAACACACTCTATAGTGCCAACTCATGGGCTAGCTCCTGGGACTACTTGGCAGAGGGACTAAAATCATTAGTCACAAACACGCAGGTACAAGGGAAGAGCGGTTTACTGCTTCGTTAACAAGCAATACCATTTTTAGCTAGTTTCTTTCGACGCTAGCTGTAAGAAGTCTGCTTGAGATTTTCAGTGTCAAAGTGTACTTGAAACCTCGGAGAAGCTTAATTGCATATGGGGGAGAGTACATTGTGGCAAAGATTCTTTCTAGCTACAGGCTTTGGGAAGACTTTGTGTTTGAAACTCAAAGAAATAGCTCTTGTGCTGGAACTGGGGATTTTCTCATGCACATTAGTTTAGTTTGATGTTTTTAATTTGAAATTTGACCTAACCACCTTGTTTCATGCACATTAGGTTAGTTTGAAGACCTAGATTTGAAACAATCTTCATACATATAGGCGTATTTTTATGCTTGAACTGAGCAGTGTTCCAGACATGCAGTTTTGGTTTAGGTTTAAGTCTCAAACATATGCTGTCCAGACACGTTGTCTGAACAGCAGGTCTCATCATTTAAAAAATGTTGAGCATCAGTTAGTTCAACACTACAGGGTTTGAAACATTATACTGTATATAGTTGATTGGTATGATCATTTGTCTGTAAGATTTCTATATATTAGAATCATTTTATTTTTTTTTTTGTTTGAAGTTAACTTATCATGAGGCAAGAAACCAGAGTAAAATTTATATATAATATAGTTTGAACAAAATTGCTTAACATAGTTTCAAGCTAGGCTGTTTCACAGCTTTATTCAGTGATGACACAGTCGCCTTACAGAAGACCTGTTTTAAGTTCAAGATACTCGCCCAACATCTTGACAGGTTGCCACGCATTGCAAATTGTTATGAAATCCAAGTACAGTAATAAAATGCATTCATCATTTCCATGATGTGATTGCCTTTGTAATTGAGCCATAATATGGAGTCCGGGAATTTACGTTACATCACACAAATTCTACATAAATTAATATAAGCTGCAGAAGTATATAATAATCAGTGTTTTCTCCAGAGCGCGTTTCTTGTGTTTTTGACGCAATAAATTCTCATCTGACACAATCAACTTTGTTCAGTGCGTCTGCGTCCACTTTGACACTACCTTTAAAATACAGAAATTCAAATTACGCATATTTGTTTCGGCAAGCTGGTTTCAGAATTATTTTTACAATGCCAGCTGATTTGACAGATCACGTGGTCTGATTCAGGGTAATCCCGGTCATGCGATTCTACCAAGTTAAATAAACGCTTTAATTGGTTACGAACGCTTTATTGATGCAATCGCATAGACGATTGTGATCACATACATAATTTTCCACAAAGCAATAGTGTAGTTTGAAGACAATTTCTGTGAAAACAAACGTACCCTGCAACAATAGTACTGACATAAACCCAGTTTTAGGTTGTTTGTATATGAAGATGAAATGTGGAAGCATGAAACTTTTCATAAAAGTTGTTAAAATGTACGGACGATACTCTGTCTGAAAACTTTTTATTTTGTTTTCTATAAGGTATCAAGACGCTCATGCCCGACATTTTAATACCAGTTTAAACATCGGCCGGTCTAAGTTTTAGGGCAGTATTCCCGGTGCCGTTTATGTTTCTGTAACGGACGATTAAAAGGTTGTTGAAAAAAAAAAAAAATTTGAAAAATGATTACTTTATTTAAAAAATTTAGTTATTTTTTGTGAAGTTACCATTAAAATGTATTTTATATTATTTTTTTAAGATAAAATTTCTCTAAAATGAATCTAGCTTTGAAGAGAAATGCTTTTGGGGAAAAAGAAAATAAAAACAATGTTTTGTTTTCCAAAGAGTATGATGCTAAACATGTAGCTTAGCAAATATAAAATATTGAAAGAATTTTAGTGTTAATCATTAAAAATAGTTAGGGCCCTGGTGATTGAGCTGTGGCCATGACATTTGAAAAGTTCACGACCAAAGGGCCAAAATCATAAAAACAACTGCAAGTTTCAAGTTGTTGTAACTTATTGCCAGAATTGAAACATTCGTTTGGAGTTGAATTGTTTTGAAGTTATTATCTTAAGTTGCAGTTTTGATGGAGAAATTTGTGTGAAACAGGAAGTAAAACTGTTTTAGTAAAATATGTATTTTTAACTCCATTTATTCATGTTTATTAAGTTTAAAACTAGTCAATTGATGACCCCCAGATTTTGAAAATGACCCCTAAATTTTTAGTCAGTGGGTCATCAAAGACCCCTAAAAAATTGAAGCTGGAGAAAACACTGAATAATAATTTAAAGTAATTTGCAGAACCTTTTAAAAACAAATATTTCTCTTAATTGTCACATAGGGTACTTTTTTAACAACTTAAAACTTCTCTTAAATCATTATTTTATTGTGTAATTTCTTGGTTTTTTGGTGCTCATTTGCATGTGTGTTTGCACTAAACACGTATTACTCTAATCTTCTAAACCAAAACAGTTTGTTTTTTTTTGAAATAAACTTCAGTTTCCTCTTATTTGAATTGATTAACTTCTGTTTTTTGATTTGCAACGTAAATATGAGAATTTGACTAAATATTTTTCTATAATGTGGCGTAACCAATCGTGTCCTCAGAGTTACGTCATGACAAAATGTGTTGTAGCTTACAACCTTGACATCCACGACCTTGTACACATGTTGTTTTTACGTGATTGACAGTGCACTATGAAAATGACGTAAACATGGCATTCTAGAAACCACCACTTAAATATGGTATACAGCCAACATATCGGTTACTAGAAACATGTCCTCTTTTGTTACGTCACGGTATCTGAGCATAATGGAAAATAACCAAGCAATTCGCCCACATAACCTTTTAACCTTGAGTCTGTTAATGACATCAATACCAGTCAGTTCTATGGCTAGCAACGAGAAGAAAGGTTGAGGAATCAACTTGATATATGGCGGACGACAATGTACAAGTGGTCAGTTTTTGGACAAAATTACGACGACAACATTGTTTTGATTCATCCTCCGGTCTCTTAAATGCATTTAAAATGCTTTTAAGCATTACCAAAATGATATGTGGTGTATGAAAGTACAATTATAAATAATTAATTCTATGTAACAAGGTTTTGTTCAGTTCTGCCTGACCGATGTAGTGTATCGTATTACGTTGACAACAAGAATCTCATGGTTAACAGTGATTGACATGCTGTACCCGTGAAAATGAAATGGGTTTGAACAATTAAGATGTCTGAAAGTACGAGGGAACAATATCAACTTTAAAATATATATTTGATGTATAATTTACTCTCAAATTGTTTGTGTGTAACAAGTGAAATTGGGACACAATTTTCACCGTGTCCAGTGTTACACCTTTGCCTGATTTATTCATGAATACAAAAATCCAGTTCAATTAAATGTTTATGATTGGTCAGACATTGTTAACAGAAATGTCCTGTGATTGTTTTTGCATGAAGACAGTAGTTGAAACACCTGAATCAAATTGTATAGATGCATTGAGTCTGCAATGGTGTAACTTGGTGTCTTTTATTGGGGTCTATATTGGTGTCCTGTTACACATTTTGTGTCCAGTTACATCATACTTGGTGTCTGTTACATCATACTTCCAATTGGCACTAATTGCTAAATATTGAACTTAATAACCAGTTTTACATTTGAAACAATTAAACTAAACCTCGTAGTTCATTTAAGTAGACTGAATAGAAGAATGCAAGAAACTAATTTGACCATAAATAAATGAATTTATAGTATAGTGTCCAGTGTTACTAACAGTGAAATTTATAAATCATATTCCTTTATATATAAATCTAGAAACTGTAAATATTTTTAACAAAATAGTGTAGTAACCTAATAAAGCATGAAATTTAACAAGTATTAAATATTAAAATAGAGGACACCAAAGGGTTTGTGATGTAACACAAATTCCCGGACTCCATATTATGGCTCAAGTGTCTTCACAATGAGTTATTTTTTTATTTCTATTTCAGGCTTTGGTGTGCAGACATATTTCTGTCAGCTTGGAGATGCTTATATAGAAAGGACAAGAAGAGACATGCTGTATGTCTTGTTTAAAATGTTTTGTGTCCTGATGAAACACAGTTGAAGTAAAGTACAGAATTGTCAGGTGTGTCTATTTTTTTAATACCAGACATAGATTAAAAGTCATTTACAGGGTACATACATTTCATCCTACAGCCGCACCATGTGCTATTCTACTCCCGACAATGTTCCAGCTGACACAGCGAGTTTCTGGCTGCAGGTAAAAGGCAAATGTGGTGTGCCTGATACTAACTTTGATGTTTAAATGTACTGATCTCAGTCATTATGTGTTGCCATTTGTATATATTTAAAAAGAAACTTACCTTATATATTGTCTGATGTACTTACTGCTATGTTCTTTACAATTTACTACTTTAATCATAATAGATTTAAAAAAAGAATTGTACACATCTTTTAAATTTATTTGTGGATATATTATTTTTAAAAAACAACAGTTAAAAATTATCGTTTTTCCAAATCGTGTGAATGTTCGGCGATATATCTAATTCTGATGACGTGCTGAAAATATGTCACACCGGTAAACTTTCTTTATATTTCTGTTGTATCGAGTAAAAAAAAGGCTGCAGCTGTTAAATTTGTTATTATTTCCATTGTTATGGGTTCAATTGAGTAAATTCATGGTTATTTGAAATTTATTTATATAAATATTAACTCGGTAGTAATCTGTCAGAAATGGCGATAAATTGTCAAATTTCAAGACCTCATTTAAGCAAGGAATTTTAGAAAATTCCTTGATTTTAAGGCATTTTCATTTTTTTCCTGATTAAATATGCAAAGAACAATTCATAGTGATCTCAATTAGTACATTAAAACGTCAAAGTCAATTATTTCACACACCGCATTTAAATTTTCCTTTTAGCAGGAAAGTGGTCAGAAAGCCGGAACATGACCAGGTTTGAATATCAATACCGGTTTGTACATAGATAAACAATGGCAACCTCCATGTGGTGAATGCTGTGTTTTTAACACGTCACAAACGTGATGTTTCAATATGGCAACGCACAGAGTCAATTTTTTATCTTGTCTTTATATAGGGTTTAGTCGCTCATGCAGTATTCTGCGTGCTAATCAATTTTCATTTTGCTTCAAACAAAATGGCAATCCATAACATCATAATATTGAAGTTATTTTGATATGCGTATAATTGGCGCAAATTTTTTATAGGATGCAAACAAGATTACGATACAAGACACATTGATATGTTTTATTTAAAAATAGAACCTGTTTTGGCAATGCTATGCTTGTTTGAATAGTAGAGGTAGAAAAACAGCAATAACTGCCCAAGCAACATAAATCAATGCTTCCATAGTTACCGTAATGTTGGAAAATTATCAAAATTTTTGAAAATAATTGGCCAAATTGTAATTTAATAATGGAAATGTTATACTATTTCTTATGTAGACAGCACACAAGTAAAAACAGTTGAACCATTGCACCTTAGTAATCTAACTTTGTTTCCATTCGATTGTTGGCATTATGTCCCAGATTCGTTAGGTACTTTCACATAGTAAATCAGTTATGTACTAGTATGTAGATTATTTTAAATTTTTGACCACTGCCTGTGTGTAAGTGTTTACATCAATCTTGAAATATGTACTTGTACACAATTTTTGTTACACACGGTTTACAATCGTTGATCGGAACAACAAAAGCAGTTTGTTCTAAATAGAAAAGGTAAACAAAGCATATGATGTAGTTTCTAAAAATTGACGCATAAAATTATAATAAGGTGGTAATGTAATTGTATACTTTGAATTCCCTGATGCGTAAGTTATTTAATTATGTGTGTGTTGGTAATGTTTATTTACACCACCACATTGAGTATTAAATGTCAATATACTCCCTTTAACCCTTTACTCCATAGATACACGTTTTCCTGCACCCATCACAGGCCTTTGAAAACAGTGCAGGAAGAGTTCAGATTGCTCGTAATGAGCAATCTGAGCACTTCCTGCACTGTTTTCCACTCTGCCAGTTAATATAAACATAGTTCACCCAATGTTTCAAAAGCCTTCTATATTAGAGGTGTCCAAAGGCGTTTTATTAGAGGTGTCCAAAGCCTTCTATATTAAAATGTCCAAAGGCGTCTATATCTTAGAGATGTCCAAAAGTGTCTATATTTTAGAGATGTCCAAAGGTGTCTATATTTTAGAGGTGTCCAAAGGCGTCTATATGAAGTAAAGGGTTAATTAAGCAGTTTCTTGTCTGAGTTGACTGCTGTTTAATAAAGTTTCACTGGCAATTATTTTTAGAGATTTGTTAAATGGCTATTTTAGCAGTGATGTATACATGGAAACTATAAAATTTTCTTAAATATATTCTTGTATAGACCTTGTATCTATCATTTTGTTGTATTGTTGTTGTTGTATGGTGTTTAGCGTCGCTTTCAACAATTTTTCAGTCATATCGCGACAATGTCTACTTGAGACAGCGCTGTCACACTGGAGTATCATGCCGCAGGCACGTGGTATGATACCCCACCCAGTCACATTATACTGACACTGGGCCGACCAGACCTAAACCTGTCCTCTAAATGCTGAGCACCAAGCGAGGAAGCTTCTAGTACCATTTTTAAAGTCTTTGGTATGACCCGGCCGGGGATCAAACCCACGACCTTCCGCATGCGGGGCGGACGCTCTACCACTAGACCGCACATGGTCTATCATTTTGTATTTAATCTTATTTCCTGAATATGTTGCAGATACACAGTGTCAACTGAAACATGAATGACCAGGGGCCAGGAGGTAAATAATGGCACTTTGAAGTATTTCTACAGAAGATTGTCAGTATGGCGTGTGAGCAGTTTTAGAAGCAAACTTTACAGGTATTATAAAGATAAATTTGAATAGAGAGATGAGGAAAAGTAATTGAATTTGTACTTGTAGATGATATCTACTTTTCTGTGTAAGACAATTTAAAACATAACAACAAAGAACCTTTTACTGTGACCTGAACTGTTTTGAAATAACTTAAAACATAAAACTCGGAACACCTGTCTATAAATGAGCCTTTCTTACACAACTTTTTACCAGGTCAGTTTGCTCAGTCAGTAGCGTGTCTGACCATCAATCCAGGGGTCGTGAATTCAAATTCCCGCTTGACCGCAGTCTACGCGATGATTGATATACAACATTGTGTCTCATTGTGATTCATCTCTCACAATTGATTCAGGTGGGAAAGTTATCAATTAATTGCAGAGATGGGTGTGCTTGAGTACTGTTTACCTTTCAGGATCCCAGGAAAGAGTAGTTAGTTAAATGGATCGTCTGCTAGCCCTTGATGACATTAAATGTCACTAATTAATCAATAGAAAATGTATAACTTTGACAATGGATACTGCCGCCTGAAGACTGGAGACAACCTACGAGTTGTATGATCAGCTCACTTGTGTGTCTGTTTGTTGCAGTAGTAACATGGCTGATTTTACATTGACAAATCTTTCATTTATTACAGGGCAATTACTTGAAACAAGTTGTTAAAACTTCAGTGAACACATTGGTGTAGTAATATTATTAAATATTAAATATGAAAGTGTAAAAATATGCCTTAATATTTATACAATGTTAGAATGGGAATGAGAGGGGCAATACCACTGATACAATCAGTAAGATTTTAAACACTGTAAAAGTTGAAGTACAAAAATAACTGTTATTGTTATAAACTGCAGAATTCTTACTTGTTTTGTAAAAATATTATTGCATTGTTTCTGGTATATGATGGATCTAGAGATTGTGTGTTTGAATCCCAGTCTGGCCACAGTTTCAGTGATGATTGATATACAACATTGCGTCTCACCGCTGATTCAAGTGGGAAAATTATCAGTTACTTGCAGAGATGGCAGTGCTCAAGTACTGGTTAACCTTCCATGATAGCAGGAGAGAGCTGTTAGGTTTAATGATCATGTGCTAGCCAACAATAAAGATGCTAAATATTCAATCCAATAATCCTTGGGATGTTTTCTTTTGGAAAAGGAATTTTTAAATAGAAAATAATTTTTTCAATACCACAGCTTTAAAATTTCCCTTGAAAATGCATTATATACTTGTTAAATAATAACTCATATATTTCACGTTTAGATAGTGGTGCACAGTATTACTGGTATACTGACATGCTGCAATACAGAATCACTATTATGACAGACTGACATACTAATACGCTTGGTGAATTCCGTAAACTATTTAAAATAATCCGTCAATGGAAATATTTAAGCTAAATGATGTCAGTTATTTTAGATAATTTTATGGAGTTTCCGAGTTCAAAACGAGGCTATAGCATAGTGCCCGCTGATCTTCTGTTCAAAATATTTTACTGATTTGACTTGAAGCAAATTTGATAACCAGCAAGGTCACACATGTGCATAAGACTGTCACATAAATTTTTACATGTTTCGCTGATTCATTACCAACAAAACAAATATGTTGGAGATCAACAAAGAAGATGAAAATATAAAAAGCGTGAAGAGTGAAGCTTTGGATTGGACACATTTGGGTCTGGCTCAGAAGAAAATTAACAAATAAATATTAGCAAATGTGGATGCATGTAGATTTTGCCAGAGAACTGAAATGTGCAGGTGGCTAGACAAATTTTCAGAGGCATCATCCACAATTTTCCTACAGCAATACTCGGAGTGCATAAAAATTTAATTTGAGATTGGTCAGTGTAAAACTATGTTTTGTTAAAGGTTTATTGTTGTATTCTTCAAAGTTTAAATAGAAGGAATCTTATAAAAAAAAAATCAAATAGAATCTATCTATAGCAACTAGATAGATAGATTGAATAGACTTATTTGAATGGTTTTTGGTGTGATTTGTTGTTGCTGACATGACAGTTAATGCTTTATTGACCAAAGTTAGAAAATGGATTCGTAGATAGCTTTTGTCATCAAGGATAATCAGGTTACCGTTAAGGCCCATGGGCCTCTTTTTGTATATGTCATATAGTCCATACTTGATAGATTTGCAGCACTGTGTATTTTATTGGAGATAAACCTGTAAAAATACTGTTATTTTGTTTGGCTTTTTTTCCCAAAATAAACTGTACAGATGGTGGTTTCTTGTTTCAGATTTAAAGGAATATTCTGGAATAACATATACCAACCAGAAACTACACTCACTTGTTACAAGACAACTATCAGAAGTAACCCATATGCAGTGCAGATACAACACAGATTCAAATTGTACACCAGTTAGTCTGGAATTCTCCAAGAGATGAATTTATGTGACATCATGGAATGTCAGTTAAGTCTAGTGTGGAATAAGATATTGAAGAGGAACTACTAGCAGCTTCATAGATATTAACATGGACAAAAAGGTCGAAGTGGAGTACTCTGACAATATTCTGTGTAGTTGCTATACAATACAAGTGTCTAGAGAGACCTTACTCAACACTGGGATTGAATTTTGACCCAAAACAAATAGGAATGAACAATCTAAACAATCACTTGTAAAGGTTAATGGTGTTGTCTGAAATTTGCTAAAATTCTTTGTTAGGTATGTACATTTAAATTGAAATAATTATAGTGTTATTGTAATGGTATTATTATTGTAATTGTAGTATTATTGTATTTGTAGTATTCAATATTTTAAGACATGTACCATTAAAAGAAAAAAAGAAGAAAAAAAAGAAAAAGAAAAAAAGATAAAAAAAAAAGAAAATTAGAGAAAAAAATGGGAAGAAAAGAAAGGAAAAAATGAGTGAAAAAAAAGAAAAAAAGAGAAAAAAATATACAAATGTATGGTACAATAGATTTTTATTACATTATAGTTTTTATGTCATAAGTATTACATTGTCTATGAGAGCAGAACAAGATTGTCATTATGATGTGAAAACAAGTTCTTCATATACTTGTTAATAAACTCACCATCTGTGATGATTATTAAACTATTGCACAATTTAGTGTACAAGATGTTGAGAAAAGTATTTGCTCTGAGAGTTGTTTATTTATTTTTTATCCTTTTTGATTTTGTGACTTGCTCTCAAAGATTATGTATGTTTATATATGTTGTAACTTGAAGTAGATTTGTATTAATTTATTTTTTATATTTCATTACAGAATTTTTTAGTGGTAAATGAAACAAAAGATTGCGTAAAATGTTAATTTTCTAGCACAAATTTCATTTGAAATTGGTGTTGCCAAAATAGCAAATATATTTTTGTTTCACTGTCTACTGCTGACATTAAAATTTAGTATGTGTTATGATGACTATTATTACGTGAATTAAATTTTTTTTTAAAAGTCGTGATATTATAAAAGTTTATGTTGATGTATTGTCCAATGTCTAAGGAGATATTACAGATTTGCTTTTAGGTGTGAAATTTCTAGACAGACTTTAAAAGGTACTTTTAAGTTGTTTTTTTATAACCTCAGGTGCTAGTTTAAGATCACCAGAAGTTATTGGTTCAAACCCAGCTTGGTCCAAACAATTGATGTGATAACTCTCCTCAGAGGTTGTGGGTACAAGCCCAGCTTGGTCCAAACAATTGATGTGATAACTCCTCAGAGGTTGTGGGTACAAGCCCAGCTTGGTCCATAAAATATATGTGAAACTTTCTGTCAAGACAAGGGGTAAATAACTTGAGTCATTTGAACTTGTAGATAATGAGTAAACAATCTACATAATGTGATATGAAACCAGGTTTGGAGGGAGGTCAGGAACACCTGTTGGTCTCGTAATCTACTGGTGTTGCATAAAAACTTATTTCACTTTTTTTAACCGGGTTTTCTGGGAGGGTGGATGGGCTAGCATGTGTTTACATTTTTATTTTGACTCGATAACATCTGATAGCATTATTTTCATTAGAGCTACCCTGTTTAATTTATTAAATTAATTACTTATTTGAACTAACACTTTATGTTGTTTTAACCAAAAAGATATTTCATCTTCTTTCAGAAATATAATCTCGTGACTAACCAAATATAGAAATACTTCTTATGATAAGAACAGCCTCCCAATTATCAGAACGTTGTTTTTGTGAGGCTGGTCAGTGGAGTGACCCTACCTGTAAGTTTATTATGTGTGCTCAGTGTTGTTAACAACTGTATGTGTGTCATTTTTGTTATGTGCATTTTTGGTAATGTTTTTGTCTTGTATTCTATGTATTAATGCCTGTACTTTTGTTGAGTTAATTTTGAGATGTTCATGTTTTTGCATGACTATTCATTGTTAAAAAAAAAATATTGTCTTCTTAATTACATGTTACCTTTATTTTTGTTTATAAGTGCATTTTAGTAATAGTTGCTTATTGTTTGTATACATAGCTGTTTGTATGTTTATTTTGGTAAGTTTTAAATTGACCATTGTTATTTTCATGTATTAATCTATCTGTTGAGAAGTGGATGTTATTTTGTTCATTATAGATCGGACCTGAGGTTGTTTTTTCCAAATTATGTAATACTAGTATTTTATAATCAAACTTTCCAAAATTTGTTTAAATCTATTTATTTTTCATTACAACAAGTTCTTACAGTTTATACAAATTTCTATGTCCTGGGTTATTACAAGTTGTTACAGTTTATCAATTCTATTTAATTTTTTAGTCGATATGCTATGCAATTCTCTCTCTATGTCCTACCATGTATATGTGTAAATGTAGATTAAGTGTCTTGTTCAAAGGTGTTAAACAACTGTGATTGATAGTATAAACCTCTGATCGCTACACAAGATTAACATTGGCTTCTCAAATATATTCATTTTGCTTGTGTTTATGTATTTATATGTTGTTCACTTCAGTTTTTTATATTTGTTTATAATTTCATGTAGTCATATATTGTTTGCCATATTGTTCTTTATCAAAGTTTAAAACCAGCTTGTTTACATCTAATAATTTTTCTGTATTTATATTATTATGCAAATTCCATCATTGCTCAACTTCTACTTGCTTAGAACAAACTGTTTAAAACCTTAAGTAATGATGGTTTAAAGGACGGTTTATTTGATTGATTCGTGACAGCATTAATTATAAACAGTTTGTAATAATCAGAGTGATTCACTAAATGCTGACACTTCCAAACACAGAAGCCATTTCCAAACTTTATCATAAGCTATTTTTTACGTAGACACCATTTTTTAACATCTGGGTTACGTGGGCAGAGCTGTCAATTTTAGTTTTATCAAAACACGAATATGTCATGAATATGAATAATTCTTTTTCTTTTTTATAAATTTTATACATATCTAAGTGAATCTTATAATCTGTGGTTGCAAATATACGTTAAATTACATTACAATGCAAACAATACCATTTAGTGGAGTTTCATTTTTCAAGGTAAATTATCTCTACAACCCTGTTCATGTATATCACGGTTTCACATTGTGGACCCCGAGATCTGCTAATAATGGGACTTGAGTGTATATAAACAAATGAGATTTTCTACATGACTGTAGGATGATTTTGTAGTTGATGTAGTAACATGTTATTAAGTGTTTGTCAAGTATAATAGGTGTTTTACACCTATTTATAGCACTTAAAATAGTTTTTATGCCCCCCAAAAATTGTTTTGTCACTTGTCATGCATAGATGGATTTTGTAGATACCTGCTACAAATGATCAGCATAACATGACGACGTGTCATGAGTAAGACCCACACCCGTACTTCAAAGGTTAAGGTCACAATTCGAGTTTGTTTGACAATACTTTGAGTTTGTGTGAGATTTTGTTTCCGGCCTGTAACTTTGTCATGCATAGATGAATTATAATGATACTTGCTACAAATGATCAACATAACATGATGATGTGTTATGAGTAAGATCCAAGACCGTACCTCAAAGGTCAAGATCACAATTTGAGTTTGTTTGATAACACTTTGAGTTTGTGTGAGATTGTCATGCAGAGATGAATTTTTATGATACTTGCTACAAATGATCAACATAAAATTACGACGTGTTGCGAGTCAGATCCACACCCGTATCTCAAAGGTCAAGGTCATAGTTCGAGTTTGTTATAATGTGTCACATGTAAGACCCACATGCATACCTCAAAGGTCAAGGTCACACTTTGAGTTTGTTTGATAACACTTTCTGTCTTGTCTGGTCTGTAACATTGTCATCTATGGATGAATTTTAAAAACGCTTGGCTCAGTTGATCAACATGACATAATTAAGTGTCGCATGTAAAACTCAGAACCGTTCCTCAAAGGTCAAGGTCACACTTTTAATTTGTTTGATATTGTGTGTCTGGTCTGTGACTTTGTCTTTAATTTGGTTCAATTTATCAAGTTGACATGACGACATGTCATAAGTAAGACCTAGACTCGTACCTCAACGTTCAAGGTTACTTTTTGAGTACCGGGTATGTATGACAACACTTTGAATCTGTTTGAGATTTCAAGTCTGTCCTTTAACTTTATCATACATGGAGGGATTTCAAAAATACTTGACTCAATTTAGCAATGATCAACAATTGATCTGTAACTTAAATTTAGGGATTTTAAAATAACTTGACACAAGTGATCAGCATGTCATGATAATGTTTCACCTGCATTTAACTGTTAAAATACCCAGACCATTACATCAGATGTCAAGGTCAAGGTTACACAAAGGTCAAGGTCATGCTTTAATGTAAAAAAAAAAAAGAATTTGCATGTCTAGTCTAAAACATCAGGCCATTACTCTTGATATTCATGGATACATCGCTACCTATTATATCATATTTTGTTATTTTTCACAGACCATTTGTGGGGCATGCGACACTTAACATTGATGTTTATTGTAGGAAAAAAAATTGAAATACCCCAGTATGTGTGCAGACCCTTGATTTTATTTCTATTCTGGATGAAAGACATAAATCATGTACATGCACAGCAGTTTTTTAACGACAAGATCTCTGATAAATTCTTGAACCAGCATAATTAGATCACAAATGCCCCCGCCACAGGACTTGTAATTGTAAGCTTTATAAGCTTTAAAAAATATTTCCTCTGAAAGTTCCAAGTCAAAGACTTTATATGTTTTACATATAGCATTGCATGGTTACTACAAAAAACATTTCTTCTGATCTGAAATGTTCATCTATCCATATGTTGAGTGATTCTTGGGCCTCCTGTTATCGAAATAATAGAAAAGAAAACTAAATAATTTTAAGAAAACTTCTTAAATTTTTTAAAACGAGAACGGCACCACCATTATATATAAAATATTTAAACTTTCTTAAATATAAGGTTTCAAAGACAAATACATGGTGGTTAATATTTTCATATGGTTATTTGTTCAAGTGTAAAGATTGATTTGATGCATCAGGTCCTCCTTGGCCGAGTGGTCTCAGATGCAAACTCAAGATCACTTACCTGTCACCGCTTAGGTCATAGGTTCAAATCCCGCAAGCTCCAAAACTTTATGTGAGAAAGTTTAACAATAACTTATGTAAGGATGATGGGTCTACTCAGTTTGACTCAGTCTGAGGTTTTCCTCCACCAGTAAAACTGGATATGCCACATATAACCTGAAATGTGTTGAAAATGGCATTAAACCCCATTAAAAAAAATGTTTTGTTGCATAGACATGATTGATATTTTATTACCACATTGCTGTGTCTTTTTATGATTGCTCTGTGCCTGTCTGCTGTCTAGCCCTGTGCCTGTCTGCTGTCTAGCCCTGTGTCTGTCTGCCATCCATCTAGCTCTGTGCCTGTCTGCCATCTAGCCCTATGTCTGCCTGCCGTCTATTACTTTGTAAAGTGTGTGCACTGAAGCAGCACTTCTCTAATCTTGCATGGTAGTTATATAGCCATGCTATCGCAGCACAGCCTACCACAGAGCAACAACCTCCTACAATGACCACCCAAGTAGACACCACTACAACCAAGAGAACTAGCGCCCTCCCTGACCTTACCCGATCCACCTTGACACATACACAACACAAACAACGCACAACACAGCGATAATTTAAACTACACCGTCCATATACAACAATACACATATTCCGCCGGTGCTAATTCCCAGCCTCTGCTACCCCCAATATCTTAAACAACAACAACATACACTCTAGTATTACCCCGACCCCATCCAAATCAACACCCAAACATAGGGAACCTTGATTCACACGGCGGCATGTCCAACACCACTACTAACCTACCATTTCCTTACCTCGGCATATCAGGATAAACCAACTAAAGGTTAAATTAACCGACAGGTATATCCTTATTTTCACAGTTTTAGGAACTTTAGAAACAGTTCTGCGGCGGAACCACAAAACATCAAAATTTCAAAATTAATCTTTTTACAGTCCACACTCTATTGTGCAAGCCCCCGGGATAACCTGGCGGAGGGACTATAAACCTTAGTACCACACACACGTTCTGGAACTGTTCAAATTGAACAAATTATGTTATAGCCTTTGTATTGTCAAAAATGCACTTACACCTGCACCTTTTACTTATACCTGCATTTTTATTTGATCTTCACAAAACAATAGATATATTACCATCTCCAGACAAATTCATATATTGGTCAAAATGGATAATTATGTCAAAAGTTGTATTATTTGAACTTGTGTGGACCCAAATACTGGCATTTGTCATTGGATCCTCCCTACCTAAGCTGGCTCACTTTAGAGAGCATCTGATATTACTCCATGGAGTTTGAATCCCAGTCTGGCTTCTGTTATGATTGATACATGACGCTGCATCTCATTGTCATTTGCCTCACGACTGGTTTAAGTGGGAAAGTTATCAGTTACTTGCAGAGATAGGTGTGCTCAAGTACTATATCCCAGAAATAAGGGGTTTGATTGTCTGTTAATTCATAACAGTGTAATTAAGTGGAGCAGATGGTCCAGTGGTAGAGCACCAATCCCATAATTGGACGGTCTAAGGTTCGTTCCTCTGACACGGTTATGTATAAGACACTTTTCCACATATACTTAATACTGGTTCTACCCAGGAAGTGTTCAAGCATGATTTGTCTAAGTTGTAAGAACTTGTTTCACAATCAAAGTAAAATAAATAAGTTTAAACTATAGTATAATAATAACTATAGTGCTCAAACAAACTCTCCACCACTATGACACAGTATATCTTTAAATCAGCATATGAACTTTCATATAATACAATAGAGAGTAAATGTTGGCATTTAACTGCAACACTATTTTATTCCATCTGCACCACCTGGTTAGTTCAGTCATAAGCACAATCCAGGGGTTGTGAGTTTGAATCCCCGGCCTTCCACAGTGTCTGTAATGTTTGATATACAACATTGTATTTCATTGTCATTCATCTCATCACTGATTCAAATGGGCAAGTTATTAATTACTTTTGGAGATTTGTATACTTGAGTACAGATTAACCTTCAAGGATCCCAAGAGTACTTGGTCCTGTTATGAAATATAAACATTAATGGTGTACTTGAGTATGGTTAACCTTCATGTACTTGGTCCTGTTATGAAATACAAACAGTAATTGTGTTCTTGAGTACTGGTTAACCATCAAGTATCCCTGGAGTTCTTGGGCCTGTTGTGAAATATAAACAGTAATGGTGTACTTGAGTATTGGTTAACTATCAAGGACCCAGGAGTTCTTGGGCCTGTTGTGAAATATAAACAGTAATGGTGTATTTGAGTACTGGTTAACCTTCATGGATCCCAGGAGTACTTGGGCCTGTTATGAAATATAAACAGTAATGGTGTACTTGGGTACTGGTTAACCTTTATGGATCCCAGGAGTACTTGGGCATGTTATTTAATATAAACAGTGATGGTGTACTTGAGTACTGGTTAACTTTCATGGATCCAAGGAGTACTTGGGCCTGTTATGAAATATAAACAGTAACGGTGTACTTGAGTACTGGTTAACCTTCATGGATTCCAGGAGTACTTGGGCCTGTTATGAAATATAAACAGTAGTGGTGTACTTGAGTACTGGTTAAACTTCATGGATCCCAGGAGTACTTGGTCTTGTTATGAACTATAAACAGTAGTGGTGTACTTGAGTACTGGCTAACCTTCATGGATCACAGGAGTACTTGGTCCTGTTTTGAACTATAAACAATAATGATGTACTTGAGTACTGGTTAACCTTCATGGATCCCAGGAGTACTTGGGCATGTTATTTAATATAAACAGTGATGGTGTACTTGAGTACTGGTTAACTTTCATGGATCCCAGGAGTACTTAGGCCTGTTGTGAAATATAAACAGTAATTGTGTACTTGTGTACTGGTTAACATTCATGGATACCAGGAGTACTTGGGCCTGTTATGAAATATAAACAGTAATGGTGTACTTGAGTACTGGTTAACCTTCGTGGATCCCAGGAGTACTTTGGCCTGTTATGAAATATAAACAGTAATGGTGTACTTGAGTACTGGTTAACCTTCATGGACCCAAGGAGTACTAAGGCCTGTTATGAAATAAAAATAGTAATGGTGCACCTGAGTACTGGTTAACCTTCATGGGTCCAAGGAGAATTTGGGCCTGTTATTTAATATAAACAGTAATGGTGTACTTGAGTACCTGTTAACCTTCATGGGTCCAAGGAGAACTTGGGCCTGTTATTTAATATAAACAGTAATGGTGCACTTGAGTACTAGTTAACCTTCAAAGATAAAAAAAAAATATTTTAGCTACCTACCTACCCACATGAAAAATACTGAGTTGGAGTACAATAAATATTTTTTGAAGGATAGCCTAAGCATATTACATTTGAGTATAATTTACGCAATGCTTCACTAGCAACATCTTAATAGGATAAATAAGGGGAAAAGGTCACATTTACTTACTGATGGAAAACCGTGCAGTGGTTTATAGACAAATGTACCTACATAGTAGAAAATCAAGTATGAAATGTAATACCTCAGCAGTGGTCTAGTGGTAGACCATCTGCCTTGCATGTGGAAGGTCATTGGTCTGATCCCCAGTTGGAATATATCAAAGACTTGAAGCTTCCTTGTTTGTTGCTCAGCATCTAGAGGTTAATTCTAGATCTGGTTGACTTGGTGTCCATACAATAAAACCTGTCTTAAGCAGCCAGTCAAGGGGAGAACCAAAAATGGCATTTTAAGACAGGTTGTTGCTTAATACAGGTTTATTTGTTCTAAAAGCATATAAATGGGATATTGCCAATATGGCTGCTTAAGACAAGCGGTTGCTTAATAGAGGTGACCACTTACACAGGTTTGACTGTATATTGTGGTTGGGTGGAATGAGGTTAGAATGATATCTCATGTGGACACCATCTCGATATGACTGGAAAATATGACCATACAACAACAGTGTTAATTGTATATTAAATTAGTTGTATCAAGGTAAACTTTACTTAAGGTCAGCAGCCTGATCACAGTTTTCTTTTAAAATATGGAACAAGTCTTGAAAATTACAATAGGTCTTCATTTTTACATGGTAAATTTTTACTGAATAAGCAGATACAGGTGTGGATGTTGTTGTCTTTTTCCCTTTTTATGCACCCATGGGTCAAAGTGTTTGAACTGTCCATCTGTCGGTCTACACACAAATGGGTATTTAGAATATCCGTTCATACATACATAATGTATGTATATTGTGGCCTCAGCTCCTACAGTTTTCATCCATTTCTAATCAAACTTGCTATCCATAACTTGAACTTGCATATATATCATCAGGGTTTTATGTCCACATTATTATTGAAGGAGTTACTCCATTTTCTTACTTAAAAAATATTTTATATACAGACCACCTTTTTCCGCCTACATTTTTCATCAAATTCTGATCAAACTTGCTATACACCATCTCCAACGGCGTATTGTTGGTGGGGGTACCCATGTTCTAATAGTGGACACAATGTTTTTGTTCACCTTTTTTATTTGTTCTTCTTTTTTGTTTGTTCTTCTTTTTATTTTTTGGGGGGGTGGGGGAGGGAGGGGGGTGGGGAAAGGGGGGAGGGGGTGGGGGAAGGGGTGGGGAAAGGGGGGAGGGGTGGGGGAAGGGGGTGGGTGGGGTGGGGTAAGGGGGGTGGTATGGGTGGGGTTGGGGAAAGGGGGGTGGGTGGATGGGGTGAGCGGGGATGGGAGAGTGTGGAAGGGTGCGTGGTAAGGTGATAGGTGCTTTGAACAACATTGCTTAAAAACATCCTGTTTGTACTTGATATATATATACAAGGCCTCTATTGCAAAGTAAATGCAAACAATTACCACTCATATTTAAGTATTATTTTCACAGTAGCTTCAATCCACATCAAACATCAGCAGTTGTGATATCTTTTCAGTCCATTACTGGTTTCACTGAAGGGTTAACCCTCCGCCCGTTTGTCTGGCATATGTCCTTCTAGCCATCCATCTGAATAGATTATTAAAAAAGTGTCCAAGCTACATTCGTATAACTTAAATTGTGGTTAGAGTGCAATAAGGAGATTATGCAGGCCATTTTATTTTTTCAGTCTGACAAAAATTATTGTTGCCATGGCATCAAAAATGGTAATCCGGTAAACCATTTGGGGATTTGTGTATTACTTGCAATACTCCAGTGTCTTAATAATTTATGAAAATACCAGTAAAAGAATGCCCAGTCAAAATGCAAATTACTTCTGCTTAAATGTTATATGTTTTGGATTAAATTAAGATTCTTGGCAAAAGTAATGTTTACATCGCAAACTTATTTACCTCGTGCTTGGGTTATCTGATCACTTGTGTTTTTGTTCATGATTGAAATTTTGTGTGCTCTGACACTTCTTTTTTATTGTTTAACCATATTTATTAATTGCCCTCTTTACCAAGTTCTTGAACAGGCCTGATTGAATATAAAAATGTTATGGCCCTTTGTTTTTGTATGATTGGGGTTAAAGCCACTATGAAAAAGTACTTGAATCTGAGTGGCTGCTGCTTTGCTTTTGTTTGTAGACCACGGCGTGGTCTAGTGATAGAGCGTCCGCCTCGCATGCGGAAGGTTGTGGGTTCAATCCCCGGCCGGGTCATACCAAAGACTTTAAAAATGGTACTAGAAGCTTCCTCGCTTGATGCTGAGCATTTAGAGGAGAGTTCTAGGTCTGGTCGGCCCGGTGTCAGTATAATGTGACTGGGTGGGGTATCATACCATGTGTCTGCAGCATGATACTCCAGTGTGACAGCGCTTACAATACTGTCTCAAGTAGATACCGTCGCGATATGACTGAAAAATTGTTGAAAGTGACGCTAAACACCATACAACTACAACAGCTTTTGTTTGTGTAGTCCTGGTCATAATTACTAGTATTAATATTCATTTATTTACATTGTGTGTATGTTTATGTCAGCTCTTGGATGTTTTATACCTGCGACCATTGTGACCTTTGTATATATACAAATATTTTTAATGTGAAATCACAGTTAAAATATACACAAAGACATAGGTCACAAAGATCACAGACATTGAAACAGGTAGGGCTGTCATAAACATGTGCAACATGAATAAATGAATATTAATACTGGCAATTGTGACCAGGGCTACACTGTATTAGTTGCCTTGTACTTTTTCCGCATATGCTTTGTACTGGTTCTACCCAGGAAGACTTCGGGGTGATTTGTCTAAGTTGTAAGAACTTGTTTCACAATCAAAGTAAAATAAATAAGTTTAAACTTTGTATTGGAAGTACCAACAGGATGTTTTAAAATGCATATGTTGATCAAAGTACTTGATGGTAGGTAGGTACTATAGGTATGAAGGTAGACTTGTAGGTAGGTAAACCTGTAGCTAGGTAGACCTGTAGGTAAATAGACCTGTATGTTGGTAGACCTGTAGTTAGGTAGACCTGTAGGTAGGTAGACCTGTAGTTAGGTAGACCTGTAGGTAGGAAGTTAGGTAAACCTGTAGTTAGGTAGGCCTGTAGGTAGGTAGACCTGTATGTAGTTAGACCTGTTGGTTAGGTAGACTTGTAGGTAGGTAAACCTGTAGTTATGTATGCCTGTAGGTTGGTAGACCTGTATTTAGGTAGACCTGTTGGTTAGGTAGACCTGTAGGTAGGTAGACCTGTATGTAGATAGACCTAATGGTTAGGTAGGCTTGTAGGTAGGTAAACCTGTAGCTAGGTAGACCTGTAGATAAGTAGACCTGTATGTAGGTAGACCTGTAAGTAGGTAAACCTGTAGGTAGGTAGACCTGTAGGTAGGTAAACCTGTGGTTAGGTAGGCCTGTAGTTAGGTAGACCTGTAGGTAGGTAGACCTGTTGGTAAGGTAGACTTGTAGTTAGGTAAACCTGTAGTTAATTAAACCTGTAGTTAGGTAAACCTGTGGTTAGGTAGGTAGACCTGTAGGTAGGTAAACCTGTAGTTAGGTAGGTAGTCTGTAGGTATGTAAACTTGTAGTTAGGTAGACCTGTAGTTAGGTAGACCTGTATGTTGGTAGGTATGGTAAGTTGGGCTATCAGACTAAGAAAGGTAGATGTGTAGGAAGGCGGACTTTAAGAAGGTGGTGTGTTGGTTAGGTAGATAGGTGAGTTTTAGTTAGGTTGAAAGTGGGTGGGTGTGTAGGTAATTAGGTGCTTTTTCTTGTCATAATATTGGCATTCAAAATATATTGTAAATGTCTCAACTGATGTCTATTTATTGTTTTCCATAGTGTTGATGGCTTTGAGGAAAACAGATAATTAAAGTGACATATGACATGTGAACAGGGGCCAGGTTGCTACTTTTAAAGATTTCCTACTTGACCAGGATTCATACTTAGGTATGGGCAGTAAGTTTTCACCACTTGGCCAGTTTGTTTCTCGATCAAATATTATTACCAAATTCGTTTCCACTGATTGAGAAAATATTCATATGTTGATTATAATGCCCTCACCATTAGCAAAATGTTAGCACTGTCCATATGTTCATCTATCTTTTGAAATCAGATTAGTGTCTGATTATTAACTTTTGAAAGTGTCTATATATTCATTTATCATTTATTCAATTAAAATTTTGTATGTAGCTTTATTATTATAAAACACAGGTCAAGTTCGTTAATTTCTAACTCTGTAAAAGTTTTAGGAGTTGTGGCCTCTTTTCAGCTGCATATTTGGTAAAATTTACTAATATAAATCGGAAGTTGGGGAATCCGTTTCTTAAGACAAATTTCTGTTGCAAAAATAAAAAAGTAATTATCAATATTGACGAAAATCAAAATCAAAAGTGTTTCATTTTTTTGTTCTACCGGCCAGAAGGGCTTATGCGTCTACCATTAGCAGCACTTTCTCTGAAACCACTAGGCTGATAAGATTCACCTGTGCATTTGGACAATAGGGTTGTTTAACTGACTTTATGATGTAAAAAAGGATAGAATTTATTTATCAGATATTTTATTAATACATAAAATTCAAATAAAGTTCTTATAAAATGATTGCATTTTTAATTTACATCTACATAGAATGTGTTCTCCAACACCCCCTTGTTGACATGAAACCGCTTTCCCTATACTTTGATTTCAAAGTACTGATGCACTGTGTACAATGTATATGTCATCACTTTTTGTCCGTCATACTACACATCAGGGCATTGTTTTCACCAGTAAAAATAGACCCTCTATTAATAAGTTACCTGTGTTAAGCAGCCAGTTTGGCCATTTTCCATGGGTGACTGCTTAATACAGGTTAGACTTAATATTGATTAAATCTTGTCTAGATAACTCCTAACTTCCCAAGAACAGAAAGTGGCTGCTTTTCTTGGTAGGCATTACTTATTATACCCCCAACAAACGAAGTTTTGAGGGGGTATATTGGAGTCACCCTGAGGTCGGTCTGTCGGTCTAATTACAGAGTTATTGCCCTTTGATATTTTTTCTTGTCCTGAGCATAACTTGAAAAGTACCAGATGGAATTTCATCAAGCTTCATACAATGGTAGAATATAATGAGAGGAAGTGCAGTGTACAGGAAACATAACTCTATCCTTGCTAATTACAGAGTTATTGCCCTTTGATATATTTCCCTTTGATATTTTTTCTTGTCCGGAGCATAACTTGAAAAGTACCGGATGGAATTTCATCAAGCTTCATACAATGGTAGAATATAATGAGAGGAAGTGCAATGTACAGGAAACATAACTCTATTCTTGCTAATTACAGAGTTATTGCCCTTTGATATATTTCCCTTGTCCGGAGCATTACTTTTAAAGTACTGGATGGAATTTCATCAAACTTCATACAATGGTAGAATGTAATGAGAGGAAGTGCAGTGTACAAGAAATATAACTCTATTATTGCTAATAACAGAGTTATTGCCCTTTGATATTTTTTCTTGTCCGGAGCATAACTTGAAAAGTACCTGATGGAATTTCATCAAGCTTCATACAATGGTAGAATATAATGAGAGGAAGTGCAGTGTACAAGAAACATAACTCTATTTGCGTAATTACAGAGTTATTGCTCTTTGATATATTTCCCTTGTCTGGTGCAGTACTTTTAAAGTACTTTTAAAGCCATCAGTGATAACAGTTTAATAAAGTTCATGAAAGAACTAAGTTGATGAATACATGGAGTTCGAGCAAAGCAGGTTCGATATTGTATTCCTAGTGCTCTTGTTTGTTCCTTATCCATAAAATTGTTGTCCCTCAACATAACTCGAAAAAGTATAACATTTATTGATTGCCATGAAAGCTTGTACACTGCACAATAATTAAAAAGACCGTTTTTAATTTTAACAAAACCATAAAAAAATTAACAATACAAAAAACTCAATCCATAACATTCTCTTTTATTAAGAATTTTTTTTGTCTGGAGCATAACTTTAAAACTATTGGATATAATTTAATAAAACTTCATACAATGGTTAACCATTTTCTGTCATGGCGGCGTTCTGGGGTATTCATCACCTTCAGTGATAGGTCTAGTTTGTAATCCAGTTGCCTAGAGCATAATGTTCTGGTCATATTGTTTGATTTTGCAAAAGTCATTTTAAGGAAAAATTTACAGAAATATTGAGAAAAAAATGCTTTGAAAGTCAATATAAAAGTTAGGGTAGCTTCAATTTTGAGTGAGTAGGTAGGAGCACGGCCTAGTAACAATCCTTTTTTTAATGATTTTATAATGACTCGATCCAGACTACTTTATAACAGTTCTAGAGTATCAGTTACAAGTATTGTTCAGTATACCCTCCCTGAATTCTTATCCATTAACTTTGGCAGAGTTATGGCCCCTTAAATTATGTTACAGTGTCTTTATAATAAAAAATTAAGGTCAGCTGATGTATTGCAGAATTTAAATGAAACTTGAAGCTTTGGTCAATATCGGTGAAAGAACAGGAAATTCTTGTATTTTGTAAGAGTAATTAATGACTTTTTATGACATGATTAAATAATTAATTATAAAATTGATTATATTACAGGTGAGGGTGGAAAGTTTCAAGAAACCAAAGATAACATCACAGTCACTGTTTTCAAGTCAGACAACTCTGAATCCTTATTTGCAGTTTGGCTGTTTCTCACCAAGGCTGTTTTATTGGAAGTTACAAAAGTTATATAGAAGGTAACTTATGTTAAAATTAATTGGAAATAGAAACACTGTAGTACTTGGGAAACAACCTGTTGCCATTTTAATAGACAGTTCCACAGCGCACACGAAGAACTGCTTCTCAATTCAGGTTGATCACATCACATAAAAATGATTTCAATAAAAGAAAAAGAAATTCAGGCAATGAAATGTTTGGGGTTGCTTTGAATAAATAGAGTCAGTCAGGAAACTGTAACCACACATATAATTTGTTTTGGTCTATAAAATAAAAAATAAAAAATTGCAAAAGAAAAAAAAAAAAGATTTTCATAATTTAATTTTCTACCAGTGTTCAATCTAGACTTTGCCATTGCATCATTGGCCCCTTAAGTGGCACACTTTAGTTAAAACAACTCCAGGGACTGAATTGGTACAATACAAATGCCACCCATGTTCCAGTTATTTCATATTTTGTCCGTAATCAATCGTATTAAATTGGCTTTTATTTTGACTGGAATTTGAATAAAATTTTCTGAAAGCAATATTTGTATACGGAAGTAAATAATTTGTTGGAACCTGATGCTGATAAAATAAAAAATATTCAGATAAAATAGTGCAAGCTGTAATAATACATGTATACACAATTATATCAGTATGCAAGCATTTGTATAACTGGTATTGTGATTTATAAAAAAAGTGTCGGCATACAAAACTATGCTTTTGCTATGTTCTAAATGCCATTTTTTGGGGGAAAAATGAAAAATGATATCATAATCTTTCTTTTCTATTGTTAAATATTAAAATAACTAGGCTGTGGTGTTCTCAGGGTGATGAGGTAAGATTGCAAAAAAACAAACGTTACAAACAAACTGCTTAACAAATGATCATTTAAGGTCTGTTTACTAGTTCAGTACTTTATCAGTCACATGGAGTGTAAACATAGAGTAAACAAGCCAATCAAATCCCGTTACTGCTTCTAGTACTAATTATAGAATGTCTATCGAAACCAGTCACATGGAGTAAACAAGCCAATCATATCCTGTTACCGCTTCAGGTACTACTTATAGAATGTCTACACTAATCAGACAATGAACAGCTCATCATTTATATTGTTTTTATGATGGCCCCTTTTTCTGAATGACTCCCAAGTTTTCATGTGATGTGGTCTGGATGCCTCCTGCCTTTACTGCAATCCTAGATTGGACACTGTTCTGCTACTTCTTTTGTCTTGAATACATAATATACCACAAATATATACACCCCGAGGAGCAGTGCATTTTGCAAAAATGGGAGGGGGGTATTTTACAATTTTAAATTTTTTAAATCCCAATTTAAATTTTGTATGAAGTTTGTGAAAAAAATCTGTTTAACTTTTTACCAGTAATGACCCAAATGATACATTTATTCAACTTTAAAATGTTTCAACAAAACCAGCTGCCAGAGTGGCCAGTCATTTTATTTTCCATAGAAATGATGGGTACACTTAATATATGCTCAGTTCTGTAATTGACCGGTGCTATCGGTAAGTTGACTGTGTCCAGTGGCCACACATTGGACAATTGTCCAATTCCGCCACAAACAAGAAATGTTAAAACTTTCATCTGCACCTTCATGTTCAAGATAACAAGATTGCTTTGTAATTGGTATAAATATATTAAGTACATTTTCTTATATTTAAAATACATCAAGTTCAGCTTAAATTCAGGTCCTACATGGCAAATCGGACTAAGACATCTCAATATCACTAACTTTTCATCATTGAAGTTGTACAATATGTAAGAATGTTTATCAGTTACTGGTGCAAAGATGGTTAATCTCAGCTTCATTTTGTGGTCTTCCTCCAACAGGAAAAGTGGATGCCATGTATAACTTGTAATGGGTTGAATCTCCATAAAACAAATTCTAAGTTTATGATTAGTGCGTTGTGAAAATGTCTACTAATGTAATTTCCAGTAGTTTAACACCTGTTATAAACAGCAGTATAAAAAATGGTGTTTTTCCCGACATCTGGAAATATGCCAAAGTAAGCCCTTTATTTAAAAGCGGTACAACTGATGATCTAAACAATTATCGACCTATATCAATACTACTGACACTGTCTAAATTGATTGAAAAACATGTTCATGAATTTTTATTCTATTTTTAAATCACTATAAATTATTGTGTGAATTTCAAAGCGGGTTCATAAACAACACAAACTTTGTGAAACAGCTCTAGTTCATATGATTGATACTCGCGGCACTAAATCAAGGACATTTGTTGGACCCCAGGTACAATTATGATAGATTTTAGAAAAGCTTTTGATTAATTGACCATGCAATACTTTGTAAAAAATTGAAACTGTATAAATGCAATGAAAACACAATAAAATTATTTGAATCTTACCTTACTTAAAGAAAACAGAAAGTAACATTAAATGGAGAAACATCTGTTTAACAAACTGTTATGTGTAGGGTACTGCAAGGCTCTATATAAGAACCTCTCTTGTATTTGATATTTATAAATGATCTCCCTCTCAGTCTTGAAGGAGTTATATCAAATACAAATATATATGCCAATGATGGTACAACAATATTTGACATAAATACATAAAAAAATCTTCAATAATCTTTAAATATTTTAAATGGATGGTGTTTAAAAAATTGAATGGTTATAAACACATCAAAAACTAAAGTTCTAATTGTTACTAAACCACAACGGCGTGTTAGGCTTATTGATAAAAATATATCATTAACGTATAATATTTCATTAGAACCTACATCTAGTGATAAGGTTCTTGGAATGCAAATAAATAATAACCTTAAGTGGGATACACATATCATGTTCATAAGGAAGAAAATTTCAACCTACTTGTGGCTTTTATCAAGAATAAAAACCTACATTCAATTAAATTACAGAATTATTTTCTGTAAAGCTTATATTCAACCCCATCTAGATTATTGTAACGTAATTTGGGATAATACAAAAAAGATAAACATAAACCGTCTCTTAATATTGCAAAAGAGAGCATGCAGTATTATCTCAGGTGATCAATATTCAACATTTGCAGACACTATGAAGTTAATAAATGCACTTTCCATTGATCAAAGATTATTTCTCCAAAAAGCAAAATTTATGTACAGAGTTTCAAAAACAATGCACTTTTGTATATAACAGTTATGTTTAATACCTATGATCTTTCATAGAATTCTACGTTCAACAAATGAATTAAACTTTATCACAACAGAATTATTCAAAGGTAGTATGTCCTAATTGGAACTTTAATATGGAATAGTATACCAGTTAATATCAGAAACTGTACTACAGTCAAAAGCTTTACATCAAAATAATTGTGTTAAATGGTTATAAACTGAATCCTACTTCATATGTTCTGAAGATAATATTTAGTAATAATTAAACAATTATTATAGCAAATGCTATAAATAAGCCACCACCTCCAATGTACACACATGTATTATTAACTGTAAATAATTATACTTGTTGTTTTTATTGTTGTTGCTTATTTTGTTGTTGTAACAGCTGTAGTGATATTCACTTTCTTGATTAATTTTGTATACATATTTTGTTTTAATCAAAGAGACTTTCAAAGGATTACTTAAAAAAACTAAAAAAAAAATATATATATGTTGTCATATTTCATGTACAATCAATTTGCTTGCAATGCTTTAAATGGTTTTATTTTGTTTTGCTATTGTATTTTGTAAATAACATGTAAATGTATAATTAGAGGGCCTCAAGGAGGATTAGTTTCAAACTAATTGGGCTACCCTCTTAAAATAAAGACTTCATTTCCATTCATTCCACTCTAACATTATGTACCTCAGGTCAAGAAGCGGAATGATTCACCATTATTATGACTGGGTCAGCTGTTGGGTGCAGCAACAACAAATAATTCCAGTTTCAACAGAATGGAGGGCAATCCAATAAATGTTCAAATACTGTGAGACAAAAACCTGGATGCCTTAACCAAGCGGGCTGAGGTATGAATTCAGTCAGAGATGAACATGGTTGGGACTCTGGATTATTGATCTTATTTCTAGAATTTTCTGACACCCGGTTTCACCAAAATATTAAACAATTTTTTTAAGCCTCCAAATCCAATACTGGTTCCAGTATAATTGCATATATATATATTTTTAATGTCTGGTGACCTTTTATGATCGCCTTTTGATTCATTTTGCAGTACTAAAGCTGCATACAACATTTCACTATGATCGAGCTTACAGTTTTTGAGAAGAAAATAATAAGGCTTGGATGGACAGCTTTTTGTCATTATTTGGATACGCGATGCGCTGTCTTGGGAGATGCAAAATTGCACTACTATTTATATATTTCTCATCTGAAATAGTATCAAATCCAGAAATATCAAATTCTACGGCTCTGCTGAGGCACTGTAACATTGATGTGCTGAACCTAATGAACTTGAAGCAACAGCCTTTTCTCTAGTGTTTTGTTTATCCTGTTGTTGAGGTTTCAACAACAATATATTAGACAACTGTTTTGAAGGAAGAAATCCAAGTAGTCTGAATGAATGTTTACCAGCCAAATGAACGTTAAGTAGTTTTAATAGGTCAACCCTTTATTATGTCAAATATTTAAGCATGATGCTAGGATATACATTACATTCTTTACAAAGTACCACCGCATCCAGTTGCCTCAGCCAATAGCATGTGACTAGCAATCCAGTGGTGATGAGATCGAATCTCTGCCCAGTCACAGTGTCCATGATGATTGATATTATGCTATGCCTTGACTAAAAATATATACTATACTATGTTGCATGTGATCTGGAGGTCAAGATTATAACTGGATAATGTGATTTGTTTTCAGGCATTACTTACCTGTATTGAATAAATATATCTATGAACCCTGGAATGCACCAGAGAGTTTCCAGAAAGGAGCCAAGTGCATTGTGGGAAAAGACTATCCAGTACCTATGGTGAACCATGCAGACGCGAGCAAACTTTGTATGGATAGAATGAAATAAGTCCACCAAACACTTATTCTACATAGATCATAAGGTAATATTGTTTTTTTTTCTTACAATATATCAAGAAATTTAAAGAGTTTTATTTAGATAATAGAAGGTTATTTTTTGCTGGTCCTGGCCTGTTCAGCCAGAAATGCATCCGACTATCAATTCAGGAATGATGGGTTTGAATCCCAACCTTGCGACAGTCTCTATGATGATTGGTCATGAACTTTTTTATACGGTCATGAGTTTCCTACCTCTGAATATGTGTGTAAGTAGTCAGTGACTTGTAGAGATTAAGTGTGTCTAGTGCTGGTATAGCCTTAAGAATCCAAAGAAAAATGGTTATGTGTGCTGTTGACTAAAATACTACAAAAAACGCACAAAACCCCAATCAAACAAATTGTTATTTGAAAGAAAAATTGTTATATAGAATGGTGGGGTCAAGACAGTCCCTAAATTGGTTTGTATTGTGGAAATTACAAAATCACTATGGCCACTATAACTGGTACAGCATCATCAGGCCCTCTTGGATTTCTTGTTTTGTTTAGAAATAGAAGTAAAAAAGAATCAACTAAGTGTTCGACATATTTATTTGTTTCATAGACACAGCTGTGAGTCCACTTCAGTGCCATAACCATGGGTTGCAGATAAGTAAGTAAACAAGTAAGTTATGTAACAATTCTTACTTTCCAGAGGAGGTAGATGTTCTTTAGGATAAGGGAACACTGCATTAACTCCTTTGTCTATTTTTCTTTCCTCTTTAAAATGTCAGCATCAACTGAGCAACTTCTAGCCGAGATAGTTCTCCTTCATTGCTTCGTGTTTAATTCTGTTATTTTGAAGTTATATAACTAAACTGCCAACTTTGATGAAGATCCAATGAAGAGTGCACACAGTCAAATTCTATGATTCAAGAGTCGTTACTCTGACGAGGAATCTAAAACATTAAATCATCGAAAAAATCCATTAAACTTTTAACGGTATTATATCTGGGAGTGGAGGGGGAATATAATTGAGGTAATTTTTTTTAATTGATATAAAATTAAGTAAAAAAGTAATTGAACATGGGTCTCTAAATCGTCCAGATTATGACAAAAACAATATTTTAATTGAAGTTTAATCCAAATTCTAAATATACAAAATGGGCAAATACTGCTTGTCATTCAGAAGAATTCTGCAGGTGTTTTAATCGGTATGATGGATCGAAATTAAACCATGCAACTCTTGTTTGTGTTACACTTGACCTGAAAATAGGTACATATATGCCCTGTTAACTTCTAAACATTGACACAAACACTACGTTTCAGCCTAAAATTTGTGGGTCAAACTACATTCAAACCAATTGTAGGGGACGATTGTAACTCTACATTCAAACAAATTGTATGGGGGTCAAAACTCTACATTTAATCTAAATAAAACTTTGTCTACACAATGGCGTAAGGATTTTGTTAAGAATAAAAGCCAAGAAGTTCCTAGACTGGAGGGGATTGAACCCTGGATTAAACAAGGGGTCATGTTCCTTACTCTTTTCTTTTCCCCCAATGTTTCTTTCTCCATTATGCTTGCTCTGTTGTGGTTGAAGCTGACGCACATCTAACCTTTCAATGAAATCTGACATCCAATTTCAAATTAGATGTTTTAACTCGACTATGAAGAACAGTACACGTGTAAAGTTCTGATGACTGATTTCACTGACACATGTAAGGTTTTGATGACTGATCCCGCTGACATGTGTAAGGTTCTGATGACAGATCCCACTGACATGTGTAATGTTCTGATGACAGATCCCACTGACACGTGTAAGGTTCTGATGACAGATCCCACAGACACATGTAAGGTTTTGATGACTGATCCCACCGACATGTGTAAAACTCTGATGAGTGATCCCACTGAAACGTGCAAGGTTCTGATGACTGATCAAACTGACACATGTAACATTCTGATGACTGATCCCACTGACACGAATACAATTTTGATGATTTATCCCACTGACACGTGAAGATTCTGATGACTGATCCCACTGACAGATCCCACTGACACATGTTAAGTTCTGATGACTGATCCCACTGACAGGTGTATGGTTCTAATGGCAGATCTCACTGACATGTGTAAGGTTCTGATGACAGATCTCACTGACACGTGTAAGGTTCTGATGACAGATCCCACTGAAACGTGTAAGGTTTTGATTACTGATCCCACTGAAACGTGCAAGGTTCTGATGACTGATCCCACTGACACATGTAACATTCTGATGACTGATCCCACTAACACTTATAACATTTTGATAACTGATCCCACTGACAGGTGTATGGCTCTAATGGCTGATCCCACTGACACATGTTAGGCTATGATGACTGATCCCACTGACATGTGTAAGGTTCTGATGACAGATCTCACTGACACGTGTAAGGTTCTGATGACAGATCTCACTGACACATGTTAGGCTCTGATGACTGATCCCACTGACACGTGTAAGGTTCTGATGACTAATCCCACTAACACTTATAACATTTTGATAACTGATCCCACTGACAGGTGTATGGCTCTATTGGCTGATCCCACTGACACATGTTAGGCTATGATGACAGATCCCACTGACATGTGTAAGGTTCTGATGACTGATCTCACTGTCACACGTATTGGCTGGATGACTGATCGCACTGACATGCATAAGGTCCTGATGATTGATCCCACTGATGGGTGTAACGTTCAGATGAAAGATCCCACTGACATGTGTAAGGTTCTGATGACTGATCCCACTGTCAAATAAAAGTAGGATAATTTGGTTGAGTTGTGGCCCTTTAATTATAAAATTTTATCTATTTGACTCGTCAAATATTGCATAATGTACTTATTATGGTACTTTAATTATAGAACTATGTCTCGTTTGCAGTGCACTTTAAAACTTGTAAAAACTTAGTTGTGTCTCTTGCATTTTCTAAAATATGCCTAATTTGTCCTGATAACTGATCCCACTGACATGCGTATTGTCCTGATGACTGATCCCACTGACATGAGTATGGTTCTGATGACTGATCCCACTGACATGTGTATGGTCCTGATGACTGATCACACTGTCATGTGTATGGTCTGGATGACTGATCTCACTGACATGTGTATGGTCCTGATGACTGATCCCACTGTCATGTGTATGGTCTTGATGACTGATCTCACTGACATGCGTATGGTCCTCATGACTGATCTTACTGACATGCGTATGGTCCTGATGACTGATTCCACTGACATGCGTATGGTCCAGATTACTGATCCCACTGACATGCGTATGGTCCTAATGACTGATCCCACTGACATGCGTATGGTCCTGAGGACTGATCCAACTGATGTGCGTAAGGTC
Organism: Panopea generosa; assembly: GCA_029582155.1. Lineage (NCBI taxonomy): Eukaryota > Metazoa > Mollusca > Bivalvia > Adapedonta > Hiatellidae > Panopea > Panopea generosa. The sequence goes on from CM055911.1 coordinate 7,462,278, forward strand.
CTGATGACTGATCCCACTGATGTGCGTATGGTCCTGATGACTGATCCCACTGACATGCGTATGGTCCTGATGACTGATCTAACTGACATGCGTATGGTCCTGATCACTGATCCCACTGACACTGATGACTGATCCCACTGACATGCGTATGGTCCTGATGACTGATCTAACTGACATGCGTATGGTCCTGATGACTGATCCCACTAACATGCGTCTGGTCCTGATGACTGATCCCACTGACATGCGTATGGTCCTGAGGACTGATCCCACTAACATGCATAAGGTCCTGATAACTGCCACTGACATGCGTATGGTCCTAATGAATGATCCCACTGACATGCGTAAAGTCCTGATGACTGATCCCACTGACATGCATATAGTTCTGATGACTGATCCCACTGACATGCGTATGGTCCTGAGGACTGATTCCACTGACATGTGTATGGTCCTAATGACTGATCCCACTGACATGCGTATGGTTTTGATGACTGATCCCACTGACATGCGTAAGGTCCTGATGACTGCCACTTACATGCGTATGGTCCTAATGACTGATCCCACTGACATGCGTAAGGTCCTGATGACTGATCCCACTGACATGCGTATAGTTCTGATGACTGATCCCACTGACATGCATATGGTCCTGATCACTGATCCCACTGACAAGTGTAAGGTCCTGATGAATGATCCCACTGACATGCGTCTGGTCCTGATGACTGATCCCACTGATATGCGTATGGTCCTGATCACTGATCCCACTGACATGCGTATGGTCCTGATGACTGATCTAACTGACATGCGTATGGTCCTGATGACTAATCCCACTGACATGCGTATGATCCTGATGACTGATCCCACTGACATGCGTATGGTCCTGATCACTGATCCCACTGACAAGCGTAACGTCCTGATGAATGATCCCACTGACATGCGTATGGTTCTGATGACTGATCACACTGACACATGTACGGTCCTGATGACTGATCACACTGACATGCGTATGGTTCTGATGACTGATCCCACTGACACATGTACGGTCCTGATGACTGATCACACTGACATGCGTATGATCGTGATGACTGATCTGACACATATAACGTTCTGTTTATGGCCTAATTGAATGATCCTACTGACATGCCTATGGTCCTGATGACTGAGCCCACTGTCATGCATATGATTCTGATGACTGATCCCACTGACATGCATTGCATATGGTCCTGGTGACTGATCCCACTGACATGTGTATGGTCCTAATGACTGATCCCACTGACAACTGTAACATTCTGATTCCTGAACTCACTGACATGCGCATGGTCCTGATGACTGATCCCACTGACATGCGTATGATCCCACTGTCATGTGTATGGTCCTGATGACTGATCCCACTGTCATGCGTATGGTTCTGATGACTTATCCCACTGACATGCGTATGGTCCTGATGACTGATCTCAGTGACATGCATATGGTTCTGATGGCTGATTCCACTAACATCTGTATGATCTGGATGACTGATCCCACTGACATGTGTATGGTTCTGATGACTGATCACACTGACATGCGTATGGTTCTGATTATTGATCACACTGACATGCCTAGGTCTGGATGACTGATCACACTGACATGCATATGGTTCTGATTATTGATCCCTCTAACATGTGTATGGTCTGGATGACTGATCCCACTGACATGCGTATGGTCCTGATGACTGATCCCACTGACATGCGTATGGTCCTGATGACTGATCACACTGACACATGTAACGTTCAGATGAATGATCCCACTGACATGCGTATGGTCCTGATGACTGATCACACTGACATGCGTATGGTCCTGATGACTGATCCTACTGACATGCGTATGGTCTGGATGACTGATCCCACTGACATGCGTATGGTCCTGATGACTGATCCCACTGACATGCGTATGGTCCTGATGACTGATCACACTGACACATGTAACGTTCAGATGAATGATCCCACTGACATGCGTATGGTCCTGATGACTGATCACACTGACACATGTAACGTTCAGATGAATGATCCCACTGACATGCGTATGGTCCTGATGACTGATCACACTGACATGCGTATGGTCCTGATGACTGATCCTACTGACATGCGTATGGTCCTGATGACTGATCACACTGACATGCGTATGGTCCTGATGACTGATCACACTGACATGCGTATGGTCCTGATGACTGATCCTACTGACATGCGTATGGTCTGGATGACGGATCCCACTGACATGCGTATGGTCCTGATGACTGATCCCACTGACATGCGTATGGTCCTGATGACTGATCACACTGACACATGTAACGTTCAGATGAATGATCCCACTGACATGCGTATGGTCCTGATGACTGATCCCACTGACATGCGTATGGTCCTGATGACTGATCCCACTGACATGCGTATGGTCCTGATGACTGATTACACTGACACATGTAACGTTCAGATGAATGATCCCACTGACATGCGTATGGTCCTGATGACTGATCACACTGACACATGTAACGTTCAGATGAATGATCCCACTGACATGCGTATGGTCCTGATGACTGATCCCACTGACATGCGTATGGTCCTGATGACTGATCCCACTGACATGCGTATGGTCCTGATGACTGATCACACTGACACATGTAACGTTCAGATGAATGATCCCACTGACATGCGTATGGTCCTGATGACTGATCACACTGACACATGTAACGTTCAGATGAATGATCCCACTGACATGCGTATGGTCCTGATGACTGATCACACTGACATGCGTATGGTCCTGATGACTGATCCTACTGACATGCGTATGGTCCTGATGACTGATCCCACTGACATGCGTATGGTCCTGATGACTGATCACACTGACATGCGTATGGTCCTGATGACTGATCCTACTGACATGCGTATGGTCTGGATGACGGATCCCACTGACATGCGTATGGTCCTGATGACTGATCCCACTGACATGCGTATGGTCCTGATGACTGATCACACTGACACATGTAACGTTCAGATGAATGATCCCACTGACATGCGTATGGTCCTGATGACTGATCCCACTGACATGCGTATGGTCCTGATGACTGATCCCACTGACATGCGTATGGTCCTGATGACTGATTACACTGACATGCGTATGGTCCTGATGACTGATCCTACTGACATGCGTATGATCGTGATGACTGATCCGACACATATAACATTCTGTTTATGGCCTAATTGAATGATCCTACTGACATGCCTATGGTCCTGATGACTGATCCCACTGACATGCATTGCATATGGTCCTGGTGACTGATCCCACTGACATGTGTATGGTCCTAATGACTGATCCCACTGACAACTGTAACATTCTGATTCCTGAACTCACTGACATGCGCATGGTCCTGATGACTGATCCCACTGACATGCGTATGGTCCTGATGACTGTAGCCACTGACATGCGTATGGTACTGATGACTGATCCCACTGTCATGCACATGGTTCTGATGACTGATCCCACTGACATGCCTTTGGTCCTGATGACTGATCCCACTGACATGCGTATGGTCCTGATGACTGATATCACTGACATGCGTATGGTCCTGATGACTGATTCCACTGACATGTGTATGGTCCTGATGACTGATCCTACTGAAATGCGTATGGGCTTGATGACTGATCCCATTATCATGCATATGGTCCTGATGTCTGATCCCACTGACACATGTAACGTTCTGATGACTGATCCCCACTGACATGCATATGGTCATGATCCCACTGTCACATGTATGGTTTTGATGACTGATCCCACTGACATGCATATGGTCCTGATCCCACTGACGTGCTTATGGTCATGATCCCACTGTCACATGTATGGATTTGCTGACTGATCCCACTGACATGCATATGGTCCTGATCCCCACTGACATGCGTATGACTGATCCCCACTGACATGCGTATGGTACTGATGACTGATCCCACTGACATGTGTATGGTCCTGATAACTGATCCCACTGACATGCGTATGGTCCTGATCCCACTGTCACATGTATGGTTTTGATGACTGATCCCACTGACATGCATATGGTCCTGATCCCACTGACATGCTTATGGTCATGATCCCACTGACATGCTTATGGTCATGATCCCACTGACATGCGTATGGTCCTGATCCCACTGTCACATGTATGGTTTTGATGACTGATCCCACTGACATGCATATGGTCCTGATCCCACTGACATGCTTATGGTCATGATCCCACTGACATGCTTATGGTCATGATCCCACTGACATGCGTATGGTTTTGATGACCGATCCCACTGACATGCATATGGTCCTGATCCCACTGACATGCATATGGTCCTGATCCCACTGACATGCTTATGGTCATGATCCCACTGACATGCGTATGGTTTTGATGACTGATCTCACTGACATGTGTATAGTCCTGATCCCACTGTCACATGTATTGTTTTGATGACTGATCCCACTGACATGCATATGGTCCTGATCCCACTGACATGCTTATGGTCATGATCCCATTAAACATGCATATGGTCCTGATCCCACTGACATGCTTATGGTCATGATCCCGCTGACATGGGTATGGTTTTGATGACTGATCCCCACTGACATGCTTATGGTCATGATCCCACTGACATGCGTATGGTCCTGATCCCACTGTCACATGTATGGTTTTGATGACTGATCCCACTGACATGCATATGGTCCTGATCCCACTGACATGCTTATGGCCATGATCCCACTAACATGCATATGGTCCTGATCCCACTGACGTTCTTATGGTCATGATCCCACTGACATGCGTATGGTTTTGATGACTGATCTCACTGACATGCGTATAGTCCTGATCCCATTGACATGCTTATGGTCCTGATCCCACTGACATGCGTATGGTTTTGCTGACTGATCCCACTGACATGCATATGGTCTTCATCCCACTGACATGTGTATGGTCCTGATGATTGATCCCACTGACATGCGTAAGGTCCTGATCCCACTGTCACATGTATGGTTTTGATGACTGATCCCACTGACATGCATATGGTCCTGATCCCACTGACGTGCTTATGGTCATGATCCCACTGACATGCGTATGGTTTTGATGACTGATCTCACTGACATGTGTATAGTCCTGATCCCACTGACATGCATATGGTCCTGATCCCACTGACATTCGTATGGTTTTGATGACTGATCCCACTGACATGCATATGGTCCTGATCCCACTGACATGCATATGGTCCTGATCCCACTGACATGCATATGGTCCTGATCCCACTGACATGCATATGGTCCTGATCCCACTGACATGCATATGGTCCTGATCCCACTGACATGCGTATCGTTTTGATGACTGATCTGACTTAAGTGCTTAATTACAAAACATTCATTGTTGTCATTTAAAGGTTACGCAATGACATCCTGTTGTATTATTTTTCAGAATGAGCGGATACAGACCAGATACCAATGAAGATGACATCAGGGAGGTTTTGACTTCCAGAAATAATCTACTACATTATGTACTCCTGACAACTTGGATCATGTTTAAACTAAAATAATGTTTAATGACCCCTGGATTACACTGTGTCAAATTGATAAAGCTTTAACCAGTGTTAATTATGAAAAGTATCTATTGCTAAATGATCATTAAGAATACATTTGTTTCTGATATATTTCTTTATAAAAATGTCCTTAATTTCCAGGGACTCAAATTAATTCATTCCATTTATGACAAATGCTAGGTCTGGAAATTTTGATATTTTCTAATATCCTCATTGACAACCACAATGATCATTCGAGATGGCTATAAAATAATGCTGGCAGTTTTGTGTAGTGGATAGGTTTTTGGCTGCTCACAATAGGTCACATGTTTGATCCAGACTCGTTCAGTGTGATTCTCAAAAATGAAACCCAGTACTGGCTCTATTGAATATATAACATGAGAATAATTCCAAAAACTCTGAAGTAAGTCGCAATCAGTTTTCATTGCATCCAAACCAAATTTGCACAGCAGTTATATAACCATAAAATCTCAAACGAGTTCTTGAACCGGTGTCATTCGACAACAAATGCCCCCACCACAAGGCTTATAAGCACACTTTAAGCAAAATTATGAAAAGTATTCACTGCTAAATGATCGTTAAAAAGACATTTGTTTCTGATATATTTCTCTATAAAAATGTCATTAATTTCCAGGGACCCAAATTAATTCCATCCATTTATGACAAATGCTTGGTCTGGAAATTTTGATATTTTCTAATATCTTCATTGACAACAAAATGTAATTCTTTATTTAATTATAGTAAACATTTAGTAAACAACACATACATCCATATCCATAATGAAATTCTAAATCCATCGTTTTTATCAGAAATTAAGATTAATTGTAGGATAAATGATTTTACAGCATGGTGTTTTAGTTCTGAATCTATACAATCATCAAACGTCTACGTTTCAAAGGTTGACAGACAGACAGACAGGCAGGCAGGCAGGCGTGACGGTCCACTGTTGAGCAGGCAGGCAGGCAGACCTGACCAGGCAGGCGGGACCAGGCAGGCAGGCGTAACGGTCCACTGTTGAGCAGGAGGCAGGCTGGTAGGTAGGCAGACAGGCAGGCGTGACGGTCCACTGTTGAGCAGGCAGGCAGGCGTGACGGTCCACTGTTGAGCAGGCAGGCAGGCTGGTAGGTAGGTAGGTAGACAGGCAGGCAGGCAGGCAGGCAGGCAGGCGGGCAGAGAGAGAGAGAGAGAGAGAGAGAGAGAAACAGAGAGAGAGAGAGAGAGAGAGACAGAGCGAGATGTTTCTTCGAAAAAAAGAAAGAAATATAAACACATTGAAAAGAGATATATTAGGAGCGTACCAAGTCAAATTAGGAAGTGTATACGAATAAAATGAATAAGCGGGGTTAACTATGGAAACCGGCGCTGTCTTCTGTGGTTCAATTTTGGCATATGATGTACATTTTCCTTTATATTATGTGCTCTCTTCATTATATTATGTAGATTTGTCATATGCTGTAGACATGTCATTATATGATGTAGATTTGTCATTATATGCTGTAGATTTGTCATTTTATGATGTACATTAATCATATTATGTAGATTTGTCATTATATGATGTACATTAATCATATTATGTAGATTTGTCATTTTATGATGTACATTAATCATATTATGTAGATTTGTCATTATATGATGTACATTAATCATATTATGTAGATTTGTCATTATATGATGTAGATTTGTCATTATATGATATAGATTTGTCATTATATGCTGTAGATTTGTCATTATATGATATAGATTTGTCATTATATGATGTACATTACTCATATTATGTAGATGTGTTATTATATTATGAACTTTCTTCATTATCCTATGTAGTCAAACATTAACATTATGATATTCAGTTATTATTATAATGCTGTGGACGATTTTAGCGGTCCCGTTAGTATGTAATCACAGGTAAATGTCGCCCTGCATGAATCGGAGAGATGGAAAAAATTCTTTCGAAAATGGGCCTAGACATACTCATTCCAATCTTCGAGAAAGAAAAAATATCCCAGGATAATATATGCAAACTTTCATTGTAGTGTTTAGGAATAACTGATCGGGCCAAAATGATGAATTTGCATACCGAGTGTATTCAGTATTGACATTTTAAGCCAGGATTCGATGAAAATCGGCAGTTTGAAATACCAAAGGAAATTCTTGAAACCCTTATCGAAGCATGTTTCACTGTTTCAGATATATGCAAAATGTTGTCAGTTTCAGAGAGTATGATATATCGAAGAATGAGACAATTTAAGTAAATTTAACTATACTGTTGTTGATGATGAACAGATCGATTCCATTGTCAAGGAAACCATTGAAGATTGTCCACATTGTGGTGAAGCAATGATAAGGCAGCTTTTATTTCAAATGGATATTAAGGTGAGTTGCCATACAATTTGAAAAAATATTTATCAGGGGTATTGTTCAATTGATAACTTGTAAATGAGCACTACAGTTCTTCGCCCAATTAGTTTTTTAGATGTAAAAGAACCCTAGACATCTCTATGCCATAGTGGCATAAAATAATACAATTTCTGCAAATATGATGCCATTTCCATCAGGTGAGCAAATTAAGTTGGCCCACTTGTTTATCTAGTAGTTTATACTGGCATTGGGTTACAATTTCAAGCCCTTCACATATCTAGCCCCTTTCTCACTTTAGAGAACGGAAGAGTGGCTAAGTGGTATTTCAAACGACTGAATCCAGGGGTTGCCGGTTCGATTATTACTTATACTATATAGCGCCATTGTAAGTCGAACTATCAGACAACCAGTAAATATTGTATGGTAAGGTTATATAATAATAATCCAAATTAATAATTAGATTATTAGCACTTCCCTTTGTGGTACACAGGCAACTTAATCATGGGTTACATAATTTTATTGTGGCTTGATGGTTGAACAAATAGAACATCTACAAATGGTCTTCCAACAGGTGTGAATGTTTTATTTCAGGTCTCATACTTTTTCTTTGTTGAGGAGACCTTGAAAAACAAACAGTTCCTAAATGGGACTTTAAACCGTATTTAAAAAAATAGTACAATTATAGGGAGGTACTGTAATATATTACTGTACAATCCGATGAATTTTTTAAAATAAATGAAATCTAAAATAAGGTAAACTTGAAAGGCCGTGATCGACTTTGAGTATCTCCCGATATTTATTGCTATACATTATATAGTACTAGCATGTTTTACTTTCACTGTTATAGGTGTAAGCCAACCATTGATTTTTCCTTCTTATTTCTATAGCCTAGTGAATAAAACATTTTTAAAGGCTTGTCATTCATAGAAAGACCCAATGAAAGAAGTGAAACTTATATTTTATTGTTTGTTGACTTCTGTAATGCCAAAATATCATTAGAAAAGAAGGGGTCATGTTTTATCCAAAATATTTTTTACTATTCAGTGTGTACACTGTTGATAAAGTGAAAGTAGACTACAGATAGAAAGTATTCATACCCCAATTTCCAAGCATCAATTTTTTTCTACATTCACAATTCAAACATGACAATGCTTTCAAAATGTTCCAAATACATCAATAATGCCATACAAATCACAACATGAGCATTAAAATATGGGAAATGCTTTTTTAAACAATAGATTATTTATCACCGTCATTCAACTACCCAACGGAAGCATTTCCTGTTTCCAATGGTTGTGTTATTCCTGTAGTTGTATTTGTGATGACGAGGCATACACATGCATGGAATTTAGAATCAGCTTTTTTAAGCCGATGGGGAATTTCGATATTATAAACGAGGGCTTATCAGCTCGCATCAACTTCAAAATGCCATAACCTATAGCATTAATAAAGATAATGAGGGATATAAGTGAAAAGTGTATAGGTAAAGTAAATTCGATATGGGCCTTTAATGTGGATATAATTTTCTGAATTAAAATTAAAGATTGTCTACCATTTAAGTTTTATAATTATATTTTAAAATAGGTACCGAGATCAGACCTGCGAGAATGTCTACACCGTTTAGAGGAAATGGTTGTGAAAGAACGAAGAAGAGGCCGGTGTAACGTTGTAAACTGACCCCCATAGAATAATGACCCCCGGTCATTATCACTACGGGGAATCGACTCTAGTCACGTGGTTTTTTATGATAGGTACCACGGTTTTTTTACGTGTTTTGGCCTCGCTTCGGGTAAGAAAAATCTTAATTACTCATTCCATAGTGCGTTAATTTTGATTTGGAAAACGGCACGGAACCCAGAAAAATATGCTGAATTCACGACTATAAAGTTCATAACCGAGACTTATGCCGTTTTGAAGATTACCTCAAAAACATTTTCAAAACAACGCAATAATTCAGTGATAACAACCACGCTCTAATGCCAAAGTATCTCCGTCTTCCATTGTTCCAAGTTTTCTTGTGTTTATAGCTTTTTATTTAGATATAGTAATTCAATATTAAACGATTTATACATTGATTTTAAACAAAAGCAGATAATTTGAGATGAAAAAAAAGCAAATGGAAATATGATATCGCCCACGCGGAGTAATTTATAAGGTATCGCCCACGCACAATAATATTTACATGATATCGCTCACGGTCTATAATTTGCATGATGTCGTCCACGCATTAAGATCACAGCAAATAACCGACACATACACTATTATTTTTCTTAAGCCCTAGTACGTCCACATTAGATCATTAAATTTCATACAAGGTCAGGCGATATTTTCTATAAAGAGTTTGTAGTTGCTCAAGACACATTTTGATTTTTTCTTTTATGCAGGCCATATGATAATTAACACAACCAATGGCAAGAAGGAAGCGTTCTCTATGGCTACATCGCCCCAAAAGAAACAAGAACCCAGCACGATGCATACAAGAACGAGTACATTGGTTTCAAACGGAAGAGTTATTGCAGCCACCAACTTCAGGTACATCTCCAGCGACAGTAACACCTTCAAAGTACAAACCAAAGAAAAGAAAAATAACACCATTCAAATCCCCGACTATTAGAAACTTTCACTCTTCCGCATTCATAAGTTCTCCAATACGAAAAAGAATAAAGGTAAAATCGTCTCGTACTTTATTTGATCAGGAAAACGAAAACGAAAATGAATTTGATGACCTTATTTCAATTGAACAGGATATAGAGACAAATGGATGTGGACAGTTAGAAATGCCAGCCGTTAAGCAAAAAGCCGAAGCCGACGAGGCATGCTTGAAGACGTCTGAAAATAGCGACAATGAAATGAAAAATAAAATGATAGAAGAAATGCAACGTCTGTTGCCGGAAGTAATGAAAAAATTGGCAGAAGTGGATGGGGTCGAAGATGCTATGTACGTATTCTTCAAACAGGTTGTATCTGGACAATTTCCATTAAACAATATCTCGTTTCTCCTTTGGACTGATGTTGTACGCTGGTTTAATTTGAAGAATACTACACAAATGAGATACTCGGAAGAAACAAAGAAATTCTGGAAGTTAGGATGGCGCTTATTTGGAGGCCGATTTGTTAATTTTCTTGGGGGTTATAAAAATGATTCAGATGTTGTGCAGGGTTTGACAGAGAAGGGGAAATATTGCCCTGCAGAATCATCAATAAATTTTGCAATCCCAGACCAAAAGGTTTTGCGATCCTTCTGCCCGTACGGCGAGAGCGGAGAACGAAAACCAGGAATATTCCAAGATATTATGTCCACGTTAAGCAGTAATGCAGAGCACCAATCGTCAAGCCTTACGTATGATGGAAAAAAGCTGAAGCAAGGACTAACAGAGAGTTCTGGAGATGTTGATTTGTTAGGTTTTGAAAATGGGGTCACATTGAAGGAAAGAAAGGAATTTCTTGATAATAGTATCAGTGAAATAAATATGTTTATAGACCAACTGCACCAGCTTGACAATCAACTTGTAGCCATTCAACTAACAACAGAATTAAAACAAAATCTGTGTAAGATTTTACACAAGGCATTAAAGGAGATTTCTGAAAAAAATCCATTCAGTTAAAGAACTGGAACGTAAAAAAGAGTATTGTAAAGCAAAACTCATAGAAAGAGGGGGAGACACAAATTGGCGAAAAGGAAAATATGTTTACGCTATAAGTGCTATCATAGCCTTCCTGTATGATATCGATCAGTTTCTGAAACATGCCATGTCTGCTCTTGACAGTATTTGCCAATGCATAAGTTATTTGAACAATGCTGAGTATGTAAGTGGATCAACGGTGAATTTGAATGAAAGTCAAGCATACATAGGTCTTCAGGAACAGGACGAAACAGATACTAGATTTATTCATCAACGAAGTCAAAAATGGTTTGAGTTACGACACAATGCAAAGGTGACAGGCAGCACAATGTACAAAGCGCTAGGCTTTGATGGCTTAAACAAACAAAAGGAATATTTTGAACAAGTAATTTGCGGAATTCCAGAAGCAGAACATACACAAGTTGTACTAGATGCAATGAAACATGGAACTGACAATGAACCTAATGCAGTTGCTACCATCGTTGGAAAGGTTTTGCCTGTCATTCATCCAGATCTGATATTCTGCGAGGAAGGCTGTGTTGAGATAAAAGACACAAATAACAAAACGTTTATGGTAGTTTCTCCGGACGGAAGCTTGAGAGTTGATAATCGACTAGATAGTACATATGTGGCTGTTGAGATTAAGTGTCCTGTGCGACAGGTTCACACTAAGTTTCCACCACGGTATCTGCTTCAGTGTTTGGCTGAGATTGAAAGTTTAAGTGTCGACAGTCTTTTATATGTAAGCTGGACACAAGATGTAACCACCGTCTTCAGGGTAAAAAGAGATTTAGATTTTTATAAGAGAGCCATGAAACTCGCATACTCCCTCTACGGTCCCGCTGAACCTAAAAAGCCAACCAAACTGAACACAGAGGTGCGAGTCATGAAGAAAGAAATGGAATCTAAATGTAAAGATATAGAGTTGATCGGACAGTTCAGTTCAGCAACATGTGGAAATGATAATAACACATACGCTTCAAAGCCATTTAATGTAAAATCATTGGAGTGTCTTTTGGAAGAAGTCAACGAAGTTACATTGGCTCACTTTGAATTATCAAGAGAGAAAGCATCAGAAGCAATGGTGTTTCTATGTGCAGACCTAGATCGCGGTTGGAAGAAAGATAAAATTAAATGTGCACCAGTTGCTTGGTTTCCGAAAGGCTATAGCTTACAAACAGAAACACTTCGACATATCGCTGAAGATGTCCATTCACAGTGCCATTTTGCCGGCATTCATATACCATGTCAGTCGTTTGATGGCCAGTGGCACAATGTTGTAGTCCGTTCAATCGATGGAAAACCACTGACAACACTTCAACTTCAAAAAGATGTATGGAAAGAGGTTGAACAAATGAAGAAAGGATCAATCATTGCTGCGCTAAAGGAGTTGAACCGCGATCCTAAATGGGAGGTCAAATACAGTGGTCAGGAAAGGCATACACGAGTCATAGAAGTATCAAATGAGGGAACAAGACTACCGTTGCTAAGGTTAAATGGTTCGAAGAATAAAAAAGGTCAAAATGACCCAAAAGAACCCCTGCAAAATCAACCAACGCTTGTAGATGTTTTGCCAGATGTAATTACATTTTACAGCGACGTTAGTGAGGACGTCTTAGCAATGGCAAACATCGACCAAGACATAGAGAAAGAGGCGCTTTCAATCAAGGTAAATGAAAATAATTCGGCTTATTTCTTGACTGACGATACTGAAGAAACGGATAATGATACCACGGTATCTGATGACTTGAAAAGTAAGGAAGGAAATGAACAGAATATGGAAAGTCCAACTGTTTCTAATACTGACATTATAAACAAAGTAAACCTTGTGAGCATAGATTATCAAGATGCTGAACATATTTTGTTGATGCTAAGAACAGATTGTAAATGCAACAAAAAGGGGACATGGAATGATCGGAATGCTGACTATTTACTTGAATACCTAGCATCCGTAGAACAACTGAAGAAAATGACAGACATTGAACTTCGTGTGATTGTGCGATTCATAAAAAAGACAAAAAACATACCCTTGAAAGAGTCGGTATCAAAGCAAACAAAGCTTCAGCAGCTCGTAGATATATTAGGACTTGGCTCTGGCGGAACACTACCTACCAAGCAATCAAACCGAAAGAAAACTGCTAAATCTTTATCTGACCTTGCTGCTGAAACATTATCCAAAAAGGTGTCGAAACAAGATTTAAATGTTGCCTATGCAGAACATATATGGCCCATTCGATACAAAAATTGGAAGCAAGAATCGGCATTAGCAAGTAGTCAAACTATTGATGAGACAAATGAACCCAATGAATGGTTTTATCTCCCCGAGTATAGTAATACGCGACAGCAATTGGAAGTTCGATGTATCGATTCAACACATTTGTTCACCCGTACTCGAAGGAAAAGCTGCAAGGGTGGCTTAGATGGGACATCAAAGGAGCCATGGATAAAAGTTGCAAAGGCCAGAAAAACGATTCTAACCCAAATAATGGTAGAAGAGATAACAGATCCCATGTCAGCATCAATGGCCAAGACGCATTTCAGTGGTGCCGTTGAAAACGAAATGAGGGCTATGTTTGCTGCACTATAGAACGTCTTGTCACAGCAGGTATACGTTCCTTGACCCACATGCCGAAGCTCGTGTGTACGAAGCCCTCCTTTGCTAGTCAAGGAGATACCACAGTGCCTACAAACGAGTGCACACTTGGTCTTATTCATCTAAAATATATAAATAAATTACATGTCACTCTTATTGTTTGTATAGTTGACTGTATTAGTATCTGAATGTTATAAATATATAAAATAACGTGACATTTAAACGACAGAAAGATAGAAAATTACTGTAATTAATGCAAGTACAAAGCCACTTGCCCTCGTTTCACACCAATTACGATTTAAAATTAATAAACTGAAGAAGTCGGAAATATTTACGTTTAAAAATCGTCTGTTCTTCTTTTTATATATGCAAATGGAGGGTCCCGATATAAGGGAAATAACCTCTATTTCCTAAGTGTATGATAAACTACATTACAAATAAACAATTAAGAACCATTGCATATAATAAATACTTTTCAGAAACCATGCTTAAAACATAAAATAAACTTGGTGTGGGCGATATCATATAAATTATTATGCGTGGGCGATATCATCTTTCGTTTTCCTTCTTTTCATCTCAAATTATCTGCTTTTGTTTTAAATCGATGTATAACTCGTTTAATATTGAAAGGCTATATCTAAATAAAAGCTATGAACACAAGAAAACTTGAAACAATGGAAAACGGAGATACTTTGGCATTAGAGCGTGGTTGTTATCACTGAATTATTGCGTTGTTTTGAAAATGTTTTTGAGGTAATCTTCAAAACGGCATAAGTCTCGGTTATGAACTTTATAGTCGTGAATTCAGCATATTTTTCTGGGTTCCGTGCCGTTTTCCAAATCAAAATTAACGCACTATGGAATGAGTAATTAAGGTTTTTCTTACCTGAAGCGAGGCCAAAACACCGTAAAAAAACCGTGGTACCTATCATAAAAAACCACGTGACTAGAGTCGATTCCCCGTAGTGATTATTTTATATAGTATAATGACCCCTTTTTCTATAAAATACTGACACCCCTTATAAAATAATGACCCCCCCCCCCCCCCCCCCAATTTTATCTATAAAATATTGACCCCCACCTAACCTATTACTAACATACTCTATATCAATTCAAGTCACTGTCGTGTTTCTATTGCTTATATTTGTTGTTGTTGTTGTTTCTGCTGCTGCTGCGTCTACAGCTGACACAACATCAGTATAACTAAGAGGCCCCGCTAAGAAATAAACGTACATCTATTGAAAAATGAAATTTAAAAGGGTTTTCATTTGAATTATCATTATTGTACTTAAAGAGAAGTATTACAATAATAGAAGATATACCTAAGTCGTTTTAAGGTTACTATAGAAATAGAGAGAACCGATATTTAGGCTGGAGGATAATTTGGTTTTGTTTATAAACAGTGTATTATCATCTTTTATTAGTCATCTGAAATGAGTCTGGTCATGAAATATTTCACGGAAAGACCCCCTTTTTTATTTCATAAACTTGTTCGGAATTTTCCTAGCAAAAAGACTGCGTAAGTCGTTAGTAAATTGAATCGTTTTCCGTCGACCAAATCGTTCACCGAAGCTCGTATGGTGCTACTCTAAGATCAAAAGAATCGCGCATTTTTTAAAACATTTAACGCCCATCATAGTGACATTTTATTAAACTTCCGATTGACAACACTGACTTACATTATTCTGTTTACCTTGTCAAGAGTATCCGAATGTTGTTTTTGAAATTAATCCAGGGAAAAAAATAAGCCAATTTTACTCCAGATACTTCAATTTTTCATTAATTAATTGTACTAAACAACCCTTTGCTAAACAAAAAAGGAATATAAAAGATCTGAATCGTACAAAATGAAGGGGAGGTGTCCTTGTATATGAATACCAAATATCAGGGCAATACGATATCTTTACTTTTCGACCATTATTACGTCGACCGACGTCGAAGAAGACTGGCAAGCCACCTTAATTCACTCTATTCTTCGAATTGCGGTGGCATAACAACGCATTTTAAAAAACCAGCTATCCAGTTTGAGGCCGAACTACTCATCCTCTTTTAAATACTTACCACTTTTGAGAGCCTCGGTGGCGCAATGGTAGCGCGCTTGCTTATTAAAGTGGATAGGTCTCACCAAAGGGATATTGTTTCGCCGTATCAAATGTTTGCCAATAGAAACAGATGACCTAATGGAAGAGGGATACATAAAGGAATCCCTTTGCAACTTGGAACCCCTGCAACTTTCAAGATACACGGTAGAACATACTTAGAACATAGATCACGAAACTCCTGCTTTAAAGATGCATGACTTTTTGTTTAGAACATGTTTTAGATCTAAATCTTTTTGTTACCTATAAAAGTTTCATGCTTCAAGTATTTCAACACCCTTAAGTTTTATTTTTCCAAGATTTTCCCAAGATTCGGTGAGATAGTACCTTTAACAGCCTCGTAACTTTGTGACATCGCATTGTATGCAAGGTATAACGTATAATTATGTTACGCATACATGTATATATTTATTAACTTACCTTCTGTACAATGTAGAGTAAGCACTCTGGAACTTATAGTAATGGTGATTTTGTCCGAAATTTTAGAGGAAACATCATTTTGTTATTGCATCCTATATGTTGCACTAATTTCGTAATAGCATGGGCTCGCGGGCTCATTACGAAAAAATGCTTTTGACGGTAAAATAGTTCATTTTCTGGAGTGCAAGATTGTAAAAAGGCAATTTATACGTGGAAAAGCACAATGTTTTATGCCACCCCTGAAAGTGATGTCAAATACCCTTAACCTTCATTATGTCACCTATATGTCACTCATATATACCTCCAAAAATAGGCGAAACGGGTGTGGGGTAGCAAAGTGGTTTTATTACCTGTGACGCTCCTCGCCGTTAGAAATTATTCAAATTTCAGTATATTGTTGAAGAGACATCCTTCTTTGAATTTTGGGTACTTTGTCACTTTTCATGCGTTTTTAAGTAGAAAAAGTCAATAATTATATCAATATAAGGCATAAAATATGCAAATCGGTTGTGGGGAAGTCCCATGTTTTATGACCTGTGACGCCCATGACAATAAGATGTTGTTCGAATTTCAGTATAATATTGAAATATATGCATTCCCCTGGAGGTTTGGGTGATTTTTGTCACTTTTCAAGAGCTTTAAAGTAACACGTCTTGAGCAATAATTATACCCCTTTATAACAGTCAAAGCCATTGCATAATATGTTATCTAAGTTTCTGTTACGATACCCGTCACGACTTATATATAAAGTTGTAATGTGTTTTTAAAGAAACCAGGGAAGCCAGGACCACTTGTTAGAAAAAAACAAGGGCTGCAGTCGAATGACAGCCATATCTCCCGCCGATGCCATTTGAAAAAAGGGCCATATCTCCAGAACGGGTTGAGCAATTCCAAGATTTGTTTCTTCCTCCACAACTAAGCATTAGTAGAAGTAATCCCTGAAAGTTTGAATCGATTCCATCCAATAATGAATGAGGAGTTGCGGTCACAAAATGTTACACGGACGCATGCACGGACGCACGCACGGACGGGTGCCATTATATTATCCTCCGATGTCTATCGGCAGGGGATAATTATGTTGTAAGTGAACCTTAGATGGGTTTGGGTTAGGGGGTCGTTATTCTATAGGGGGTCAAAATTCTGTGTGAGGGTCATTTTTCTACGTGTGGGGGAGTCATAACATTATGACCCCCCCGGTCATAATATTATGACCGGGTGGTCATTATTTTATATAAAATAATGACCCCCAATTCATTATTCTATGGGGGTCAGTTTACAACGTTACACCGGCTTCACCGTAGAGTATATAACGTCATTGCACCAAATCATTTACGGCATGTTGATACAAATCATAAAGTGATAAGATGGCATGTAATAATAGCCGGAGGTATAGGCGGATTTAAACTCCCCATAACATCCCTTCAATGCGCAGATAATAATAGAGCTGAAACGATTTTGAATTGATTTTGAATTGATTTTAAAAAGGAGTCGACAAGTTTGGTATAACCTTAAGGGTACGAAGCGATCAAGGGATGGAAAATAGAAAAACAGCAGACTACATGATTAGTACTCGGGGCACAAACTGTAACAGCATGATTACTGGTAAAAGTACACAAATCAAAGAATCTGTAGTGAACGTACATAGGTCACTTACAACAGCCTCGCTGTTAAGCTAGCTTTTATAGCGACATGGTTGAAGTGCACTGACTATTGAAGTTAAGCAACGAAGTACGGGGTTACCGCGGTCACTTGTAATCAAAAGATTAATGCGAGATGTATATGAAGGAGTTCTTTGTTATCACTATGATCTGTTTCATTCCATGGAAGAGCAAAGAATAATGGACATTATGAACGACATAACATATATGCCCTCCATCATGTATACCTTTCTAAAATTAACATGAAGCTGACCATTTGGCAAAACGCATGGGCAAAACATGGAAATTCGTACAGTGAGATCATCACCGATACGGTTGTTTACAGCCATGACGGTCGCTCGTCACCTCGGGTGTTGTCACAAAAAGACTGAGCGACTTGAGGCACCTTACCGACATACCTGGCTGTTTATGGTCTGCGGCGACCTGGCATACCCGAGAGACGAAGACCAGAACCGACCATAACACCACGTTGCCACGTACGTCGGCGTCGGTTGCCAGCTACCTTCACTGCTGGGCGGCATGGTGTCTCAGTACAGACTATTCGTCATCGTTTGCGTCGTATCTCCAAACCAAACAAAGCATGGCGCCAATACACTGGGCAAATAATAAACCGACGTCCTTGCGCCGCAACGTGCGACGTCATCTGAACTGGAGAATGGCAGTCCAGGTTGACCTGGCAATACTTAGTACAGATCAATGTTTTCACACGGCCAGTAGTTCCCCTGATCCTTACCAAAATTGAGAATATTACATGATGGTCACACTCACTTTTAGCGAAAATTAATGCAAGTGACAAATTCTGACTTAAACTCGATGACCTAAACGTTACATAACGAGTGTGATATTTTTTTGTGTGTGTTTTTGACTCCCATCGACTGCCGCATGGCACCACTATGAAGTGCTCATGTTAACTAAATTAAGTGAACTGATATCAATTCACAAATGAATAAACTTTATATTTGATTATGATTTATAACTATAACCTTTTTGACTTTCTGGAATATGTTACTCAAATAAGGAGGGACGTTTCTTTTTTTTTGCTCAGTATAGACTATGCGAAATCTGACGCATGTCAGCCTGTTAATCAGAAACTGAACGCACACTGGGATGTGATATTTGCATCATGGAGAAACGGAATGTTCACAAATAAAGTCAAGTGGAAAATCAAATAACGCGATTATCAAACTGTTTATGTTATATGTGTAAAATGGAAAGGGAAACGTTAATCCATCGTTAGATGCAATAAGAAAAAAAACTGTTAAAAATATCTAGAAATCATAGTTATTAATTAATGATATCAAATATCAAACCTATACGATAGAACTTGGCTTTTAAAAGCCTCCTATGATAATGCAATATTTTAAATACTATAATATTTGAAGCAAAGTGACATATACGGAAATATAGGACCAGCTTTAAATTTGACAAAAAATCATTCAAATGATCAACTAAAATGGCTATTTTAATCCTAGGCGAGAAAATAAAAACGCGATTAAGTATTTACGACAATGTGTAATCTGACGATAACTACACCTGTATAATAATTTATTCTTTATCAATATAAATCGAGTAAGAAGTGTTCAATTATAAAAAGTTATGTATGTAAATGAAGTTGTGATACATCCACGATTTTTTTCATGCAACCTACATTATCTTACTTGAATATTAGTGAGTGTATCATACATTACCCACATCTACATCACCTCCTTGACTTTCGTTTCGACAAGGAAAATGAATGAGTAACCGGTTTTATACAAGTTTGATTTATTGTACATGCTCTCATTTTCTTGAGCCGCCCCTTATTATATTATTATACATATTCTTACCAATAATACTGATTGATTGATTCATTCTTTATTTCCTCCATAGTACAAATATACAGGAGAGTATAAACATTTCTACAGCAACATGGGAGTACAATACATATACAAAAACAAAATACACATATATATGCAATAAAAACAAACATATAACTTCGATAGTTCAAACAACTTACATATATACAATTGAAATAAATAAATGATGTGTCCATTCAAATTGCAAAATATATTGACACTTTTAGAAGAATATTGCCTATAATGACTGATATGACTTGTCGAAACGAAACACAAGAGCATACACTATATGGGTACTAAAAGTGGTTTTAGTTCCAAATATTATCTTTCAAAACCAAAATGTACTCTTACCTTAAAAGTTAAATGAAATGAACGCGTTACTTTAAGATATTATTTTTTAACACTTTGAATACAAACAATAAATATATAATATAATATTTAAAATTAAATTATTATTGTGTATTGTTGTTTTCGTTGTCAATACGAGATAACGACGAGCTCAGGTACAAAGTGACAAAACACAAAAGATGAAGTATTGTGTGTTTTATCTACATAAACGTGTATCTTAATGCTTTAGTCATATGATGTAATTGCCTAAATGTAATTTTTGAAATAGCAACTGTTTGTTTATCTGTCATGTTTAAAGAAGGATAACCGGAAACTAGTTATATAATTTGATTAAATGCGTTCATGTTACAAAGCTTATCGTACATATCTGATTCACATATTTTGTGTATATTACATAATAAAGTATGTCGGAGGGAGTTATTTGACGAGCAGAACAAAATTTTATGTTCAGCTACAGTTTTTGTAATGAGACTGCACTGCGGACAAACAGTTTGGTATTTGCGAGCAAATAATTTACCATTTATAAAAGTAACAGTTCTAAAGTATGGTAGAGAATCGTGATATATTTGGGAGAAATACCAAATACTGTTTGGTACGATTTCTCTTTGTATATTGAGAAAACTATTGAAACTGTCGCCTTGAACCAGTCTTGTTCTAAAGTCAAATTCGGCTATTTATGTATACTTAATTTAAGTTTTTTTCCCCATTGTCTTAACGTAGGGAAGGATGCAGTGTAAATGTATTTCGTTAGAACATCGGTCAATTTGTATTTGCCTAGAATACGGTAGGTATCTGGCATAAAACCCTGCGTTTTACGTGGATAAGACATGAATTGTATGAGCCTAATAACAAAAAGTGTGTTTATCCTGAAGCGTTTGTTAATACTACGTTATTGTCCAAACATCAAGAGCTTTCGCTTATCAATTTCATGCTCGATCGTGTGAGGCCAATTAAAGCTAGCGCTACGTCACTACGAGTTTGTTTTGGTAAAGCCTGCATATGTTTAATACATTGAACCTGTACTCGTTCTAGCGATTTGAGTTGTGTGTCCGTAATGGCGTTCCATAGTTCGCAGCCGTATAAAGCTCGCGAGAGGACAACAGTTTGATATAGATGTTTTACTGTTATTGGGTGTAAACCATTTTGATGGACGCTACACTCGGCTAATCCAAAATATGTTTTTCGTAATTTAGTGCACGCGTCTTTAATGTTTTCATCCAGACACATGTCTTTACTACATGGAATGCCTAGATGAACATATTTATCGGTTTCAATGACAGTACTTTGGCCTAAACGCCATTGCCTTGAGTTATTATGTGAATCAGAACTGCATCCATTAAAAACTGACATAACATTTATTTGCATTATAAGTATATCGTTCTCGGATAGATTTATTATGACATATGGACATAAGTTTTTCTAATCCGTTCTTAGTCAGTGAACTGAGCATCATATCGTCTGCAGATGGTGGGCAACAGTAACCCGTATCATTTATTTTCAGACCGTAATAGGATTGATCTAACTTATTCATTAGATCATTTACGAAGAGTAGATAGAAGTACGGGCTCATAACTTGGCCTTGCCTTGTTCCCTGTAAAACTGGGAACCAATCCGAAGATTGGCCTTGTGACCTAACGCAGCTTAAAATATTTTCAAACATGTTAATTATAATTTTAAAAATAGATTTGTTGACAGAACAGAACAGACCAGAACATATATTTTATTTGACTTATACATAGTTCATCATATATATATACTTTCATATAGCAGTGTTCGAGTGCTGAAATTAAATGAGGATGACAACATTCAACTATGTGTCAAAGACAATCTAATAGATAAAGGACATTTTATACATTTTGCTAGGTGAAAAAGAGTATTTCTATTATCTAACTATAATAATTCTATGAATCGAAACATACTAGGTCTCTGAAAAAAATAGTTGCCTATATATTGTTGTCTTAAATCTATTGACACCTGTTTTATATAATTTAGCCTTCGATATGCTATGATATACGTAGTCAAATGCTTGTCTCACGTCGAGGAAGCGTGTTAAAAGTTTCGAAAAAAAAAGATACTTTCTCGTAAAAGAAAAGACCTGAGTGTTACATACTAGTATACTCCCAGTTACCGCAAACGTTTTATAAGGGCATAGAATGTGCACATCACATTTTATTTTGTTGGTTGCATACATTTCGCTTTAGTAAAGCTTTTTAATGTTATCAAATAAGTTTAAAATAATGTGCTATGTTTTGTAACTCTTCAACCACTTTTTGTTGGCTCCTTGTTTCTAAAGTCTATGCATTAGAAGTGTAGAGTTAACTACCATATCGAAATACCATCAGTGCGCTTATATTTCTTTATCAAATACCCCCCTCTGTTGTCTTATACACATGTTTGCCTTAAGCAAACTGATCTATACGATACTTTCAGTATATACAAATTGGAATATGTATACCCATTATTTATGTAGGCTATAAGTTTAGCCACAAAATTTACTTCGGCGATTACTCTTAAAGTTAATTTCGTCATATTCCCAACTTCATCTATAGGAAAATCTGTTTCATCCGATTGTTTCATCATTTTAACACTGAAAGAGTCCGCATTTTCAATTCCTCGTTTTGCAGCCATCTTTATTTTTATTTAAAATATTTCAATCAACTCATGCCAAATAAATCTACGTATCTATCCGAGATTTTACTCATGAATGTTCAATAAAACTGATATTTCTTGATTTTGTTGATTTAAACAGAGTTATGACGAAAATTAAATCACCTCCGGGTAAAAGCTAATTATACGGTACACGCCCGAGCGACGTTTGGTGATTTAAACTGACCTTGGTCGAAATTTCCCATAGTATAGTCATAATTTCCCGAAATATAGTCATAAACTCCAGTCATTTTAAGTCCTGTATAACTACTTGCATTAAAATTATTATATATAAAAAATCTCCAAACTCTTCACCCAAATATTTCTTTTAGTTTCTTAGCATTTTGAAATTGAAATTTTGTTACTTTGCATAGGAAAAAAGATACTATTTGACATTAGGAATGGGCCATATTAACGGCCTCAAAAATGGGCAAACGAGAGCCCTGATTCATCTTGGCAGTGCCTAGACTATGTGATGAATGGCAGGGATAGATTCATAAAGAAAATGTTCCGTCTGGTTTTTGATACAGATGCAATCAATGATAAAATACTATTTGTTTGTTACAAATGTTCATTAATATGGTGCTTCCATACCATTTGCTATGTTATCATACCAACTATTCGAGACATTACATTGACATATCAATTTTTCTGAAAGAAGGAGCTTAATATTGTATTTTAACATTATTGACCATTGTCAAATGAAGTTTTCGCTGTGGTAATTTGTTTATCGTCCATGGCCTGTAACCTGCCAATAATTCGTTTTCTTAAGACAATGTGTTCACGTTGTTTTTTTTTATATGAAATTCGTGTTTATTCATGAGAATAAATATTAGTCTTTGTTTGACGTCAATAAAATCATTAGGTCTCTAATGGACATCTTGTTAACTATGAGCACATGAATATGTGTTCTTAGCATGTACAGTAATATTATGTAACAGTTGAATAGGACACATGAGATGTTTAATGAAGGGAAAACATCTTTATTTACAAATCATGGAACCACAATTCATGCTAAGTAAACAGTCTTTGTGAAGAATAGTGTAGTCAAATGCTACCATGCGTTCAAAGTGAGACAACCATTGTCTGTTGATTGTAGACCGCGAATACCGGTACACCAGTCTTGTAGATCGCGAATACCGGTACACCAATATTGTAGACCGCGAATGCCGGTGCACTAATATTGTAGGCCGCGAATACAGGAACACCAATATTCAAGACAAAGATACAGGTTTAACATGGATACCTGATTTATGACATTCAAAAGTAAAAGTTAGCTAGAAACAGATGCGAAACGGGAACTAAAGTTACAACTGTGACTGGTTTTTCTAGTAGGCTGTTCCTAAAGTGATGGTAGAACATTTAAGAGAACACTTGACACTGGTAGTAAGCCAGGTGGAAATCCTGTGTCAAACTTTGTATCTTTACCTGTCTTGTAATTATATTATTTATAGTTGAATAACTGATATTGTTACACATTGTGGTAAATGTCGTGCCAGAAAAAAATATATGATGCAGAGAGCTGAGTTGCCAAAAATGCACATTTAATTCAGTAATTTTCCATTGCATGCGTATGATGTTAATCATAATTTATATATATTACAGTGACATGGTGCAACCATTGATAAAGTTCTTTTAATTATATTTCTTGTAACAGTTAATTAAATGCAAGGTTGTACCATTTTATATGAGTATAGAACCTGATACCTAAACATTGAATGGGCAATGATCGATATTTTTTAAGGCCGAATTTTATAACCTTTTGACTAACTTTTTTAATTAAAAAAAGGAAAACACCAATTTGTTAACTTTTAGGTGATAATTACTGTAAAACTGATAGTTAAATAATGCAGATACAGATACAGATATTTTTATTTGACTTTAGCATACATTACAGCTTATCATCAACATATCAAAACAAATAAACAAATCATGCGCTGAAAAACATATATATATAAAATTACAGAGTAAACGTATGTAAATACACATATATTTACATACTTTACATAAATTGTATGGCTAGACTGAGAGTGTAAACAAGATTTTAATGGATTTTAATCAAATGTAGAAGGAACTTAAGACATATATATTTACAATTAAACATTAATCTGTATTTTGATTAAACAGTGCTTGTCTCTTTTAAAAGGCTTTATTAACAAATATTGCTGGTTTCCTGAGTAACTTTGTGTTTCTTGTATTTAACAGTTCCACAAATTTAAACATACTTATATTTCTTGTGTAGTATGTAGGTATGTATAGTAGTCTTATTTCTCTATAAACATCGCATTTTAAAACGAAATGAAACTCGTCTTCAATATCTCCGCATGTACATAACATACAAACACGTTCATTCCTTGTAATCACTGGACTACAATGTCTGCCCTGTTCAATTCTTAAATTATGTGAATTTAGTCTCAATTTTGTTAAAGCTTGTCTATTCTTCAGTTTCAATATTTTATCCAAGTAAGGCTCAGATTCAAAGTTTGTCTTTATGTTTCTATATAATGACAATGACGAAAACATTTGCATACCTTCTCTCCAGTTTGATATATAGGTGCCTTTAAGTCGCAATTTAAACACAGGTAAAAACGCATTTAACAGTATTGAGTCGGGAAACTCCCATACCTCTCCAAAACCATTTGACTGTAACATATATTTAGTTTTTGAGACCCAGTTAACTAATCCATTTGACATTCTTGCACACAATTCTTTATATACCTGATATAAAATAAGTTGTTTTCTCTACTGCCCATTAGCTTAAACCAATATTTGACAATTTTACACTTTCTGTTGATAGACAGGGGTACTCTTCCGGTTTCGCCATATACGGCTAAGTCACATGTTGAGGGTTTCACACCTAGTTCCCATTTGCAAACTTTTTTAATTACGCGCTCAATGTGTTTTGCTGCAACGAACCCCAATCCCTCACTTGAGTTACACAATACTGTCCCAACAAAAGCATCAAATAGATTAAACAATATATTTACTGGCGCCTTAACCTTTCTTGTCATGGACAATAGACAGCTCATCGACTTAATTGCTTTATCGGCCATAGCATTTGTCGCTTGTGCAAACGACCCTCACTCGACATTTTTAATCCGAGATAATTGAAACAGGCAATTTCAATCACCTGACCCGCATATGTCCATAATACATTTCGTGCAAGTTGTCCACTTTTCCTGAATATGACAACTTTAGTTTTTTCAATGTAAACAGTTAAATTCCAATCTTCACAATAGTGTTCTAGTTTATTTAACGACGACTGGAGTCCCTCGGCACTTTCAGATAGCAAAAATGCATCGTCTGCCAAACAGAGCAGGTAAATGTGTAGCTGATAAAGCGTTATGCCCTCTAACGTGTTTTCATGAAGTTTATTTTCCAAATCGTTCAAGAAGAATGAAAATAAAACTGGACTACTTATCTCCCCTTGGAATAACCCGATCTTGCTCTCGAAGAAGTCTGACAATGCACAGTGCTTATTAAACAGCCCTCCGATTCGTTACTACTGGAAGTGACCCGGTATCACCTGAAAAAACTGTGTTAAAAAACAAACGCTGAAGACATTGCAAGATCGAATTTAAAATGGAAACTTCACAGAATGCTAGGTAGATAATTTGTCTTTAAATGAACTGTAAACAAAACATAACTAACACTTTAAATATTGGTTTTATTAGCAATAAATGAAAAGTGATTCGTTTACACCGGCGACATTGTATATGAACAAATCACTGCATGTAAGATTTATTTTGAAACAACTGAATATTATTCCAGCTTATGAAATTTCACATATGTAAAACATTTCTTACTGATCATTTTTTGCCATGGACTCGTGTCAGATTTTTCAAAATGAAGGTCAAATATACAAAAATAACATTGGATGTATGAATTATTTAGTATTAACGAAATGTATTATCCCAACTCACGAAATTTCATAAATTGATAAGTAATACATATTGAGCTTTAAAATAGATAACTATATCAAGATTATATTGAAATAAGTACTGCTATAAGTATTACTTAAACAGCCGTCTTCTGTGACTGAGTGGTGTAAGCGGGAGGTCAAAGGTTCGAATCACGGCGGAAGCACTTGGATATTTTTCTGATGTAGCCTGTCACCCAGTAGCTAGTTCAATTGAGGGGTATTGAATATCTAACAATGACAGTTTTCGGAAATTAACTATGTACAGCATAAAGATGTCTCATAAGCCCAGTGCCATAATAAACAAACAAGCTTTTTACGTATTTGCTATAACATATCCCAGTAAACTTCGATTTTTTAACAAATTATCAAGATGTACATACGTAACTATTATAAAATATTAGTTAAAAATTCTAAAAATGAATAATGTCAAATATGATAAAATAGTTTATAATCTGATAATTTATGATACTGAAATAAATCAAAATAATGTTAACTCGGCATCATTAGTAAAATATTTACTAGCATCTCTTGGTTTTTATAATGTTTGGTTACAGCAAAATGTCGGGAAAGATAAATTTCATTATATTTTGTTGAAATACTTAAACAAAGATTAACAGATAATTTTATTCAAAAGTGGCGGAGCAGATCAGAAAATTCTACGAGAGCATCTTTCTTTGAAAATATTGCGGAGTTCAGATTACAGCCATACTTATAAAACTTAAGTGTTTTTAAATTCTGTCAGTCCCTTACAAAGTTGAGAGTCTCATTCCGCAGATTACAAATAGAAGCGGGAAGATGGGTAAAGCCAAATAGAATACATGTTAATGGATGACGATGTATATCTTGTGACATTGTAGAGGATGTATTTCATTTTGTATTAGAGTGCAAACAATATATAGATTTAAGGAAACAATATATAGCACAAGACCAAGCATGTTGAAATTTATAATGTTAATAAATACAAATAACAAAAATAGTGTTCGTAAACTGAGTGTTTATATACAAAAAGTGTTTGAAGTGCGAAATACAATATTATATAATAAATAAGTATTTTAAAAAATATATATCTATAATAATTATAATAAAGCGTAATACTTTATTGATTAATTATTTGTAGTGGTTACACAATCGTCGTGCAATAATGTTTATCATATGTCACAGTTCATACAATATAGAGTTCTTGTTAAACTGAAAACTGCCTATGGATAGTGGTTATAAAATGTCATCACTCACGCTTGTTTCGCAATTGATTCTTACCATCTAACTGGGTGTCCTTAAAAACAACACAGAAATTCCATTATACCATTTGTGTTAATTATATTCCGGCTACCATAGTTGCGCAGTTCATGTAGTTAAAGCTAGGTAATCTGGTAATCATAGCAGTTTTATATGATATGGGGATCTTTATAGACACATATAAAGTCCCTCATTGTATTAAGTATTCGATTATATGTTGAAAAATATTTACGTACATTTTGCAATTACACTACCAAAGGTTTAACACTGTATGTGGCAATACTATGGTTATGCTGAGTTACTTAACTTTTGATAAGTTAATTGTTTAGAATAGGTTAAAAAAACGGCCTATTTGACAGTTCTTTCTCTCCTTTGATTTCGAGTTTAAGGCGAGTCTAGTGTTCTTATCCAAAGTGTCAACATATGTACATATAATTCATGTAAATAATATATGATTTATTATATGTTATTATAATGTAACCGAACAAATATGTTTCACGGCAGAATGTGAATATCTGTGATATTCGTTTAATGTCATTTATTGTTCTTAATATTGAAAACTATTGTATTGTAATTTGAATGTGTATAACTATTAATGAAACGACACATGTTGTTCATTCTAGAACAAACAGTTTAATTTTACTTAGAAGCAATATATTGATAATAATACTTAAAAAAAGAGTAATTATTATAATACATATGATAAAAGACTAAAGCCAAAGAAATGCTTGCAATTCAAAGTAAAATATCTATGATATCAATATATAAACTTCAAAGAAATGTTGTTTTTTTTTACCATTTTGAATTTTTTAAATTATTTGATGCTATGGTTGTGCCGATATTAACATATGGATCTGAACTTTGGGGATATGAATATGCATCTCAAATTGAAATTATTCAAAACCAGTTTTGTACCAGATATTTAAAATTGTATAAGAATTGTTTCCATGCCCTTTTGCTCGGTGAATGTGGTAGATTTCCTTTATATATTACATATTATTGTAAATGCGTAAAATATTGGTTGCGTCTTATCCATATGGATAATCGCAAATATCCCAAACAATGCTATATCATGCTTCGTAATTTGGATTATGTAGGACGGGTTACATGGGCAACACATGTTAAATCATTACTTTTCAGATACGGATTTGGATATGTCTGGATATCGGAAAATGTAGGCGATGAAAAAGCCTTTATATTCAGTTTTAAACAGCGTTTATTGGACTGTTCCTTACAAAACTGGCATGCTGATTTAGATCAGTCGAGCAAAGCTAGACATTATAAGTATTTTAAAACTAACTTAGATGTAGAAAGATATCTCACTTTGAAAATTCCAATTAAATTGAAAATAGCACTCTCTAATCTACGATTTTCAGCTCATTCACTTTTAGTTGAAACCGGAAGACACACAAATATACCATACAAACAAAGAATATGCTTTTTATGTAACTCTGGAGAAATAGAGGACGAATTTCATGTAATAATGAAATGTGCGTATTATGATGATTTGAGAAATCAATATCTTTCAGAATTTTTGAATGGTAACCATAATGGATTACATTTATTCTATAAATTAATGAGTACACAAAACGATAATTTGCTGATAAAACTCTCCAAATGTGTACTAGAAATGTTCAATAAACGGAAATACTTTATTCAAGTCCAAACTGAAACAAACTAAAATATGATTAAGCTACACCTTTATAAGATTAAATTAACACTTGTACATTTTACACACTATATGTTTGATAATTCATGTGTTTTCTCTTTTTGCCCCTGATATTGCCTTTATCCTTTTGACACATTGTTGTATTATTATAATATTTGTGTGTTTTTATATTATGGGCCGTATAATATCTGTACAATTGAAACTTAACAGCACCTCCTCAAACAAACATTAATACAAAAAAAAAAACCAAAAAAAAACCAAACAATTTAGTAATTCAAGTAAATATTTTGAACGTTTATTAGTACTCAAATATTTGACTTTTGTATAAATGCCGTGATGAACATCTCTCATATACGTGTGTTTTGTATTTTGATTTTGTTAAATATTATACTGGTCTTCACTGTCACCATGTATATATAATTGTATCTTTACGGGCTTTACAGCTCATTGGAATTTTGAAAAATAAAATAATTCTTTATCTTAAAAATTTAGTTAATTTCATGCATTTTGCAACAAGTCTAATTGCTATTCGGATAAAGTGTTTGTGAACCTTCTTACTTTAATAATAAAGCAGTGACTTATTTACATGTTTATATTGTAAACATTACTAATGCCGATGGCTAACTTTAAACAAATTCAATATGCTAATGGCATCTATATAGCAAAACGTGTTCTTAACTTAGCGAAATTTATTCATTTTACTTTCAGATTAAGAAACATAACTAAATGTATATATTAAAAAAAGTGATTTTTGGTAAATCTGATCTAGGTTGAAGTTACATGTATGACTAACGATAGGTTTAATTGTTTATGTTCTCACTATATTCATATTTTCAAGTATTTGTTTTCAAGCCCGTTTTCCACGACACGTATTTTTGCTGTGCTGTTTTTTCCCTAAGCTACTTTTTATAGAGCAGAATTAACAGGCGCACAGAGAATCAATGTCCATGATGCAGATTGTCAGAGCAGATTTTATAGAAGCACGTGCGTAGAAATACACATGCATTTATTGTGTAGTGCCCATCCAAAGTGAATTTTCACGCATTGTACATACAGACAAGTGTAGAAAAATCGCCTATACTTGCGACTTTTGTCCGTGCGGTTATTATTCAGCGAAAAAATCTGCTCCAATGGAAACGAAAGTATATTACAGTGTAACATTTGTAAACAAGCATTATTAAATGGGAAGCATGCTTCCTAACATGTTTGACAATTTTGCTATATAAGCATGTTCTTAGATCTAAATGGTCATAGTGGTTTGGTGGTTAGCATGTTTGCTCAAAGACCAAGAGGTCCCTTGACCGATTCCCGGTGGTGTTTGGTGTTTCGTCCGTTGTTTATTTTAACGCACTCCCACAGTGCCTTATTCGGGCAAGGTGTTGTAAAAGCATGCAATCCTTCGGAGGAATTTTAAAGCATTTTGCCCGTGTACAAGGAGTCATACCAAGTGCCCGTAAAATATCTCACTGATCATGAACATCTACGTTAATCAGTGTTGCAAATGTACATAAACTTCCCTCGGAAACGAAGAAAGAAAGTTAGCTATGCAATTATAAACATTATGCATGTTTGAAATTCTACATATTCTTCATTTCTGTTTTCAGGATGTTCCTGAGGACTTGTCAATCTGCCATTACTAAACGAATTATCTAACCCGCCACTTTTGTATTTTTGACTATCATGTGAGAGCTGATTTGACTACCCATTCTAATTATTATGAAATTACTCTTTTTACTGTTAATGGTCATTGTTATTCTATAAAATTATGATGTTTTTATGAAATTGCTTATATACTTTTGGGAAAAAACATAAAATGTCAAGTGGCCGGTTAGCTGTTCCGTTTAGTATATTTAGTCATTCAAAATCAACCGCCCAAAACATTTAGTCTTCAGTTTTGTGATCTTAAATCAATTTGCTGTCATTACACACTCTGCCATCGTGTTATACCTTTAACAGAAATGTCTATAAACAACTATTTCATCAAATTAAACATTATTTAGACGAATTGCGATGAATATCAAAATTAAAAAGAGTGTCTAGGTTGTCAGGAGTTGTTTTTACAATCAATATAAAGAAATAAGTTTGTAAATATGAAAATCAGAAATCAGTGCCAGTTTCCCAATCGATGCAAAACAGATAATTCTGAAAATTCAAAATTGACAATAAAAGCAAACGGTTTTGATTTTTGTCAAACATCAGAATTGTAATGTTTGATGTTATTTTAATGTAAGCAAGCGACGCTATTGTATACTCATTCTTTAAATGAATTTAATAGATATAAAGATATTGAATGACTACGTCATGGTCAACCAAAAGATTTTTGGAACATTTTTCAAAAGAGGATCAATCTAGTTAAGTAATTATAATAGTTATCAAGTTTTTCATGACCGTTTTTTCGAAACTAAATGAAACGCTACCAAGCGCATCAAATGCTGATACGGAGAATTATTTGTAGTAATTTTGATTTTAATTCAACTTCTAATTCTTTTGTAGAACTCGAGGTATAACCCCACCATTGCTTTTTTGTTCTTTTGTCTGTAATGAATAAAACGTGTGTTTACTTATCAGTCATAGGGAGATCCAAATGAAAGAAGTAAAACTTACATTTTTATTTACTGATGTTGTTGATTGCAGTTGACGTACCATGGTGTCTATCAAATATTGGCAGGACATCAAGCACTTCACAGAGACGACACTGAAGCCAGATGTTAGGTGTTGACAAATTACCACCAAAAATAATCTGTTTAACATAATCACCTTATTCTGCCCTCCAAAGTGCGAAGATTAAGAAATCCTTTCAGGAGAGCTGGTATTTCAACTCCGGAAATAAAAACATTAATAGAGGAAATAAGTGAAAACTAATCTTCTCATGATCTGCTTGTGAAGATATTGACCATAATTATAAATGATCACCAAATTAATTTCTGTCAGATTTGTACTAACAGAGCCCCGGATATATGCGAATACGACGTATTTAACGTTGGTGGATACGCATTGGATTTGTTTTACATGCGTATCAATTACGCGTAAGCAGCGAAAATCATTTTTTATATAAATAGATAAGTTAACATTCTCTAAAAATCTATCTTCATTACACTAATTTCTTGATTTATCCGCGTAAATAAAACTATCTGAATGATTTAAATTCAACTCGTGTCAGGGATAAATTTTACCGGTTATAGTGGTAATCTAGTCCGTGTAATTTACAATATTTTAGTATCACCCCCATCATATTTTGCCTCGAAAAGCAAGCATCTATAAACTGACATGTGATTGTCAACAAATGAACTGTAAACATGACGCAAAAAATAAAAAGCAAATTGAATTAAATTTGATTTTTACCATAAATGATGATGTTTCTGCTGAGGTCATGGTCAGGAGTTAGTGTGGCATATTGCACATCTCTAAGGAGCCTTTTAAAGATTATTTTATATTGCGTCTCCATATACTGAAGGGGTTGGTCAATCATGTAACCTGCATTCAAACAAAAAACATACCCACGACAGTTCTATAATAAATGAAAAAACCATTAAGCGATGTCAACTGCAGTTTCCCTAGCAAACCATTGATAAAAACAATAATTTAATAATAATTTAACTCTGCACTGGTTGCATGTACATCATATACACAATACTCATCACTATTCTAAAAAACTTGAGAAAACACATCTACTCTGATTTTGATGAGTAAATTTACCCATCGGTTTAAACATTATCTAGAGCTCTGTCCCCGTGGTGCCATTCCAGGGCTCAATTAGGGGAAACATGCGATTATAATTAGTGATGGGCAATCGGAAATATGTGAATATCGATTATCGGATATAATCTGATGTATAAAATATATAAATAGTCGCTTACAATCGGAAATAAAATTTTACAATGTAGAATCTTAATAAAAAAAATGTTTGCCTTCATCATAAAATTATGTGTGATTATGCTAGTTTGTACAGTTTTAAACTTTGATCAAAGATTGCATAATTGGTTAAGAAGCCATTATTTATTTATGGC
The DNA here is from genome assembly GCA_029582155.1 of Panopea generosa. Lineage (NCBI taxonomy): Eukaryota > Metazoa > Mollusca > Bivalvia > Adapedonta > Hiatellidae > Panopea > Panopea generosa. The sequence continues at coordinate 7,496,265 of CM055911.1, forward strand.
TCAATTTTTATTTTGTTGGTCTATTTATAGACTTTAAAGTCTTATCTTGTACATAATTCATGTTGTTTTATTATAGTTCTTCTAATAAAGTCTGCTGTTGTTTAATTTCACAATCGATAATCAGATTGGATGAGTATTTTTGATTAGTTACCGATTTTAATCGGTTAATCGTGACATCGCTAATTATAATAAAGATTAATTAAAAGTAATTAAAATGGAACTGATTTTGAGAATACATAAATTTCGACACCATATACATATATACATATAAGTTTTAACTGGCTCTGATGTTGATCTTTTTTATTCCTGGGTACCAGGCCCGTGTACCAGGCCCGTGTACTAAGTTTTCGCACGTTCCTTGTAACTTTTCATTGATTGCAATGTGCTCATCACTGAAACATTTTATATAAAAACATATTCTTTTATGAGAATAAAAGGACAGATTTTATTCGCTAAGATAATACAACAACATCTATATTATAAAATTGGTCCACCTATTCGGTAGAACTCGGAGATCTGACATTTTCTATTAATTTCTCGTAATCAAAAGTTTGAAGCAGTCTAAACTTACTCAAATATTCAACTTAAACTTTAAGTCATAAAATAAATCATAAAAGTAGTTCATGAAAGTATACTGAACAACAAACAAGAGGCCCAAGAGGATCTGAATCGCTCTACTTGAAACGGATGCTACATGTGTGCGACTTTTAGAGGACCTCCATGCAATGCTACATGTAAAATTTCAGGGTATTAAACTTTTAGAGAAACTTTTTTTTTAAATTCTACTTTAAATGTGCTTATAAGCCCTGTGGCGGGGGCATTAGTAGATGAATGACGCTGGTTCAAAAACATGTTCGAGATCTTGTAGTTATATAACTGCTGTGCAACTTTGGTTAAGATGTAACGAAAAATGAAGGCGCTATTGCGTCTACAACATTTTCCCTTTATTACTCTATGTAAAACAATGATCCCTGTGTTGGCCCCAAATATGACCCCAGGGACACGACTTCAACAAATCGTTTAGGGGACCCCTATTCAATGCTACATATAAAACATCTATGGTCTAGTCTTTGATCTTTCAAAGAAAATTATTTTTAAAATTTCCCTTAAAATGTGCTTATAAGCCCTGTGGCGGGGTCATTTGTGGTCGAATGATGCTGGTTCAAGAACTCGTCCGAGATCTTGTGGTTATATAACTGATGTGCAGGTTTGGTTAAGATACAATGAAAAATGAAGGTGCTATTTCATCTTTAACATTTTCCCTATATAACTCTATGTAAAATGGTGACCCCTGTGGTGGCCCTAAACTTGACATCAGGGACCTGACTTCAACAATCTTTTAGGGGAATCCCATTCAATGGTACCTGTAAAATATCTAAGGTCTAGGCCCTGAACTTTCTGAGAAAATGTTTTTAAACTTTCTCTTAAAATGTGCTTATAAGCCCTGTGTTGGGACATTTGTGGTCTAAACATGCTGGTTTAAGAACTCTTCTGAGGTTATAAACTGCTTTGCAAGTTTGGTTAAAATTCAATGAAAAATGAGATGCTATTGCGTCTACAAGAAAAAGGTAACCGGACGGATGACAGACGACGCACAATTTACCATGACATAAGCTAAAAATAAAAGGGTATCATCTTATTTTGTACATTTTTTTTTAAAATAAACAACATAAACAACTGTTAAATTTCATCAATATGTATCTGTACGAATCTCAAAGAAAACAATGAGGCCACCAGTAAAACCTGTGTTAGTGGTCATCTCTATTAAGCAATTACTTGTCTTCAACTGTGAGTGAGCAGCATTCAATATTGAATTTGACAAGAGAAAAGTTTCACTTTTTATAGATGTGCACGTGTGTTGCATGGTTGTAATTTCAACTGTGGAGGGTGTGCATCTGATAAGCCTCTATTTTTTCCTTGTAGTCTGTTAAACAAAAATCCAAAATTATCACATGAGGTACGGAATGTTCATGGAAGTATGCTGTAATAGAAAGTGACTTTAGACTATACTTGACCATATTTCACTGGTTGCTAAGAAAAAAATGCATGATGAACCTATAAATTGGGGTCAAAGGTCACTAGATGCAAAAAATTACATTTTGAATTTCACGACGTTTCTGATATACCCAAACACCAGAGGCTGCATTTGAGTATTTATTTCAATGGAATACATATATTTCTTGATTATAAATACCATAATCTCGTAAAGTTTAAGGTTATCTTTATATGGGAATTTCTAGATACCCCACCACCTCCCACCCACCAAAAAGTATACAGTATACCTTATATACCTAATACCGCGATATACCTACTACCGCAAATGCCCGTATGATAACAATCTGGGAAGACATGTGCAAACTCAAACTTCTATAAGCGTCGGCATTTGTTTGCATTTCATTTCGACAACTGTTTTTTTACTCAGCACACTTAAGTAACCTTATTACTGTTTAGTATTGATGCCATTCTTTACATGGCTGAAATATTTTTAGACTCGCGGTATTAGGTATGACCCGTATACTTTTGAAAACTGAATTTATTATGAAGGGTTTAAAATGGCTCTGATATGTTGATGTTTGTTAATGCCATTTCAAATATGATTCATTGTTGTTGTTTTTTAAATTTAAATTGTGTCTCCATTTAAATATTATTCAATATTAAATATATATGTAAAGTGAAACAAAATACCTTATATAGACATTTAAAGAGAGTAAATCAGAATGTTCTAAATTTGTAATTGCCTATAAATACTAGCTACAACCCACCCCCATCCCACGTCCCAACCAATATTTTATGCCTATGATCATGCTTATATATACTCATTGCTCCCGTATTGCCAAAAGGATATCTATTTAATCATGCCAACATAATATGTTGAAAAGGGACTTCCTAACTTGCGCCAATGTCAAACTGCAATAGATATCTCGCTAAACTTATTTTGTGACATATTAAATGAATTATGTGATTTCATTTTGATATTAGTTTGATCTGTCATGCAGGTTTACATGTTGTAAAATATGGTTCATCTTAGAAAGAGTCCGAATGACGATGTGAAGGTCATCAAGCAATATTCAAGTGCTGTCTATTTTTTAGAATAGGGATTTTGTGTCAATCCGATTTAAATATTGATTTTGACATGTTTTGGTGGATTTGATATATCAAACCATTCGTATTTTCTTTATTTATAATAAGAATATGCTTTTTATTCGTTTATAAATAATTTTTAAGACATTTATAGTTTTTTTTACTTTCGCAGTAATGTGATATTGGTCTATCTGTGTTTTGATTGACAAAATATATTAATGAAGTTATTGTAGTTAAACAAAACTTTATGTAGCAAAGAATAATTAACCTTAATTAAAATAACCAAATATATCTATACATAATACTCATTGTAACCATATAATTTTGTATATCAACCAAACTTCATGACTCGAAGTACATTTTGATACATCTTAACAATGCACAGATATATAGTGTAATATAATTTTGTTTATCAACCAAACTTCATGATTGGAAGTATATTTTGGTATATTTTAACAATGCACAGGTATATATTGTTTCGACAGTTGTCATTAATACCGCAACAACATATTATATAATAAGTTAAGTTTTGTGTTTTGCAAGTACATCACGTCACATCAACATGGCATTGTAAGAATATTAAGAGCTCGACTGTCAGAAATGGTACTCCCCTAGCGCTTGAATTCTTTAACAAAATTTTGCAAAAGCTTACTTCCCTATAAATTATTATTTTTCTTTGCATATCTTTTCTTATTTTAATGCCTAAAATGAAACATACTAAATACCAGTTTTACTAGTGAAATGTATTTCAATGAGTACCTGACATAGCGCTTGAAAATGTGTTGAAGTTGTTTACGCGCTGTTACCCCAGCGCTTACATTCCTGCCTGTGGAGAACCCTGACCTGCGTATAGACACACAGATAACTACATTGACCCACTAGTGTACAGACACATGGCTACCTACAATGACATACCTGTGGGTACAGACACACATATAACTACAATGAACTACTAGTGTACAGACACCCAGATAGCTACAATGACACGCCAGTGTACACACACACAAACCACAATGCCACACCAGTGTACAGACACCCAGATAACTACAATGACACACCAGTGTACAGACACCCAGATAACTACAATCACATATTGTTTAATAGTAACAACACAAAAAAAAATATGATATGACATTCAGGAGTGTGCTCTGTCTAGGGTATAGCAATCCTACTGCTGATGGCTTGGCACTAGCCGAAACAGAATTTTGGGTTAGGGTAGAAATTAATATTCATTATTCACAAACATATAAATAAACTGTTGGTCAGTGCATGTCAATAAATGACCTACATGAATAATAACCTAAACTATAATATAAACACTTGGCGTTTCGTATGAAAAAGCAATTACCGAGATGCTTAGTCAATCGCTTTTAAAGAAATGACAACGGACAATCTGGTAGCTCCAGGTTTTCGGCTAATATAATTATAATTACTTTCAAAGGTCAAATGATAAACAATGATGCATCTATGGTCTAGTTGGCATGCTGCTCCAAGATACACAAGTCCCCGGATCAATTCCATATGAGCTTTCGTCCAGGTTTTTTTACGCATTCCCATAGTGCCTTATTTGGGCAAGGTACTGTGAAAGCATGCAATCCTTTGGATGGGATTTAAAGCAGTGGGTGTCATACCCAGTGCACATAAAAGAACTGAACTTCTACAGTTCTATGTTAATCAGTGATTCAAATGACTGACAACCTCGCTCATAAACATTGCTTCCTACAATATTAAATCAGTAGTGCCTAATTTTATTCATAATTTGATTTTTTTTTTATTTTAACCCTAGACGATATTTCAATCTTACATTTTTGACATTGAATTTGAGTCTGTCTAAAAGTAATATAGTGATGTATGATGAGGGTCTGTTAGGATTTTTCGCATATGCCATATGGTCCATTTATTTTTTTACATATGCCATATATGCGAAATATTTTTTGCCATTTGCCATATGCCATATCTGGTTATTGATTTTTCTAAATGCTATTCGAAAATTGGATTAAAATTCTAATATTTTTTTCTATTTTGAGTCTTGATCTATTTTCAAGACTCTTTAAGATCCTTACACGATCTTAGAATAACCGCCAAAAAGCATAGCTGATTATAACTGCAGATCAGTACATGTGCACCTATACTCATATAAAAGCGTATACAAGTATCCTGGTCATACCTAATACCGCGAATCTAAAAAAAAGTTCAACATGTAAAGAATGATATCAATACTTATTGAATAAGGTTACTTAAATGTACTGAGTAAAAAACAGTTGCCGATACGAAATGCACACAAATGCCGACGCTAACGGAAGTTGCGCATGTCTTCCCCGATTGTTATTATACGGGCATTCGCGGTAATAGGTATATCGCGGTATTAGGTATACAAGGGATATGCTCTGTGACCCTATTACCGGTGTATACCAGTAACCGGTGTAATCCGTGAATTCCGAATATTTATAACGTCATGTCATTTGCATATACCAGATGTTTACAAGGTGCTGTCAAAATTTCCCGCACCCTGTCAAAGCCATAACAAGTATTTTAAGCTTTTTAAGGTCAGTGTGCCTTTTCTATTACTGAAGTTGATCTTTATCATAAAAACTTACTGTCAAAAATCATTTCCAGCTGAATATCTCCATCTTTCAACCAAATTATCTAAAAAAACTATTTTCTTCGGATGCGTTTCAAAAAAAACGCTGTCACGGTAAAAATCATCACAAAAAGTTGGTCCTTTGGAAATTTAATTGTTATATTTTTTAAGTCAATTAAAAATATGAAACATGTTTTGTCTTTTTTCATTTCAGTTTCCAACAATTGGTCAACCGCAGAAGAAGCGAAGAAACTACGATACTAGTCAGATTGTTCTTGCATTTAAGGCAGTGGAGCAAGATGGCATGTCTGTCCACAAAGCAGCAAGAGTATGTGGCGTGCCAGAAAGCGCTTTAAGAGATAAGAATTTATGCCTTCAGCCAGTTCAAAACTTCCCTAGCCATGGACCAGATCCCCTTTTCAAATGAGCAGAGGAGAATAGTCTTAATGATCATATAACTTACATGTCCAACATTGGATATGGCTATTCAAGACGAGCGTTTTTGGACATGGCTTTCGAACATGCCATTATTCTTAAAAAGAAATCTCCAGCTGATCCAACTTTTAAAGGTTCCTGGTTTCAAGGGTTCAAAAAGCGATGGCCTGATGTTCATTTAGCAAAACCGGAAAAATTACCCTTGCAAGAGCCAAGGCTACATCCAACGAGTCACTTAACAAACAGTTTAAGGACCTGGCTGACACCTGTAAGCGACTTGACCTGGAATAGTATCCAGAAAGGATTTGGAATATTGACGAGTCTGGCATCTTGATTGAACATTAACCACCCAAGGTTCTATGTTCAAAGGGAACTACTCCAAAGTCAATCACATCACCAAGAGGCAAAAATGTAACGCTTATTGATTGTGACAATGCTGCTGGATCAGGTATTCCACCATATTATATATTCTCGGGGAAACGTTGGTGTGATGATTTGCTGGAGAACACATGTCCAGGTGCAGCTGGTGAGAAGAGTGAAACTGGATGGTCTAACTCAGTAACTTTTCAAACTTTTGGAATAACCACTGTCTGAAATTTGTCAACGTTGTCAAATGACAACCCCATCTTATAATATCTGATGGACATAAATCACATGTGTATCCGACATTGACAAACTGGGGCAAAGATCATGGAATAGAGTTTTACATCCTGCGTCCACATACATCTCATGTGACTCAGCCCTTGGATGTCGCATGTTTCAGGCCTCTTAAGGTAATTTATAATACTGAGTGCCACACATACATGAGAAAAAAACAGGCCATACTGTTACAAGATATGTTGTTGGTGAGCTATCTTCAAAGGCCCACCTGAAAGCCTTTACAACCTGTAATCTTGTCAGTTCCTTCAGAAAAACTGGAATTTTTCCTCTTTGCAGATCTGAAATCGTTGACATTAAAATTATGCCTTCTACAATTTATGTTTCCAATGGTCAGAGTCAAATTCATGATGAAAGTGAGGTAAAGAACTCTAGAACGACCGTCGCTGCTGTCGAGATGAAACCTGGACTCTTCCGTGAAAAGAACACGTGCCCAGTCCTGTTGCGTGAAGTGTGTGTCGTCTACACCAGACAAAACGTGCTACACGATGACGTTGCTGGAGAACAGGACGTACGGCTGGGCGTCGTGGACGTATGCCTCGTTCAAGCAATCGATTACCTACCGTTCGGGGACTAATTCTTCTAAGGCCAGGAATACCTCTAGCCGTCAAAGTAGCAGTTCTGAGTCGTTCACGGAGATGAACGACCCGGTTGTACGTATCCTGGCGATTAGACGTTACGCGTGGACGTCCTGACCGAGGCCGGTCTTTGGTGGTCCCAAACTGTTGGTACTGTCTCCACAAGGCGTTTACAGTATTTCGGTGCACACCAAATTGTCTGGCAACGTCAGTATGACGTACACCAGCTTTAATCATGCCTACGGCGCGGTATCTGTCAGTTTCATTCAACCTTGGCATGGCGTATCAAATACGTTTTTCAAAATTATGCTGGTTTTGTGTCTTACAGGTATCAACGCTATGATTTTACACAGGTTTAGGCGACAAACGTGTTTGCGATTGACTGCTGGCCGAAAAAAAACGTGAAAACGAAGACCTTGGCCAAACAGACAAACTACCCGTGCAACTCATGCACTGACCAGTGTAAATGACCAAGAGGGATACACAACTTACCTATGTAAAGTTACAAGCTTTAATTTATAAAATTGAGCGATACATGAACATTTTACACATGCACAGTTTCTTTTTCCCGCTAGTATATATATGGGTTATAGCAAGGACTTGTATATCTCTATTTTAGTTTTAACTTATTTATTTTACCTTGATTGTGAAACAAGTTCTTACAACTTAGACAAATCACACTCGAAGTCTTCCTAGGTAGAACCAGTACAAAGCAATTGCGGGAAAAATGTCTTGCTCAAGGACACCACCCATAGCCGTAGCGGAGGATCGAACTCACGACCCTCCAATCATGGGTTCAGTGCTCTACCGCTGGACCACGCGCTCCATATCTCTATGGGTTATAGACAAATAAGAAAAGAAAACATTCTTCTGTCTTATGATATATATTTTGTAATTTGTAATATTTTATTACCCGCACCCCACCCCCACATAAACAGAATAAATTTGATTAAATCAACTTGTTTAAATGTTTGCTTTCAGACGCATGTTTTTTCGTATATATATGAGTACAGAGCTGGGATTAGTGAAATATTGCAAAAGTAAACACTCACAAGTCAATTAAAGTATGGGCGTCGAAAAATAAGAATATAAACGTTACCTATCCAAGTATTCTGTTTCTCTTTAGACTATAACGGATGTGCGTGTATTCAACACCGCGTATATTGGTGGAAAGGATTGAATGCATACAACATTTAGTGTTCTTGTAAACCGTTGATACTAAAGTCTATACACGAATATCCAGATATTTCTGCCATTTATATTGGGTTGTGATTAAATACAAAAATATTCTGCAGCTTTCATTATTTTAAATAATGTCCGTCTGAACAACATTGGGTGACAAGCTACGACTGTTTGGGTATTTATTGCTAAGTTTTCAACTAACTGATATCGTATGTACGTTTAATGATTCCAACTACTTATTGACAGTATATTAAATTGTTGTTGAAATGGGAATTGTCATAAGCTAACAGTAAAACAAGTTTCTTAAATTGTGAATGTCTAATAATGATTTTAAATAATGAATAACCTATGTATCATTCAATTTCTAACCATAGAACCGTGCTTTAAAAATTGCATTACTCAACCCACAGATCCCTGACGAAGCTATAGCAATATATTTTTTCAGTTGCAATATGGATTGATACCAATTTAGAGCTAATAAGTGTATCGTTGACCATAATTCATTAGTACTATACAGGATTATTTTCAATAGTCACGTATGCATCAAGGATTTGACATCGGCTTAACGTTGTACAAAAGTTAATATGGTAAAAACATTAGCATTGTGTACTATTGGCGCATGTAGTTATCTTTTGAAAATCAAGTTTTGCTCTTTTACTATACGTTCAACGGTTATGATAGAAGATTACCAGAGATTTATGAACACACGCTTTCGGCATGGAAGTATATAAACCTGACGTAGATATTATCATTAACTGATGAGCTCCTTAAAGTGTTTTAGGATATATTGGCAGGAGGTTGGAATGGGTGGCCGTACTGGACAACATTATGTCGATCTCATAATACACTTACAAAAGATCACTTATGAAAAAGGTAGCAGACGATTAAAAAAATTATGAAAATAACGGATATTCCAAAGTCGAAGCAATGCGGAGAAAGACAATGTCATGTGTGTGGCTGCATTATTTGCCAAAGGAAGTGTACACGAAGTGTTTAGTTTAAACACTATTTTGTTCACAGTAAACATGGTAGTCATACATTCAATTACAAGTGAAAAAGATCCATAAGAAAGCTATACTATCTTATTATCCATTTTCTACTTATAAAGTACAAGTAACACTTCTGCTACACACATAATATTAATTAAACTTTAATATTTATGAATATTTTTTTTTTGTCAAAACACAAACACAAGTATTGGTTTGTCTAATTTGAATACACACTGTGACAGGAAATGTTACGTTCTCGGAACATAATAAGTATTGCCTTTCCAATTTACCGTGTAGAGCTTCCATCACAGTGTTTCTATTCAAATCGCTGTGACGCTTGAAAGTGCGCGTCACGTGATAACTGTCAAAAAACGAATGAAAGTAGGATTGTATGTAGAACTAAGTTATTTAAGTGTTAAATGTGCAGTTTTGTGGATATTTTTTACGTTATGGACATATATAAAGTGTTTTTTTTAACAACCGTTTTTTTCTAATGATATAACATATTTTAATCAATATGAGTGTTTTGGCTTCCGCACTGAAATCGGTGCGGAAAATCCACCCATAAAAAAGCGAATGGAGTATGCACATAGAGGACGATCAAATAAAAAAATATAAAAATCGTTCGAAGACGTGCTTTGATATGCACTAGGAGCATATAGATGACCATAATGCAGTTTGAACATTTTCCTACTCAAAAGTAGAGATGTACATACAATAAGAGACTCGCAATCTTGAACTTTATTTTCTCCATATAGAAAAAAGTATGTTTGCATATGCCATAATAATGAGGTCATTTATATTTTGCAAATGCCATATGCAGGGTTTCCGCTGTCATTCGCCAAATTCGCAAATGGCGAAAAAAATAAAAAAAATGGCGAAAAAATGATTTGCCGTAAGAAGAATTTTTTATATACACGAAATTTCCCTTTCCAAAACACCTCGATCTGGCCTTAACATCAATATCACACAGCCGAAAATACAGCTTGTACACAGTACACAGTACACAGTACACAACCCACGTGTGACATGCCATATAGTAGCATGACTAGGGGAGGTAAAATGCGGCACCTTTTATCTTTATCACCTCCTCGTAAAACAATAAACATCGGTTGTACTTAGATCTTTAATGGTTGATTGAAACACCGACACGTGATGATGATTGTTTACAGTTTGTAACAAATAAATGAAATTGCGCCTTTGATTCTATTATAAATATGTCAATCAAAACTAATTATGCAGGTAAAAAAAACATTGAGGTAGCACTTTTTTAAGACGTAACTAATCAGTATAAACAATTGACCCCCGCAGTGTTTATCATACCACATGCCCGATTATGCGACTTTGGAAAACCTCTCATGCATATTCAGTTATCTATTTTTATTCCTCTAATGTGATTGGCGGATAGCTTTGAATATAAATTAACCTATTTTTAATAACCGCTCTGATTGGTCGGATATCTACGACCAAGGTACACGTTTCTTACCACCTACCCGAGCAAAGACAAAAAAATAGACGATGACGTAATTCGCGGGTGTCTCTCAATTTCTCCAGTATTAAGAGTATAAAATTATCTCCCTTTGCCAAAATGGTAACGATTTCTAAAAGCTGATTAGGTTTTTGCAGATAATTTGCGATCGATCGCGTTATGTAAAATGTCAGCGTTAGGTTTTGGTAATTTTATAAATATTTCGTAGATTTACAATTATTGGAACTGTATGTATATAAAAAAATTTCTGTGAAAACGTGAAAGTTGATATTTGAATTGAGTTTACGGTAAAGACAAATGTGGGTGGGGTATTATAGTAATACACTTATTGTTTTTTGGTTGTGTAGTTTAAGCGTATAATTTTCTTTGGCATGATTTAAATATAGTATTGAAAACAACAATTAAGATCAATTATGTGTTGTTTTTTTAATATTTGAAATATAGTTGACTAGTTGCACTTTCTAGATATTTGAAGACTATCATAGACTGCATTTATTTATCATATTGCCAAGTTCTCTTGGATAGATTGAATAGCTTTGTAGGCTTGACATTGCCATTATTGTATGTTATGACAGCAATAATAAGAAAAGAAGAGAAAGATATTTAAAAAAATGTTTTAAATATACTGAATCGACAGAACAGAAATGATAGTCAATAAAGAACAAAGATTAAATACAACATAATAAGTTGGGCATACTGATAGATACATAGTCAGTTCTCCTGCAATTCTTTCACTTCTCCTGGTCTTATTCAAACTCTAAAACTTGTGATTTAGACATGCATAATGTTAAGGGGAGCTAACCCTACATATAATTAACACATTTAAGTCTTATGTTAACAAATTTCATATTATACTGCAAGGAGTTTTGGTAATAAAAATCTGGGCATGTGAACCGCTGATCATTTTTGTATGTGAACAATGATGAAATAATAAGAATAAAAGAATGGAAAATGTTTTACGGTTTTTGTTTATTTATTTACAATTGTGTAATTCATCCATACTCTTTATAATAAGCTATAAAATCACAAAATTCAGTCAAAGACATAACACACCATAAAAGTGCTAGATATGCTTAAAATAGTGTATATCAATACAGCTAAACAAAAAATGGCGGACGAGAGGGGGGAAACCCTCCCCCACGCATACTTTGTTTTTTTTTTCGTTTTATGGTGGCCAAAAAAAAAATGGGGCCAGTGGAAACCCTGCATATGGGTACCCCCACCCCCCACCCCCTAACAGACCCTCTTTAATGAATTGTAATGGACAAAGCGTTATTCGTGAGAAATATTTTTTTCAAACAAAATAATATTGAGCTATCAACTAATTTATGATTTCATTGCTCTATATCATTTTTTCACCTGACTTATTTCAATAGTTATCATTTAAAATTATTGTTTGTAGCTACCTCAAATGTTACAAACGTTTCCGAAAGGGATCGCCATTTTGTCAGTTCAGCCGAAGTATTTCTATAAACATGTTTTGATTGGTCAATACGGACACCTCAGAATCAATCGGAACATCGCTCGGCAATTTCCGTAAACGTTCGAATGTTCCAATTGAGCCGAGTATTTGCGGAAAATTTGAACTCGATGAAGTTAATGTTGAAGACAATGTCTAAACAACTGTCATTTATTTCAGACTATTCACATTTCTAACAGTGAAGAAAAATACTGAGAGAAGAGAGATGTGGAAACAGTTGATTGGAAGAAAAAAAGCTGTGGTCACCATCAAAGGATTCTCGGGTGTGTGGTGAGCACTGTGCGAAAGTGAGCCGACATTATAGAATCCTTTGCCAGTATTCAAACTTGGGTACGACGCGTATGAAAATCAAGAAAGGTGAATTCAGTTTTTTTCATCCCGAAATGAATAAGCGGTATCCCATTGTCATGGAGATGTAGCAGAAAACCTCTCGAATCAGCAAACAGAAGACCCACCTGTAGAAAATTTATCTTATGACAAGCAAGACCTACCATGGTATGTGTGGCTGTTGTGTCTCATCATGGGTCTTGTTCAGAGTCACATTTATCATCAAAAGAAAATTGCTTCTATTGCAAAGCAAGTAGCTGAACTTAAGTTACAGATAAAAAATCTTAAATTAAAGAAATATGTGGAAAATTTATTAAAGACAGATGAAGATGTCAATTTTCACACTGGATTGATCACTATAACCACGTTCAACAAGCTGCATGATTTTATTGCACCACTTGTCAACAGGTGCTGGACTTGAGTTAGTTCTTTGGCAAAGAATGTATTAAGTAGCTTTAGTAAAATACCACATTGGTTTGGACCAGATAGAACTAGAGCTATCACTGAAGGTGATGAATACCCCCGAACACCGCCATGACAGAAAATGGTTTACCATTGTATGAAGTTTTATTAAATTATATCCAATAGTTTTAAAGTTATGCTCCAGACAATGGAAATATATCAAAGGGCAATAACTCTGTAATTAGCAAGAATATAGTTATGTTTCTTGTACACTGCACTTCCTCTCATTATATTCTATCATTGTATGAAGCTTGATGAAATTCCATCAGGTACTTTTCAAGTTATGCTCTGGACAAGGGAAATATATCAAAGGGCAATAACTCTGTAATTAGCAAGAATAAAGTTATGTTTCCTGTACACTGCACTTCCTCTCATTATATTCTACCATTGTATGAAGCTTGATGAAATTACATCCGGTACTTTTCAAGTTATGCTCCGGACAAGAAAAATTATCAAAGGGCATTAACTCTGTAATTAGCAAGAATAGAGTTATGTTTCTTGTACACTGCACTTCCTCTCATTATATTCTACCATTGTATGACGTTTGATGAAATTCCATCCAGTACTTTTCAAGTGATGCTCCGTACAAGGAAAATTGCAACAGACAGACCGACCGACAGACCGACCACAGGGTGACTCCAATATACCCCCTCAAACTTCGTTTGTCGGGGGTATAAAAATAACATAAAAGTGTGAATATTTGTTGATACTGATGAAGTTACGATTGGGACTACTAAACGGAGAGCTTTCTAAACGATTCAGTATATCAGAAACACTGTGTTCAAGAATATTCTTTGCCTGGCTTTGAGCCAGTTCTTCTGTGTTAAGAAGCCTCATATTTACTCCCAACGAAGAAATGTCAATTGCCACTAAACCAGAGAGGTTCAGAGTTTTGTCTGACCTGCATTCGATTTATAGATTGTACTGAACTGTTTATAGAAACACCAAAGTGCCACTTGGAATGACTACAAGCATCACAACACGGTGAAATTGTTGATTTGTTGCTCGCCTATTAGTTTGATTACTTATGTTTCTCCTGCTTATATTGGTCGCATTTCTGTCAAAGCGTTGGCTCTTGATTGTGGCTATTTGGACAAAATGCCACCATACAGTCTGATAATGGCCGATAAAGGATTCAACATATCTGAAGAGTGCACTGCTAATAACATCTCATTGTATGTACCACCTGGTAAAAGAAAACAGTCGCAGATGACAAGTGCTTCAGTGAGAAAAACTAAGAGAATAGCAAACCATAGAATTTTAACTGAACAAGTTCTCAGACGTATTAAAACATTTAGAATATTAGCTAAACATTTAGAATATTAGCTAATGAAATTCCGCTTTCCTTGATATCGCATGTGGACCATAGAACTGTAGTTTGTGGCGCTTTATGCAACTTGAAAGAGCCTATATATAAGACATAATTATGAAAACTAAAACTTTGTCATTTGCAATAGTTTGTTCTACCCGACTGAAAACTGCCATGAACTTATTTTATAGGGTTGAAAAATCAAGATATATATATCCCTTGTATACCTAATACTGCGATATACCTATTACCGTGAATGTTTGTTTAATAACAATATCCTAGACATGCGCAAAGCTCCAACTCGGCACACTCTATTTAAGTTTTATTACTGTTTATTATTGATGCATGCCATTATTATGCCATGGGTCATAAACTTTTAGTCTCATGGTAATATGTATGACCAGTATATATATATTACTTATTTATTAAAATATATTAATAATTACATCATATTCTGTACTGTCTTCTTTTATAAGCACAGACCTACAATGTGAACCATCTCTGGAGATATTAATTTTATATTAATCACTCTTGATTGCATGGCTGAATGTATTATTGTGGGATTTTTCTGGAGGATTGATTGAATATTTAGCGTCATTTTTATGTCATCGAGGGCTAACAGACAATCAGTTAACCTAACCACTGTTTCCTGGTATTAACCAGTACTCCAGCACACCCCATCTTTGCAAGTAACTGATAACTTTCCCACTTGAATCAGTGGTGAGAGACGAATGATAATGAGACACAATGTCGTATATCAATCATATCCTGGAGGAAGCCAACTTAAAAGAAAACTTGATTCAAGCGTCAAATATTACGTTAGATATCAATTCACAATGCTGTGACAGGGGATTTGAACCTGGATGGCATATATGTGATAAGCGACTGTTCTACCATATGGAGCTTGAATATTACCCAATTCTTACTTTGAATAATTTAGAAGTTTTGTATGTTATGTTTTACTAAATTCGGATCTGGTCAACTCAGTCGGTAGCGGATTTGACTATCATTAAATACATGGGTCTAAGTTTGCATCCCAACCGGGTCAGGCCATACTTAAAAATGTCAGTAACGTGAATGACTATCAATCCGATGGTCCTGAGTTCGAATCCCGACTGGCAATAGTCTCTATGACGGTCAATATACAACATCGTTTCTCATTCGTCTCTCACCACTGATTAAAGTGGTAAAGTTGTTGATGGTAAAGTGGAGATGGCGTGTGCTAGAGTATTGATGAACCTTTATAGAAAACTGTAGTAAGGTTAACCGATCATTTGTTAGCCTTTGACGGCATATAATGATGCTAAATATTCAACCAATCAATCATTGGCGGACAGTCCAGGTCACCATGATGATTAATATATGACATTGCATATTATTGCCATTTGTCTCTCATCACTGATTCAAGTGGGAAAGTTAATATTTACAAACTTGCAGAGATGTGTGTGTGTCAGAGTATTGATTAAGCATCCAGGACGCCAGGAAAGAGTGGTTTGAATAAATGATTGTCTGGTAGCCCTCAATGGCCTAAAAATTATGCGAAATATTCAAAGTTAAATTTGAAAGTAAAGATGAAACAAAACATGGTTTAATGTAAAAAATGCTTTTAATTTAAGGCAAATAAATTTATTTCAAAACAACAAAATAAATAACAGCGGTTTTCATAAATAATTATGTACGCAGTTAAAACATATGACACTGGATTCCAGAGATTGTTATGTTTTATGAATTGCTGTCTAGCAAGGATTCATAAATATAATTTTCTAAGATGTCGCGTACAACTGATTCTTTAGAGTAAATTATATGATTTTCATCACATTTCACGCCACAATTTCCACACAGGAAAACTGGTTTTTGTGATAACTTACATCTACGTCTGTTATGTTCTGTGATTTCATTTTCAGTTAAAACTTTCAATGGTTGACAAGCTTTACTTTTTTCATGAACGTTTGTTGCTTCAGGCATTCGATATGTAGACGCTGTGGCACTCTGATTGTTTGTATTGGTGTTACCGGTACTGCCGTTATCTGAAGAGGCCTCTTTCAATGTACTGCAGTTTTTTTCTGGGCAGTATTAGATTTATAATTTCTTTAATTACATATATTTGTCTCAAAACCATGAGATTTTTTCCAATGCTGACTCCCAGAAATCTTTGTCAAACATTACTCTTAATGTGACATGTCCATGAAATGTTAAAATAAATAAATAGCAGTAACTTCTTTGCATCACTGCTATCTGTCTCTGCATCTGATAATAATAGGGGTGTGAATGTTTGATACAAAGAACACTATCTTCTGAAGAAATATATGGTACATTATCAACACTTGGTTTCTGGTCCTTTAATGTTTCTGGGTATTTTATTTCACAAAGACCTTAACCACAGCACTAACATTCAACATCGAGGTCTGCACTAACAGCAATAAATGCCACATATTAAATGGGAACAAAAAATAAATAACATAAACCGGAAAACTCTACAAAATATACCTATCAAATCTTTAATAAATACAAAATTAAGGGCGTTTCAATATAAATATTTGATGAGAATAATCCCAAACAACAAATTTCTAAATGTAATATTAACAAGAGGCCCAAGTGGGCCTGAGGACGCTCTACTGACTCATAGTGGCCATAGCACTTTTTGAAATTCTCCTATGCAATAGAAATATCGGGGCAGGGGCATTTTTAACCCTAGGGACACGATTTGAACAAATCTAACAGTACTATAGTTGGTCATCATTACTACATAATCATTTTGAAAATATGCTGGGCCATTCATGATAAGAAGATTTTGTAAGTTTTGGGCTATTTTTTGTAACGGCGGACATCTTGAATTTCAGATCGAAAAAAAAAATCGTCTGTAAAGTCTTCTATGCAACAGAAACATGCATGTAAAGTTTCAGTTTAACTGGCCTTGTGGTTTCAGAATAGATGAAAGAAAAAGAGAATTTTCTGTTTTTCCCATAGTATCCCTATGTAAAATTCTAAGTCCCCTTACAGGACCCCTATAAATTTTAGTCCCTAAATTCTTATCTGCAATCAAACCCCTACACTTAGGGATAATTTATGCAAAATATGAACAAATCTGACATACCAGTTGTTAAGAAAACGATTTTAATAAATCCAAATTTGTACCCTTTTGGGGCCCCTTCTGACTCATTAAGACAGAA
The DNA here is from genome assembly GCA_029582155.1 of Panopea generosa. NCBI lineage: Eukaryota > Metazoa > Mollusca > Bivalvia > Adapedonta > Hiatellidae > Panopea > Panopea generosa. Next base: position 7,514,005 of record CM055911.1, read on the forward strand.
GAACCCATTCATTTTTACAAATGTGAACCTCCTTCACCAAACAATGCTTCTGTGAAGATATAGGCGAAATCATTTCCATTTAAAAAAAAAAAAAAAAAATTATAATGACATGTGTTCCCTAATTGAACCCTCGTGGCGGGGTCATTTTTAACCCGAGGGACACGATTTGAACAAATCTAACAATACTATAGTTGGTCATCGTTACTACATAAACATTTTGAAAATCTGTTGGGCCGTTCATGAGAAGAAGATTTTTTAAGTTTTGGACTATTTTTAGTAAAGCTGGCCATCTTGAATTTCAGATCGATAAAAAAAATCTTCTGTACAGTCTCCTATGCAACAGAAACATGCACGTGAAGTTTCAGTTTAATTGGCATAGTGGTTTCAGAATAGATGAAAGAAAAAGAGAATTTTCTGTTTTCCCATAGTATCCCTATGTAAAATTCTAAGTCCCCTTACAGGGCCCCTTTAAATTTTAGCTTCTAGATTCTTATCTGCAATCAAACCCCTACACTGAAGGATAATTTATGCAAAATATGAACAAATGTGACATACCGGTTGTGAAGAAAACGATTTTAGTAAATCCAAATTTGTACCCTTTTGGGGCCCCTCATTTTAAGAAAGATTTTAAGAAGATGTTTTGGACTATTTTTAGTAACGGCGGCCATCTTGAATTTCAGATCGATAAAAAAAATCTTCTGTATAGTCTCCTATGCAACAGAAACATGCATGTGATGTTTCAGTTTAATTGGCCTAGTGGTTTCAGAGAAAGTGCTGCTAACAGACGACAGACGACAGACAACGCGCCATCGCATAAGCACTTCTGGCCTTTGGCCAGTAGAGCTAATAATACAAGCTTGTGTGATTTTTGTAACATGCATGAAGAATTAAATAAACACTTGTTTTGGGAATGTCACATTTCGAGAAGTTTTTGGACAGAAATTCAAATGTTTTTAAACGAAAAACAAATACATTTGAATTATTCAATGGTCTCCTTCGGATATGTGGACCAGAGTAGCTACACTAACTTATTAAATTGTATATTGATATACGCAAAATACTTAATTTTTAAAAACAAATATGTAAACACAATACCGAATTTTTACAATTTTAAAAAATATTTAAAATACCATGAAAACCTTGAAAGATTAATTGCCCTGACAAAAGACAAAATTACACAACATGACAACAAATGGAATAAACTTCAACTTTTCTAATAAAAAATGTTAATTTATAAAGTGACAAAGGGAAGTAATTTACCTTTCTTTTTAAAAAAAAATCTTCTTCAATTTCATATTCTCTTTTCTCCGACCTATTCTGTCAAAATCCTAAACTTTATTTCTGATATAACATTCATAAACAAATATATATTAAGATTGCATTATGAATGTAATAATAAATTGTATGTGAATGTACTACGGAAATAAAAAAATTGAAAAACAAAAAATAAATGTTTTTGACTGATGAACAACAAGGCCAGAGTCCTTAGATTTAAATCGGTGTATTTTTTCAAGGTGTGTGCATATGCCTTTTTTGCGTGTGGTTCCAGCGATATACCATATTTCATAGGATTTTGTTTTCACAACTTTTGTGTAACCAATCACAGTTGTAGTAAGGTTATCAGGATTGGTTCTTTCATAAGCTCTTAGCGTATTTACTCGACTACATACTCTGTGGAAGTTACTCACTGTAATTCTTCCTTTACGTTGTTCTTTCCACATATTGCACTGTGCCTGGTCTACTGTTGCTGTTTGAAAAGCTTCAGCCTCTTTTTGTGACAAAGTAATTTTCTCTAAAAACTCATTTTTGAGCTCTTCATCAGTGGACACAGTTTTGTCTAGTTTTGCAGCTACCTGCAGTAATGATGGTGGGCATTCAACTGTTTTATCTTTGTATCGTCTCTTTTCCATCATCTAAGATAAACATGAATTTGGATTGTTGTTGCGCAAAGATTTATACAAATCTGATCTGATTTTGCTCACATCTTTAACATTGTTCGATTGTTTTTTGGACAGCTGTGTAAAGCACTGTTCTTTTGTTTTTTCTGTTTTTCTTCGGCAACATTATTCATGTTTGTTTAATGAGATTTTCTACAGGCTCCCTCTGATACCTTTAATGGTTTGATTGTGGTTTTGATTTTTGATGGAAAGTTCCATTCACATTGTTTACTTGTACATGCCGGTTTGGTTATTCCTGTTTTAACGGCATGTTCGATTCGAAATAAAACACCAACTACCGGTATGTGGCTGCAACATCCAAGCATGCCAGTAGTGCATGAACAATAACCAGTCACAATTTCACCACCTCACACAGATTTACCGTCTTTCCTTACAACAATCCACACATTATATGCTTCGTTGTTAACAGCTTGGGAAGGTGTTACTCTTGATTTCAATATGCACACAGGGCTGTTTGAACTGATTTGATGGAAAGAAATCTCCTTTACCCATTCACAAGAAAAACAACTATATGCTTTACCTTCTTTGTATTCATTCATCAACCGATGCACTTTCTCTTTTGGGGTTTGACTGTTGAGATAGAAAGCAATATCAGTAATATATATTGAAGGCCATTTAGTCACAGCTGTCTTTTCACCAATCCATCCATCTTTCAAAGAAAGGGGATCTGGAATGATCATCTCTCCAACCACAAGCTTCTGTTTGTACTCTGCCAGTAATCAGAGTTCTGCATGTTCAGCGCTTGAATAAACAGGGATATTTTCTTCCAAGGCACAAAATGCTCTGAAAACAAAAGCAAAGCAAAAACTATTATAGATCTATTATTAATATAAGAATGCAATATAATAATCATAAAAAATATTAACGTCAGTTCAAGATGAAACTTATGCGGGTGTAGTAACAGACAATATTCTCATTGGCATTACGCCGATGAATAAAAAAACGAAGATATGTGTGTGGGGTAACAGATCATTTTCATCAGCGCAATGTGTTGGTTTAAATCGTTATTACACAGGATTTTTTACTTCTACAAAATTAAAATGGGTTTAATAATACAATGATCATATAAATGAATTCTCGTGTTAACAACTGCTTCTTTTTCGTTAAACTTATTGACTGAAATTTTGCTGCACCAAGCGAAATGCAACTTTTTGTTTATCTTGCCTCGCGGCTATTTCCTCAAAGTTTCTGTGTATTTTCTTTTTCCGAAGTAACAAAAACACCCTTAACGCATGTGGCGACTATATCTTAAACTTTTCCAACGTCATATCACTTAAATCTGCCATTATTATCACATTTATCGAACAGTAACTTTTGGTCTTACAGCATCTTTTTAACATAAAATAATCAATATGGCGGAGATTGATAATTTTTACTCGTACATACGGGTTCTTCGATAGTAAATGGCAGCATTGCTGAAACTGTCAATCGGTGTATTGATGTATACATGCCATACCTTCTTGATGATGGCTTCCAATCTGGCCTCGAAACTAGCCTGGCCAGATATTTCCTGCAGAGTTTCAGCGTGTCTGAAACCACCAATATCCTGAAGATTCCCCAGGGTGAGCGGATCCTCAGCAGTGAATTTGTACTCCAGTGTATTCTCTATCACCTCCCAGTTAGCTGTTTGAGTGTTGGATTACGCAAATCTGCGATCACTTGCAGCTGCAATGGAAAGATCAAACTTGAACATATATGTGTGTCGTATATAGCTAATAGATGAGTTCAACAAAAATCAGTTAAGACTGTCACAGGCTTGGTTACATGCCCTCAATTTATTAAAAAAATCATTTTTCATCTTATTTATCAAACAGTAGTTTTATTTTCTATCGGATTTTAATTCAACATGGAGAAGTTTATTACCATACATGCAATCAAGTTTTGTAGCAAACAAAAAAACAAAAACAAATTCAGAGTTAATAAATTTACTAAAGAACCTGGAAAGTTTGCCTCTTAATTTACAAATTATATGAAAATGTTATATCAGAATTTTTGTATATACTACATCATAATTTGCATCTTTTACATCTGATTTTTGTTAAACTTAAAAATTATGAAAAAATAACCCCTAAAAATGTTTTTAAGCAAACTGACAGACATGTAATACACTATGATGGATTTTTTTACATTTACATTTGCTTCAGCTAGAAAAAACAAACACACACTTACACTTTCTCTCATCATTTCTACTTTCTCCTTCAGTTTTGGTACAACACACGTCCTTACATTTTCTCTCATCAGTTCTACTTTCTCCTTCAGTTTTGGTACAATACATACTTATTCTTTCTCTCATCAGTTCTACTTTCTCCTTCAGTTTTGGTACAACACATACTAACTCTTTTTCTCATCAGTTCTTCTTTCTCCTTCAGTTTTGGTGTAACACACCTTACTCTTTCTTTCATCAGTTCTTCTTTCTCCTTCAGTTTTGGTACAACTTATACTAACTCTTTCTCTCAGCAGTTCTTCTTTCTCCAGTTTTGATACATCACATACTAACTCTTTCTCTCATCAGTTCTTCTTTCTCCAGTTTTGGTACAACACATACTAACTCTTTCTCTCATCAGTTCTTCTTTCTCCTTCAGTTTTTGTACAACATGCTTACTCTTTCTCTCATCAGTTCTACTTTCTACTTCAGTTTTGGTACAACATGCTTACTCTTTCTCTCATCAGGTTTACTTTCTCCTTCAGCTTTCGTACAACATGCTCACTCTTTCTCTCATCAGTTCTTCTTTTTTCTTACTTCAGTTCTGGTACAAATGCTTACTCTTTCTCTCATCAGTTCTACTTTCTCCTTCAGTTTTGGTACAACATGATTACTCTTTCTCTCATCAGTTCTTCTTTCTCCCTACTTTAGTTTTGGTACAACAAACTTACTCTTTCTCTCATCAGTTCTTCTTTCTCCTTCAGTTTTGGTACAACACATACTTACTGTTTCTCTCATCAGTTCTACTTTCTCCTTCAGTTTTGGTACAACATGCTTACTCTTTCTCTCATCAGTTCTATTTCTTTCTCCTTACTTCAGTTTTGGTACAACATACTTACTCTTTCTCTCATCAGTTTTTCTTTCTCCTTTAGTTTTGGTACAACACAAACTTACTCTTTCTCTCATCAGTTCTACTTTCTCTTTCAGTTTTGGTACAATATGCATACTCTTTCTCTCATCAGTTCTTCTTTCTCCTTCATTTTTGGTACAACACATACCAACTCTTTCTCTCATCAGTTCTTCTTTCTCCTTCAGTTTTGGTACAACACATACTTACTTTTCTCTCAACAGTTTTTCTTTCTCCAGTTTTGATACATCACATACTAACTCTTTCTCTCATCAGCTCTTCTTTCTCCAGTTTTGGTACAACACATACTAACTCTTTCTCTCATCAGGTCTTCTTTCCCCTTTAGTTTTGGTACAACACATACTTACTCTTTCTCTCATCAGTTCTACTTTCTCCTTCAGTTTTGGTACAATATGCATACTCTTTCTCTCATCAGTTCTTCTTTTTCTTCAGTTTTGGTACAACACATACTTACTCTTTCTCTCATCAGTTCTTCTTTCTCCTTCAGTTTTGGTACAACACATACTTACTCTTTCTCTCATCAGTTCTACTTTCTCCTTCAGTTTTGGTACAACATACTTGCTCTTTCTCTCATCAGTTCTTCTTTTTTCTTCAATTTTGGTACAATACATACTTACTCTTTCTCTCATCAGTTCTACTTTCTCCTTCAGTTTTGGTACAACACATACTTACTCTTTCTCTCATCAGTTCTTCTTTCTTCTTCAGTTTTGGTACAATATGCTTACTCTTTCTCTTATCAGTTCTTCTTTCTCCTTTAGTTTTGGTACAACACATACTTACTCTTTCTCTCATCAGTTCTACTTTCTCCTTCAGTTTTGGTACAATATGCATACTCTTTCTCTCATCAGTTCTTCTTTCTCCTTCAGTTTTGGTACAACACATACTTACTCTTTCTCTCATCAGTTCTTCTTTTTCCTTCGTTTTTGGTACAACACATACTTACTCTTTCTCTCATCAGTTCTACTTTCTCCTTCAGTTTTGGTACAATATGCATACTCTTTCTCTCATCAGTTCTTCTTTCTCCTTCAGTTTTGGTACAACACATACTTACTTTTTCTCTCATCAGTTTTGGTACAACACATACTTACTCTTTCTCTCATCAGTTCTACTTTCTTGTTCAGTTTTGGTACAATATACTTGCTCTTTCTCTCATCAGTTCTTCTTTTTCCTTCAGTTTTGGTACAACACATACTTACTCTTTCTCTCATCAGTTCTACTTTCTCCTTCAGTTTCGGTACAACACATACTTACTCTTTCTCTCATCAGTTCTTCTTTCTTTTTCAGTTTCGGTACAACATGCTTACTCTTTCTCTCATCAGTTCTTCTTTCTCCTTTAGTTTTGGTACAACACATACTAACTCTTTCTCTCATAAGTTCTACTTTCTCCTTCAGTTTTGGTACAATATGCATACTCTTTCTTTCATCAGTTCTTCTTTTTCCTTCAGTTTTGGTACAACACATACTAACTCCTTCTCTCATCAGTTCTTCTTTCTCCTTCAGTTTTGGTATAACACATACTTACTCTTTCTCTCATCAGTTCTACTTTCTCCTTCAGTTTTGGTACAACATACTTGCTCTTTCTCTCATCAGTTCTTCTTTTTCCTTCAGTTTTGGTACAACACATACTTACTCTTTCTCTCATCAATTCTACTATCTCCTTCAGTTTTGGTACAACACATACTAACTCTTTCTCTCATCAGTTCTTATTTCTCCTTCTGCTTTGGTACACCATACTTACTCTTTCTCTCATCAGTTCTTCTTTCTCCTTCAATTTTTAATTGTATAAATAAACATTAATGATATTGAAACAAGTCTGATGATATCGAAAATAATTTTGTCAAATTTTAAGACTTCACAAGAGTATGTCCCTTTTTAAAATAAAAATTGCGGCATGGTCTAGTGGTAGAGTGTCTGCCTAGCATGTGGAAGGTCATGGGTTCGATACCCGGCCGGGTCATACAAAAGACTTTAAAAACGGTACTAGAAGCTTCCTTGCTTGACGCTCAGCATTTAGAGGAGTGTTCTCTGTCTAGTCAGCCTGGTGTCAGTATAATGTGACTGGGTGGGGTATCATACCATGTGTCTGCGGCATGATACTCCAGTGTGACAGCGCTCAAAATACTGTCTCAAGCAGACACCGTCGTGATATGACTGAAAAATTGTTGAAAGCGATGCTAAACACCAAATAACATTAAAAAAAAAAAATTCAGTGAAGGCATTATTTTAACCTCATGAAGTATCTTTTAAAATACAAACATAGCTTATTCTATAGAATTTTTCAAGCACTTTTCAAGCACTAAATCTAAGTTCAAGCATTTTTCAAGGTGTGTGGGACCCTGCTTTACCTGTGTCCAGTTACCCAAAAGTATGTTCCATTCATCGATGGCATTCTTTAAACTTTGATTCGACATGGGCTTCTTCCAGCGCGTCAAACTTCGTCACCTCAACCTGCTAATTATGAACTAAGTAGTATTAATTCAGATTTTTATTCAGTAAAATTATCACTAACCGGTAGTCACTGCATGTACCTTCATAAAGCTAAAAACATTTTTTTATATGAAATTAATATTTGTACTCCTGTTGTATTTTTGCATAAAACATCTTAAATGCAAGCCAGTTTAAACATACTTGTTTTTCATTGATTGTGAAACAAATTCTTACATTTTATAAATACAAATCATGCTCAAAGTCTTCCTAGGCAGAACCAGTACTAAGCATAGCCAGTAAAAGGGGTCTTGTTCAAGAACACCCACCAAACATAGCCCTGGCAGAGGATTGAACACACACCCTCCCTATCCTAACATAGTCTTGGTGGAGGATTGAACCCACACCCTCCCTATCCTAACATAGTCTTGGTGGAGGATTGAACCCACACCCTCCCTATCCTAACATAGTCTTGGTGGAGGATTGGACCAACAGCCACCTTGTCCTATCACAGCCGTGGCGAAGGATTGAATCCACAGCCACCCTATCCTAACACAGCCATGGCAGAGGATTGAACCCACAGCCACCCTATCCTTGGTTTGATGCATATCATTGTATCAATATATTACATTATAATACAAAACTTTTTGTGTACAGGTAAAAATTGATTTTAAATTCATCAATATATTCCATTGTCGATCATGCAATTATATAGTACAGCACATTTAAATACAAGCTACTATATCTGATTACAAAACTTTATGATTCAGTTGTTTCTCAATAAATGTTAAACATATGAAATATGTAACCAAATATCTTTTAACAATATCAACAAAATTTGAATTTAATTCAATGCTTTAAACAACAAATATACTGAAGCAAATTTTAAAAATCAATGTTCACATTATATACTTTATAAAGTATTGTCAATAATTTCTAAAATATTTTAAAACAGCTAAAGCTTCCAAAACAATGTAACATTTATGTAATTCTTTCAAATTGGTAAAATATGACAGATGAAACAAAATATAGTTGTTAAGAATTTTGTGTGCATTCAAAAAAGAAACTACATGTATTTTTTAATTAGAAAAAAAGAAACTACATGTATTTCTAAATTAGAAAAAAGAAACTACATGTATTTCTAAATAATAATTTCTATTTTATTTTATTCTTCAATTTTTTGTTTTATTTTAATGGATATAATGTCATTTTCAACACATTTCAGGTTATATAATTATTGCCAAAAAAGTCGTTGCTTTGAGGATGTATTTGGTTGCCAAAAAAGATTTTAGTAGGAAAGAAATAATCCCCAGAACTAAACACTGTTAATTGCATGAATATCTTCACGGTTATGTAAACAGATTTCTTTTGTCGCTTTCTGGTTTCCTGTCGTTTGTTGCAGCTAGCTAGATTTAAGAAGCATTGGCATATTTAGATTGAGGAACACGAGTTCCGATCCCCCACCCCCTGTCATTTTCCCCACCTCCGTCTCTGAAAATTTCCAGAATATTGAGAAAAAAGGTACCTACTTCAGTGAAAAACATACCCGCTGTAAGTTAAGGATTGATCAGATTTACAGAAATAGACCCTGCCTGATGAAGTTCTAGATCCACCTATCAGTTGGGGGTGGGGGGAATGTCTCAAAGTTCAACTGACAGTACCTTGAAATTCTTCTGGTAAGAATTATATGTGAATGCCCGATGTTGTAACTCGTCCATCTGTGTGAGCTGTTTCTTCAGGATTGACTTGACCTTCTCCATGTCAGCATTAGCATCCAGAATGATGGGATTCTGGATGGGAAAATAATTTATCTTGTAATTGAACTGAATGGTATACAGAATATCAGTTGAAATTCTCTTGTTATTTAACTGAATGACATACAGTAAAACAATTGAATTTCCTTGTAATTGGATTGAATGACATAAAGAAAAAAAAAATTGAATTCATCTTGTTATTTAACTGAATGATATACAGAAATTTTGCATTTAAACCATCAGCATGCAATGTTGGTAAATTGTGTATCCAAAAAGGATTCTACATAATCAACGATCTAACCCGTCATGTGCAAAATGAAATAGTTTATTTAAATGAAAAATCTTCATAAATTTATTGTCATAACAAAGTTTCCATGGTTACCTGTGCCTCCTATTTGACTTCCTTGACCTCATTTGACAGTTCTGCGATGTCCTTGTCAAGGTGGCTGCAGAACTTGTCGGTGTTGGCGTCTCGCTCTGGCAGTGCCTTGTAAATGGCTCTTCACAATTGTGATACTCCAAGTGTCTGTCAAAAATTAAAACAACATAATCATCAATATACTACATAATTTCCAATACACAACAAGTTCTTATGTACAAAGAAGTTCTAATGTACAAAGAAGTTCTAATGTACAAATAAGCACCAACATGTAACATAAGCACCAACGTACAACATAAGCATTAATATACAGTCGAATCTCATTATCTCGATATTGGAGGGACTACCAAAAAAACTCGATATATCCAAATATCGACATACATGTAGATTTCGTCTCAAAATCAATATTTATTGTCGTACATTGATTGTCCATCAATATTTCAGATGTAAAACAAATAAGGTCTTAGTGGATAGCGTTATTGGTCGCTCAATTTAGCAATCCCGGTTCAATCCCTTTTTAGGTCTGATGACCTCTCAGAAACAAGACTTACGACTAGTTCTACACAGAAGATGGCATTTACCAAGCCTATGAGATGGCGTCTACCCAGCCCAGGAGATGACTTCTACCCAGCCCAGGAAATGGCTTCTACCCAGCCCAGGAAATTGCGTCTACCTAGCTCAGGAGATGGCTTCTACCCAGCCCAGGAGATTGCTTCTGCCCAGTCAAGGAGATGGCTTCTACCCAGCCCAGAATATTGCTTCTGCCCAGCCCAGGAAATGGCTTCTACCCAGCCCAGGAAATGGCTTCTACCCAGCCCAGGAAATGGCTTCTACCCAGCCCAGGAAATGGCTTCTACCCAGACCAGGAGATGGCTTCTACCCAGCCCAGGAAATGGCGTCTACCCAGCCCAGGAAATGGCTTCTACCCAGCCCAGGAAATGGCGTCTACCCAGCTCAGGAAATGGCTTCTGCCCAGCCCAGGAAATGGCTTCTACCCAGCCCAGAAGATGGCTTCTACCCAGCCCAGGAAATGGCGTCTACCCAGCCCAGGAAATGGCTTCTACCAAGCCCAGGAAATTGCGTCTACCCAGCCCAGGAGATTGCTTCTGCCCAGACCAGGAAATGGCTTCTACCCAGCCCAGGAAATGGCGTCTACCCAGCCCAAGAAATGGCTTCTACCAAGCCCAGGAAATTGCGTCTACCCAGCTCAGGAGATGGCTTCTACCCAGCCCAGGAGATGGCTTCTACCCAGCCCAGGAGATTGCTTCTGCCCAGCCCAGGAAATGGCTTCTACCAGGAAATAGACTTTAAGAAGATACAGAGTTACTATAGGTGAACTATCACAGTGTGTTAACTCTAATTAACATTATCATTAGCCCACTTACCTGATATACGGCAAAGTCCTTGGGTGGGGTCGGCACTGTAAACATTTCTACTTCTATTCTAACTCATACATGTCCTTTACGACCATCGACTCCTTCTCCAGTCAGATGAATCATTTTCAGTTCATGTGTCCTGTGAAATTCTGAGAACTTTTGTCCTCACTGTAAAATGGTTTTCCTTGATGGTATAAATAACGCTATACATACATCAGTTTTTATTGGTAATTGAATGACCTCAATGTCTCAAGATACATGTAACAGCATCTTACCACAATTAATTAATGTTGTTTAAAGGGTGTCTGCATCTTGTCCAAACTAGAACAGACATGTATCATATAAAGTTATAAAATATACATATGAAAAATGGTCGTTGTTGTATTTGCCGTGTTTGCAGATGTTCCGACAAGCCAGAAATTAGCTGTGCATTTTGTTTAAGAAAGCCGAGTTATAAGGGTAGCAAAGAGTGATGAATAAATAGAGGATCTTACATGAGTGCTGATTTATTATTGAATTTATTAAACTACTTGGAAAAAATATATCATGCCCGACTCTGACAAGCATTATATAATTTTTCTCAACAAAAATAAATAAGCACAAATGTAAGATTCATTTTATCACATGACTCAGGAAGATTTTACGTTTACCTTTTTTTTAACACCTCTATAAGGAATGAGAGCAAATACGGTTTATTAGTTTCCATGAGTCATCATATGATGTAATGTCTCAAAATAAAATCATTAAACCATGACAAATCAACGTCATTTACATATTTGGAAAGCACTTCAGCAATTAACGTACAAGAGCCGGTTTATAGGGAAAACATCAAATGAAAATCGCAAGTAATATTACACGAGGTTAATATCAACAAGAAATGTCACTGGTAAGTGTCACATGCCCCCCAAATGGTCTGTGAAAAATAATATGTTGTAATAGATAGTGATGTATCCGTGATTATCAAGAGTAATGGACTGATGTTTCAGAATAGACATGCAATTACATGGTGTGTTTTTTACATTTAAGCATGACCTTGACCTTTGTGTAACCTTGACCTTGATATCTGATGTAATGGTCTGGGTATTTCAACAGTTAAATGCAGGTGAAATATCATCATGACATGCTGATCACTTGTGTAAAGCTATTTCAAAATCCCTAAATGTAAAACAAAGTTACAGATTTATTGTTGATCAATTGACAAATTAAGCCAATTGTTTTTGAAATCCGTCCATGTATGATAAAGTTAAAGGACGGACTTGAAATCTCAAACAGATTCAAAGTATTGTCATACATACTAAAAGTGTGACCTTTGAGCTACGGGTCTAGGTCTTACTTATGACACATCGTCATGTCATCTTAATCAATTGAACCAAGTTAAAGACAAAGTCACAGACCAGACATGCTAACAAATTGAAAGTGTGACCTTGACCTTTGAGGAAAGGTTCTGGGCCTTACATGCAACACATAATTATGTCATGTTGATCAACTGAGCCAAGTTTTTTATAAAATTTATCCATAGATGACAAAGTTACAGACCAGACAAGAAATATCAAAATGACTAAAAGCATTGTCAAAGTTAAACTGTGACCTTGACCTTTGAAGTGGGAGTCTTGGTATTAAGTGCAACATGTCATCATGTTGTGCTGATCATTTGTAACAAGTTTTTATAAAATCATTCTATGCATGACAAAGTTACTGGCCAGACATGAAATCTCACGGACTGAAAGTGTTGTCAAATAAACTTGAAGTGTGACCTTGACCTTTGAGGTACTCATGTGGGTCTTACACGTGACATGTCATATTATGCTGATGAATTGAGCCAAGTGATTTCGAAATGTATCCATAGGTGACAAAGAAACAGACCGGACACGAAATCTCAATCAGACTGAAATTGTCATCAAAGTAAAATTGTGACCTTGACCTTAGAAGTGTGATTCTGGATATATATCGAGACACATCATCATGTTATCTTGATCATTTGTAGCTAGTATTAACAAAATCCATCTCTGCATGACAAAATTACAGGCCAGACACGAAATCTCAAACAGACTCAAAGTTTTTTCAAACAAACTCAAATTGTGACCTTGACCTTTAAGGTACAGGTATGGGTCTTACTCGAGACACGTCGGCAGGTTATGTCGATCATTTGTAGCATGTATGATTAAAATCCATTTATGCATGACAAAGTTACATGCCGGACACGAAATCTCACACAGACTCAAAGTGTTGTCAAACAAACTCAAATTGTGACCTTGACCTTTGAGGTACGGATATGGGTCTTACTAGCGACACGTCGTCATGTTATGTTGATCATTTATAGCGAGTATCAACAAAATCCATCTATGCATGACTTAGTTACAGGCCAGACACGAAATACCGGACGGACAGACGGATGCCGTGATTACTATATGCCATCCCAAAAATATTTTTTTGGGGGCATAAAAATATGTGATAGGTTTATACTGTATATAACTCTCCTGCACTGTAAGGTATGTGATAAGTAGTGATACTACACCAGGTTGACATGAAATAGAAATGTGTCTAGAGGACACAAATGCTCTCACTATTACTCAAATTTAAGTTGGAAAGGGGCAATAACTCATGTAAAATTAAACCGACATTGACAAGGTCATACAACTCAAAATATGTCTGATGACATTGATCTGAAACACATTTTTTTTCAAAAATTAATTCAAAACTCGTGTAAAGTTTGTCCGACGTTGACAAATATCGACCTTGACCTGTATTTTATAATTATAAAGCTACACATCAAACATTTATTAAACACAGAGAAGTTGTTGATCAGAAACCAAATTTTTACTATGGCCAGACGAAGGAACAAATGGACAGACAGGGTAACACTGATAGCCACTTCGCCATTCTTTGACTCGCAGGGGTATTATTATGTATAGAGTTTATTACACTATATGATATATGCCAAATATATACTCTGACTTGTATATCATTGAAGAAGGTCAAGCTCTTCACAAATTTTATAGTAGTGCTTGGTACACTCTCCAACTGGGCGTCCTGCAACTCCGCGATCAATCGATCAACCTCCTTGCTAGCCAGTTTTGCCAGTAAGTCATCCACCACCTGAAGGAAAAAATACAATAAAAATTTAATTATTTCTAAGTGCATAGGAAGAGACAAAGTGAGGTATATTGAATGTTCAACAAATTACAGGTAGCGTATCGCATCCAGCAGAGTGAGTTTGTTTGAATGTTTAGCATTATTTTTATGCACTCGATTGTTAACCTAACCTCTCTTTCCTGGGATCCTGAAAGGCTAATCATTACTCTAGCACATCCATCTCTGCAAGTAACTGATAACATTCCCACTTAACAGTGACTGTGGGCATTGTAACACGAGAAGTTAAGATGCAAAGATAGTTCATGCAGTGAAAACATTCATATTTTCTAGAACATTTCTTTGTGGTAATTTTTTTTTTTTAAATTTTTGTTTTCAATTGCACATATGCCTTAAGGTAAACATGTCTTAAACCAGTCTAGGAGTCCACAAAACCACAAATAATGAATTGACAAAATTAGAGGGTTCGGCACAACACTGTTCTATCTATAAATAAACAATTCAGGAAATAGATCAGTGTTGCTTACAACCACTGATTCATAATCTGTTGAATTACATATTTGAAAATTTGTTGTTTGGTAAATTTCAAATGGATATTTCCTTTTAAAGAATTTCCATGTCCAGTTAATATATATATTTGTTAAAGCTTTTACAAAATGTCCTATATTTAAGGAAGTGGTACTTTGGCACGGTCCAGTTTCACTAAACATCTCAAGCTAAGATTTACATCAACTAAAAAAAACTCAATTTCTCTACATGATATCCAAAACTTGTTACACATTAAATGAGCACTGAGATTTGAAATTGAAACAAATATTTACTCATTGGTGAAAGATTAAATGCGATGCATTTCTGTTGATAATCTGACTGCCTGATAAACATAGGTTTATCATGTCAATGCAAGTTTATCAGGCACATGGTGTCATTATGTATCATTATACATTTTGACCTGGGCGGAATCTTTACAGACTGTAACAAAAGTTTGATGCTGATTTTTAATTTCATAATTTAGATGAATTAGAAATATTGACATTATAAAGAGAATACCATGTTAGTTTCTAATATTATCAACTGCATCAGGTTTAGCACGAAAAATAACAAAGACTTTTTTTCTAAGCCTCACCTGATAAAGTTGATAATATCAGACAGACACAATCATGGTATTCTCTATATAGAATTTCAAATATCTGAAAATTTGAAGTTGAGTTGTTTAGTGAAATTGGAGCCTGGTAGATTAATAAACCATGACAGTATCACCATGTTGTACTTACATTGAGGCATCTCAGTGGTGAAGGTATCGTTCTGATTGGTCGTTTCACCTTGATGGTCTCCGCCTGCTTGTGTTGCCCATGGTAAAGCTTGAGGGTCTCCCTAAACCACATAACAGATCTGAAATAATGAGTTGGGCTAACATGTCAATCTATAGTTTGTTAAGCTGGTTTTTTTTCAGTGTGTGTGGGGTGGGGCGGGGTGGTCTTAGGGTTTTATAAATGGAAATTTTATGCCATTTTTAATTACATTACATATTACATCTTATATATATATATATATATAAATATGACATACGCAGTATCTATTATACCGATGAAAGAGGATATGAGAATGAATCAAAATAGAATCACCACTCTTCCAGAAAGAACTGGCAAACTTTCTCACAAGTTTTTAGAATGAACTCGGAGTTCGGACCCACAACTTAAGTGGTGAGTGTTAGCAGTTAATAATCTAACCAAATTTGTATATAAAAAATCTACAATCTAGGGACAGCCTTGAAATAGAAAAATGAACACCAATCCTTATTAAAATGAACATATCAGGATTAAACGCTATAAATGTCTTAAAAAATAAAATAATTATTAAAATGGATAAAAGGCATCTTGTTATCATTAATAAATAAAATCCGGATGGTTAAGTATGTCAAATCCACCAAAACGTGACAAAATCAATAGATTGAATTGAAGTGGTAAAATGAAATGAAATCCCCATTCTAAAAATAGACAGCACTTAAATACTGCTTGATGACCTTTGCATGGTAATTCGGACTCTCTCTAAGATGAAACAATTTTGTATGTGTAAATCATAATGACGGATCAATTTGAAATCAAAATAAAACCATGTGACTCCATTAATACAGCATAAAAAAGGTTACAATTTAAAGTGGGAATTCTAGCCCAATTTATAATATGAAATATTATTTTGGCATGTTGAAATAGGTTACCTTTTGGCAATACGTGGTCAGTGAGTATAAATAGGCATGATATATAGGCATGATATATTTTGAAGTCAATTTTAAAATTTTTGAAAACTCCTGATATATTTTCTTTAAAGCAATTAAAAGTTTTTTGTACAATTACATCTATTTAAAGCATTTGGTAGAAGATGTAAAATAAAAACTACATGGATACTAGGTCAGCTATAAGCATGCTTATACCCTTCATGACAAACATTATATTATTTGAATCTGAGTAAATCTCCAATGATTGACACCCCTTCTAAGTGAGAATAAAATAGTCCAAAACAAAGAATGGACGAGTTCATTTAAAAAACATTGATGCGCATTTTATACAAATCTACAGGAGATTCAATTCTTTTCCCTGTGGATTTAAGTTTTAAAGCGTCAGGGTTTCCAATGTCTCTCAAAGTTTGTGTTTTTGTCACAAATGTCCCATATCTCCAACTTGCTCATAAAGTCTCATTATATGGAGGACAAAGGACCCCCAGTTTCAAAGTGTTAGGGAAAGCACTGAAACACAGATGCACAGTATACACAAATCCGGACTACACGTGAGTAATAACGGTATAACGGGTAATGGCATAGGGAGAGAAAGAGTAATACATGCAACTTATTTAAAGACAACACATACGCTAAATGCCATACAACCAAACAAATCCTTTTTCACAAGGCAGTTCTGCGTACACCATTTGCGGCAATACTCACTCTGATTGAGCGGATGATATTCTGCAGATGTTTGTCATCCTCAAACATTGTCGAGAGACTCGGTCCATCTCCAACCGTCTTGTCCTCAAACTTGTTGTTAATGATTGACCTGAAATGTTAAAATTAGTTTTATAGACATTTTACTAATCACATCTACTAAGCAATGGCCTGTCTTAAGGAACCACTTTTCTTTTTATAAACATCTTGATGTCTTTACTTTGTTAATCAACCTGTATTAAAAGTGTTTGTTTTTTCCTAATACTCACTGGTGATTCCTTAAAAACAGGTTTCAAAGAATAAATCTGGGAAGAACTAACATCCTTCCACACATAATCTGGCATGTTTTTTCACAAAAGTTTTGTTTTATCAAAACTTGGCTCTAACCCATGAGGTAGTGATCTCGAGTTGGCACCTTAGACACTGACAGACATGGATAACGGAAAAAACAACAACAAAATTACCAATATTAATAAACAATTGAATTAAAAATGGGAGTGGTGGTGCAGTGGATAGAGGCCTCTCATACTTCAGGTTGCAGGTTCAATCCCTGGCTCGATCCATTGGCCATATATATATGTCAACTCTTTGTGGTTAAAAACAATTTCAGATGTTATGTCATGAAACTGTCAGAAACTAAAAAGCGCAATTAGTTCTCATTCCTTATAAGACTAGTGATAACAAGAAAATTAATGTCACTGTTAAGTGTCACATGCCCACCAAATGGTCTGCGAAAAATAATAATATATGATATAATAGGTAGCGATGTATCCATGAATATCAAGAGTAATGGACTAATGTTTCAGACTTGACATGCAATTTCATGTTTTTTTTACATTAAAGCATGACAAAGTCCATCTATGCATGACAAAGTTACAGGCCGGAACAAAAACGAAACACAAACTCAAAGTGTTGTCAAACAAACTCAAATTGTGACCTTGACCTTTGAGGTACGGGTGTGGGTCTTATGTAACTCGTGACACGTAGTCATGATATGTTGATCATTTGTAGCAAGTACCGGTATCAACAAAATCCATCAATGCATGACAAAGTTACAGGCCGGAAATGAAATACCGGACGGAAGGACGGACGCTGCGATTACTATATGCCACAAAATAAAACTGGGGGGGGGGGGGGGGGGGGGGGGGGGGGGCATAAAAAGAATCTTACCTTCGTGTTTATTTTTTATTGAATTTGTCAAACGCATTGGCAAAAAACAGTAATTTAGGTTGTGAAACAAATATAAATTTGTTTATATTTTTGTGATCATATACATGTATTGATCTAATTTCATATGACAATTTACATTATATTTTAATTTGTAACTATTATTTGTGATCATGTACCTTTAATGTAAAATGCGGGAAGCTGTAGGGCAGACATCATAAGCAGTCACATAGACAACATGTGTACATACGTGTTCAATCTAATCTATAATGACCCGGGGCATAATGACCACTCTGCGATATATTTCAATCATATATTTTCTTGAGTTATATTTTGACTTCCAACACAAATGAACAAAGAGAAAAAAACATTTACCTGTACATAATTTTGAGAAAAAATATAAATAATATGATGCTCTGCACAGTCTCACATAAACAAATACAAACTGTCAGACAGGTAAACTGGATTTACATTGCACGTTTTGGGAGAGAATTTATTTAGAAACAGACTGTAAAATAATAATAATTACTTACACAATTTTTTTTTTAAAAATACTGATTTTTGTTTCACTTATATATAATGTTATGTAACAGACCTTGTGAATTTTCCATATAAGGACCTATTATTGCCTTCATTATAATACAATATGTAATTCATGTTTTGATAATTTTGGAGTGCAAATAAGTTGTACACACAAGCTGTAATACTCCTGCAGGAAGGTACAAGAAGGGGCTTTGTTCATCTATAACCATACAACCAGCAGCAGATGCTGTTAAACAATCCTGATAATGTGTTAAATTACCTCAGTAACCCCCATAAATTTAGTCAATGATAAAAACTAGCCAGTAAATGACCAGCATGTTTTCTTGACCTACATATCTGCAGAATTCAAATGTTTCATTCAAGGAGAAACAGCTTTGTGTTCATTATGATTTCTATTTATTTTCTTTTGAAGAATATGCCAATTTTAATGGATGTATTTGGAAGAAAATGATAATAAGTTAATAATAATAACATAACTTAAAGAATATGTAGCAACATTCTAGAAAGAATGCAGGGATTTTAATAATAGATGTTTCAAAAGTGGAAGTTCATGGTGTCTGTGTTTATCTTGATTGCCTTTTTATACAGCTGCTATGAATGTTTAAGAATTACTATAATACATGTTTATATTCTTGCATTCAATTTCTGACCATCAAAGCAGCTACATTATTATTAGAATATGCAACCTTTGACAAAAATATAACTAAGTTACATCAACATATTATGACCCCTGAACACTAGTAGGGACCAACCTATTTTTCAAAAAAATGAATATTTAATGAAACATGTATAATAAAATGTTATCAAATCAAAGGCCTGAAGGGCCTGAGGGAAGGCTCGATGTTTGTGTTAATTCGAAAATGTAGGTTCAGAAAATTGGAAAACTTAGTTAGATTTCTGATATGTTAAAAGACAATTCATTGTGATTTAGAAAAGAATGTTGTGTGTTTAATATTTCTTTTGTGTATCTGTATACATAATCTCCTGCATACAATACAGAGTCTATATCAATACTTTTCCAACAGTAGCTTTCAAACAGTTTTAATAATGCATTTGAAAAAAATGCAAACACCATGGTACACATCGTCATCTGTGTGAAAATTGACTGAATATTTGATGACCCTGGTGAAAATATCCATTTCAGGACATTTTGTAAACTGGTAACGTGGTGGTCAAGGATTCCTTTCCACATCTCCACATAAAAGTTATCAACATGAACAACCTATATGAAAGCTTTACAAACAAACCTTCATATTCTGATGTTTCTCCAAAATCGAAAGAATTAAGTAGTGATTAACAACTCCAGCCAATTTTAATATCTCCAGTTCAATAGTTATGATTTATGGATAACGAAATGCATTCAGCACAAAATGTTCCTGATTGTCCGAGAATATACAACACATATCCATAACTCTTTGTCTAGACCAAAACAAACATGACCTACTTATAGATTTATTGGTATATTGACTTGAGTTATGTATAGCTTTCAATCAACAATATAAATAATCAATAAATAGCATTATCAATGGTGTTGCGTGACCTTGATTTAATCAATCTAAAAAATATAACACAGAAACACAACAAACATAAAGGTCATATGACCTAATTAACCGTTAAATATGTTTATCAATACACTGCTTGCATAAGATGACAGATTGGCGCGTTTTTCTGTAAACAACAAATATAGCCCCGAACCTAATTTCGTTATTTGACTATCAAAATTAAAAGAGGACAATCCGTCTTGAATAAAATTTCACTAACAATCACTATTTACTCAAACTACGAGTTATTATATCGAAAACAGTCAAAATTTCACCCCATTAATGATTACATGTCGAATAGTGTTAGAGACTATATCCCCCACCCCCCCACACTCACCAGATGACGTCACTATGCATAGTACAGAAGCTGGCCCATTATTAATTTCACATAGACCGTTATATTAGCACAGTAGACTGTCACACTTACAGTTGTGCTCCAAACTCCATGAGAATTTCCAGAATTCATATTCAATTCAAGCAGAACACAAAAAACAGTTAAAAACATGGGCATTAACTGCTTCCAATTTCACAATTTTGCTCAAAGCGGAAGTAGGTGTCCCTATTTCACATACAGGGGTCAAATCAGCCAAATTATGCAAAATTCTAAGAAATAGTCCCATCTGTGTGTTATAGCTACCAGTCCACTCAATTCTGCACCATTCTCTGGGAAAATATATTCCCTTCACAATTTCACATTGCAAAAGTACCTGTCAAGTGCATTTTCACACTCACACCATCTTGAACAACCACTGTCAATTTTCTATGGAACTACTTTCGGGTACTACCATTTTTACCCCCTGGTTTCTGATCTAAGTCCTATATAAAACTGTTCCATTAATTCTGACTTTTAAAAACATATGGCTGTGCTCTCCTACCTTAGGGTTAGTGGTTAGAGTAGATTCCATGGCTGTATCTCAAAAACTGTTGTTCACATTCATGTTCCAGTTGAACCTATGATATTGCGTCAAATTCAGGGGAAAATCCAAAGATCTGGCAATCTGCACAAACTGAAAACAGTAATACAACTTTTTAAGGCTAGATAACATACCACTACCTGCATATATTTATCCGTATACATTTACTTTGTCTGAAAATTATAAAATTAAGGAATGCCAAATGGAGATATAAAAAAAAAATTTTTTTTAGTCAACTGTATAGAAATTGGCACCATTTTTCAGAGATTTCTAAAGAAAACAAATTCCCAGAAGAAAATCTGGATTTGAAGTTGTCAAATTAAAATGCACATTAATTTCCCATATATTACTAATGTAAACATATATCTCGAGATGGTGTCCTAAACATATACCACAAGATGATGTCCTAAAACAAATCTCAAGATGGTGTCCTAAACATATATCTCAAGATGGTGTCCTAAAACATACATCTCAAGATGGTATCCTAAAACAAATATCTCAAGTTGGGTCCTAAACATATCTCAAGATGGCATCCTAAAACAAATTATCTCAAGATGATGTCATAAACAAATATATCTCAAGATGATGTCCTAAAACAAATATCTCAAGATGATGTCCTAAAACATATATCTCAAGATGGTGTCCTAAAACAAATATTTCAAGATGATGTCCTAAAACAAATATATCTCAAGATGATGTCCTAAAACAAATATCTCAAGATGGTGTTCAAAACAAATATATCTTAAGATGGTGTCCTAAAACATATATATCTCAAGAGGGTGTTCTAAAACATATATATCTCAATAGCGTGTTCTAAAACAAATATATCTCAATAGAATATCCTAAAACATATATCTCACAATGATGTCCTTAAACATATATTTCAAGGTGTTGTCCTTACACAAATATCTCAAGATGATGTCCTAAAACATTTATCTCAAGATGATGTTCTTAACATATATCTCAAGATGGTGTCCTAAAACATATATATCTCAAGATGATGTCCTACAACATATACCTCAATGTGCTGATCTAAAGATAACGGATATATCAAAACATTTGTTTAGAGTAGAAATAAAAACAAGAAATGTCACTGGAAAGTGTTGCATGCCCCTCATATGGTCGTTGAAAAATAACAATATAAATATGTTATGATAGGTAGCGATGTATCCATGAATATAAAAAGTAATGGACTGATGTTTCAGACTAAACATGAAATATCTTGCAAGGGGGAGGAGTGGGAACTGGATTTTTTATTTGATTTTTTTTTTATGAAAATAACAAGGATCTGAGCAGCATTAAAATGAGGGAGCAAGCAAGGATGATAATATAGCAATTAATTTATCATGGCCTTATCGACAGGTTGTGTTAGAACAAGTGAGTGTCGATTTGTGTGTGCCGTGAAGGCGCTCGAGCCTCGCCGGTTCGACCAAAATGCGCTAGAAACAGGCTATCCTTGCAAAACACACAACATTCAAACAAGTCGTGCAGGCGTCCTACTAGACATACAGTTAAAAGCTTGCCCTCTAAATGTAGCCCAGAAACCCTACTAGCGACTGGGAGTGCACCAAAGACACACACAGCCTGATATATTACAGCTGAGCCATCACACTGCCTGATATATTACAGCTGAGTTACCACACCGCCTGATATATTACAGCTGAGCCACCACTTGGACTGATATTTACAGCTGAGCCACACCGCCTGATATATTACATCTGAGCCACCACACGCCTGATATTTTACAGCTGAGCCACAACACCGCCTGATATAAAACAGCTGAGCCACATCGCCCGATATATTACAGCTGAGCAACCACACTGCCTGATATATAACAGCTGAATCACAACATCGCCTGATATATTACAGCTTAGCCACACCGCCTGATATATTACAGCTGAGCCTCTACACGGCCTGATATATTATGGCTGACCCACACCACCTTATATATTACAGCTGAGCCACAAGGCCAGATATATAACAGCTGAGTCACAACACCACCTGATATATTACAGCTGAGCAACATCGCCTGATATATAATAGCTGAAGCACCACAATGCCTGAAATATTAAAGCTGAGCCATCACTCCACCTGATATATTACAGCTTTGCCACACCACTTGATGTATTACAGCTGAGCAAATACATGGCCTGATTTATTACAGCTGAACCAAACAACCTGATATATTACAGCTGAAGCACCACAACGCCCAATATATTACAGCTGAGCCACACTGTCTGATATATTACAGCTGAGCCACCACACCGCTTGATATATTACAGTTGAGCCACACGGCCTGATATATTACTGCTTAACCACACAGCCTGATTTATAGCAGGTGAGCCACCACTAGGCCCAATATACAGTCAAGTCCTAAATATTTGTAACAAACTCATTAATTCGTACACTGTACATTTGCACAAAGGTCAACTTTTACAGTACTTTACATGACATGCTCACATGTACTCTAGTGGACAACTGTACTTTGTAAAATTGTTTTTCGAACAGGGAATTCCATGTTACATGCTGGATGAGGATAAACTATTGTGAATTCATATGTACAATTGGGTCAGATACAAAGATTTGTAATCACCTGAAACATACACATTTACATGGTTACAATATGTACCTGATAATGAACAAAAAAAAACACGTGTATATCAATCAGTAAAAAATACATTGGCAACTCGGCCACAATACTATTTCTGTTCTAGAGAGGTATCAGCCAGCTGTAGGCTAGCTTTAACATGTTATTAATAAATTCCTGCTGGGAAGAGAATATGTTCGTGCTAAATTTTTCTGGCATTTTTCAGTGACAGAAAATCAGAACTTGCAGTTAAGGATTTCTGTAGTATTCATATTGGAATTTATAGAAAAAAACTTACACAATAACAATAGTTATCAACACTCTGTTGAACTAATGTTTTGATGTGATTAAAAATATGTGAAAATGACCATTATGGTGGTGCCTAGGAACAATGTCAACTATGCACTTCGAAAACAAAACAGAAGAAAAAAGGTCACTCAGAAATTGGTTAACACCATTACAGTGTATTACTTAAATGAGGACAACATCCAAAGATTGTTGTTGTTTTGGTTATGGTCACTTTCAAAGTCTTCATTTTTCAAAAAAACATAATACTTTTTATACACATGACATGATGACTGTGCTGTGATGAAATATCAATATTATTTATGCAACATCATAAATATTAATCTAGGAAATGTCATAAATAGGACAATTTTTTATTAAGAAATGATAAATCATAATATTCAATTGAATATGGTGATATTCAATGTACCAGTATGTTTGGTTGATGCTTAAAAATGGATAACACAAGAAGTTATGTAAAAGTCTGGTGAGTTGTGCATGATTTTAAGTTTGCTTCTTATTCTATAGTCATGTGAGCTACATCATACTAATTTGTTTACAGATAGTGGACACAGGGTTAAATTGGGACAGAGTATTTATTCAATATATAAACAATAATTCCAAAAGGGTGTTATGGAGATGTGGTTGGGGAAGAGAAATTGAGAGGGAGGTATTGTGTTGGTAAAAAAAGTTGAAATGGAGTGGGTATTGAATTTAATACTAGTTGAATATTAGTATGAAATAAATAGCTCCACCAATTGCAGCAATATAGCCTGGGCACTCAATGTTATTTTCTGGATTATGGGGTAAGAGCACATGCTCCTGATCTATTCAGTCTAAGTGTAACCTATAAAATTATCTAAAGTATAAACAAATTTGTCAACTTGGTAGTGCACATTATATATTACCTGGACACCCAACATTTGCATTAAGCTGAAGTATGTATGGTTGCAAAAATATTTAGCAAGGACAAGAATGGGATATACTGATTGGAGAACAGATGGACAGATGTTGTGTAATTCCCTCCTCATACCCAGCTGGTCCACCATTTTACCGATTAGAAAAAAATAATTTATGTCTTTTTACATATGTACGAGTATACCAATGTGTAGATATTTTCTCTATTTTTTTATTATTTAAAATTGACTAAATAATATGATCCATTTCAAAAGTCACTCTCAATAGAGAAGATAAAGATGTGAACAAAGTTTCATGAAGTCACTTTGAAAAGTTTTTGAGTTGTGTTCGGGAAACAGCGAATTTTGATATTTGTTTCCATTGGTCACAGAAAAAATATTGAAATAAACCAAAAGGCACTACTTCACCACGAGGTTGATATGTGAATAAAGTTTTGTGAAGTGACCTTGAAAGGATTTGGAGTTGTGCTTCTGAAACAGTCAATTTTGTAATTTTGGATATTTGTTACCATGGTAACAGAAAAGTATTAGAAATGGAAACTCCACAATAGCAAAGGCACTATTAGACCACTAAGGTTGACATGTATATAAAGTTTTGTGAATTTACCTCAAACATTTTTTTGATCTGTGACGCACATATTGTGCCCCCTCCCCCATGATTGAGATGGGATATTTATTAGTAAAAGACCATTCATAATTAAGCCTTCCCCCAATTACAATATTGACAGTATACGCAAACTGTACATGTACCAGAGTGTATTTCACGAATAATTCTGAATATATTAATTAACATATTTGCATTCTTATTGTCTAATATAAAATTTGTATTAAATATTTATTTGTCAACTGTCTTTTCTTGAAGTAATCTGCAGTGACTACTTCCAAATACTACAGTGCAGAATGATCAACTCCTACTTATATAACTACATGTCCTCTGAATAATAATATACTTTAAAAGTAATACTTTATAGAGAATAAAAGCTCTACCTCTATATCAATAACCAGCCAAGTTAGAATTGGATAGACACCCCTAAAATTAACCAAATTTAGTGCCGAAAATGTGTACAGTTTATTAGCTAAAGAAAGGAGAGGGAAAAACCTATCTATACATGTATAACCATGGTTTACACGTAAAGTGTATGTGGCCCTCATTTGTTGACTGGCCTTATTTAGTTGATTCAACTCACAGTGGTATATCTGGCCAATAGTTGAACAACTCTGTAAAAAATCATGGAACAAAGAAAAGCAATTTTAGGGATCCCTGGGTGATGTCCTAACCTGACGCCATGCCCAGGTTAGATTAAAATAAATTTCCTGCTCAAAATTACAACAGTTTTTATGATTTATCATATGAATCATGTAACTTCAATTTTATTCAGATCTGATCTGTCATATCAATTATTTATTATTAAATTTGGTCCATCTGAAAAAGATTCAGAATGACGAGGTCGTCAAGAAGTTGGTGCGCGATACTTATTTTTAGATTCAGAATTAGGTTGCAATTTCAACATTTTGCTTAGAATATAAAATTGGTCATGTTTTGGTGTACATTGTATTTAAATCCAAAATCATTCATATTTCAGTTATAAATATTAATTAGATGCTACATATTATTGTTCAGACATTTGCTGTATTTTTTCCTTATAACCTACCACAGTGGTGGTCTAGGGGTAGAGCAACCGCCTTGCATGCAGAAAGGTTGTGTGTTCAATCCTCGGTCGGGTCATACCAAAGACTTAAAATTGTACTAAAAGCTTCCTTGCTTAGAGCTAAGCATTTAGAGGATAGGTCTAGGTCTGGTCAGCCTAATGTCAGTATAATGTGACTTGGTGGGGTAGCATACCATGTGTCTGCGGCATGATACTCAAGCATGGCAGCACTCAGATTATTGTCTCAAGCAGACAATTCGCAACATATATGAAAAATTGTTAAAAGAACACCATACAGCTGCAACTCCTTGTGTACTGCCTTTAATAAGTATTTTATTTTGAAATTTAAATAATGACCATGAGTTTATTATCTCAGAGTTTAAGTTGGAAAAAAACATAGGAATTGAATCCTCCGGTATACAGAGGATAGGATATGGTTCCCAGATTCCCATGTAACTTTATCCTCTCTCTGGTGTGACTATAGATATATGTCCTGTTCCATATGTTAATAAGACATAAAGCAACAGTGCAATTTAAAATTATGCTTTTTGTAAATGTGCTATCAACAGCTTGTACTACTGAGATGACATATTTCTATATGATGAGGTTATACCCATGAGACTTGCACTGGATGGACCTCAGTATAATAACAGATATATCAGTGCACTGTATAACACAAAATTAATTAAAACCTGTATGCTCTATTTAGAAAAAAAGTTTTTTTTAGTCATTGTTAGATTCCATGTACATGTACACAACTTATCAAATGGATAGACACATATGCAATAAAATCAGCAGAGCTAGTAAAGAGAAATTTTCAAGACAGATGGCTGTTTGATACAGGGTCCATTTATGCTAAACAAGGAATATGGGAAACTCCTTAAAACTTGTGGTTTAATTTTTAAGCAAGGTGCATTTTTATTAAAATAATAAATAATAATGGGAAAATGAAAGTTTGATTCCAAAGAAGAGGTTTCTTAATAAATGTACATTTCCACTAAAAAAAATGAACAGATACAATATGGGGAAATAAAAATATGGCTCCTTAAAAAACTGGGTAGTTCCATAAAGGTACATTTCCACTAAAACAACTCATATGGAAAAATCAAAGTGTGGCTCCTCAAAATAAGTATAATAAAGAAGACCAGTTTGGCTGTACATGGTAATAATAACTAGCCTTGGTATAGTGTAATAAGCTACACATTACAAATGTCAATAATACTACAATGTTACTGTTGAAATGTTTATGACTGAAAACATTTCTATTGACACACTGATGAAATACCAAACACTTTGACCTTTATGCTTTAGGAGAGGGATGAAACACTGGAAAGATGAAATGCCTCATTTACAGTATATAATGTAGCACAGATTTTTTCTGATATTAAAAGGCTCTTGTCACCCACCTCTACTCACTGGCAAATAACTTTTATACTTTTAATTCTTTTTTTAATTTTTTTTAACTTGCATTTCTTATGTTCCACCATCATCCTCAATTTCCCCCTCCCCTACTCTGTAAAAACTTCCACCATGCTTATCTGCTTATACACTTATTGTTTACCCTTCAACTGTTTATTTCAACCTATTTTTCTTTTTTACATTATAATTATTTTTTGCCTAAACTCCCCTCCACCCCCTTGTACATTATTTCAGTTATATAACAGCAGCCTGTGTACCTTACCTGGATTTGCTAGAAAGATAATCAGCACTAGACTAATTTTATCTCTGGAAGTTGCTAACTACTTCCTCATATATTCAGAGGTGGGAGACTTATTGTTATAGAACAAAGTTTATGACTATTCCATTATTGAACATTCTGGCTGGATGAGAATTGTAACTCATGACACCTGGAGACTCATTAACCAACTGCACCAGTCAGACAAAGACAAATACATAGTGTGTATGTTGCCCTAATAGTTCTACTTGGACAGTGGCCCATTCTACACCAATATTATGTGACATTTAAAAAGTCTGAGCGACATTTTGAAAACTGTATGCGACAATATACTTAAACATGAAAATGCAATAAACGTAAACCTACTCAAAAATATTAATTATATATTATTATGTCACTTTGAACCAGAATTTGGCAGTTAAAAAAAAAATCCCTGCCACACCCATGGATTTCAAACACAAAATCACTGCTTGCATAAAATCGTATATGCACTTAGCTAATACAGATATGCAGTAAGACGCTTGCATTTACCATATTTCATCATGTTCATAATGAAGATGTATATTACATAAAAAATTACCTGGACACAGGAACATTTATGTAACATTTTGAGATTTTATGGGACTATCGTCCATGGGTTGACCGGTCACTGCTAACATGCATCTGCTCTTTTGATGATAATAAAGTTAGTTTGATTTGCTAGACAATGCTTGAGATATGAAAACACACACAAAGTTTTTGCATGAAAGGAAGAGAAAATGATAAAGAAGAAACAGATTCAAACCTTTCAGATCCCCTTCTGGAAATTTTATCCTCCTTATTGGATTTATTCTAATTTGGTATGACTGGACAATGGTACTGATTTCAAACTGAACCATATTTCACAAATGAAAAAGAAAATGGAAATCTAACTGTCACATGTCAAGTAAGAACGTTATGTTTTGAGTTGAAAAGTTGAGTGTCGAGTAAGAGAAGTCGAGTATCGAGTAAGAATAGTGAGGGTCAACTATAAATTTCAAGTGTCAAGCAATAAAATAGAAACTGTTGTTCTATTTACAGTTTTAAATTTCTTATGTGTTTAATATGATTTTTAGATCTACTGGCCAAAGGCCAGAAGTGCTTATGCGATGGCGCGTTGTCTGTCGTCCGTCGTCTGTCAGCAGCACTTTCTCTGAAACCACTAGACCAATTAAACTGAAACTTCACATGCATGTTTCTGTTGCATAGGAGACAATACAGAAAAAAAAATTTCGATCTGAAATTCAAGATGGCTGCCATTACTTAAAATAATCCAAAACTTAAAATCTTCTTCTCATGAACGGCCCAATATATTTTCAAAATGTTTATGTAGTAATGATGACCAACTATAGTATTGTTAGATTTGTTCAAATGGTGTCCCTAGGGTTAAAAATGACCCCGCCCCGAGGGTTCATGAGTCAGTAGAGCGTCCTCAGGCCCTCTTGGGCCTCTTGTTTTTTATCTGAGGCATTTTTATATCAATAGGTTATAAGATAATAGGTAACTTACTCATTAAGAAAGGTCAAATATTTAAAAAAAAAAGTTAAATACATGTATTTAAAAAAGGGTGTTTTATTACATTTTTAATCAAATGCAGCAGTTATAAATTCAAATGACCATGCATGAATGTAAACTTTTATATGAAGATATTGACATGAGCTGTTGACAATGATAACCTGAATTAGTGTTGTAACCCATGGAGACAAGTGAGACAGAGACATATTTTATTTGATATAATCGCCAGTTTGTTTAAAAAACAAACTCTCTGCTGTTGATATAACCCTCATAATTAGGAGTGATAATTGTGTTTGGATCAGGCAGGCATTCTGTTACATGCTAAAGGTTTATGGAGACCATTTGTTTTGTTTGTTTCCATTGCAGATATGTATACAAGTTAAAACTTTTCTGAATGCTTTTGAAAAAAATTGCATTGACAGAGAACTGATTATAATCTCATTTACAGACCAACTTGTCCTTTTAAAATAAAGCAAGTACATATAGTCACATTGATGTTGAACACACAATTTCAATTGTTATTAAAATATTTATTACAGTTTTTGAGTCAGAGTGAACTTGCCATACATATAACTGCCATGCCATACTCTATTCCCATACTTAACCAGCCATTTAGACTGCCATACTAAATCAGCCATTCTAAACCAGCAACAGCTACCATACTAAACCTGCCATACTGACTGCCATAATGATCACTACAAAACCCGCCATAATGAGGCCTGCCATACTTAACTTGTCATACAGACTGTCATACTAAACCCACCATACAAAAGCCTTGTTGACTGCTATAATTAAATCGCTATAAGGACTGCCATAATAAACTAAGCATACTGACTTCCATACTAAACCCGCCATACAGACTGTCATATTATACCAGGCATATGAACTGCCATACTAAACCTGCAAAACATATGTAACAGGCATAAAATTACTGTTAAAATTTTATTGCTGTTATCAAATAATAAAAAAATAAAATAAATAAAAAAAATAAATTTCAATAAAAATAGGTAAACTTTATTAAGGTTTAAAGTTACTGTTAAGTTTATTGTAAAATGGTATATTTGTCTGATGTTTGTAGACCTTTGTTAGGTGAGAATTTTGTTAATATGCAGTTTATACAAGTTTGATTAGAGTAATCATTAAACAAGCCATGTTGTAAAAGTAAACCCTTAAGGTGTTAATAACAACCATATTTTGAGTTAATAAGTCTAAGAAGGTATTTCCTTTTCATTTCATTGTCATATCAAATATAATAATCTTAGTAAATCAGTCATAAAATTTAAGCATTATTGTTTTAGAGAAAAGCCTCTAGATGTTGATTTATCTTTTGATTTTGAGTTGACATGAGAATTACATAATTGCTCATATCCTTGGCATGTTTGATTGTTATAGTTTGTTTGATTATATAATGTTGATTACATTTTGATAAGAAAATCTTAATTATTAACTTCTAGCAGCTTATCAGCTTTAGGTCAAAATATATGTAAAATTAGAATTCATTGGTTAATTGTTAAAATGATTTTTATTGGTTAAATATTCAAAGTTAATTTTATTGGCTAATCCATTTTAGGAACTTATTATATAAAGAAAGGTTTTTAAAATATAGAGGGGAAGGAATTACATATAGATAAGTAATAAAGGGAGAGATAGGACTTAGTATTTTAAATGGCATAACGCTAGCCATTATATAATTTACAATAGCTAAACGGAACTAAATATTTAGTCAGTTATTTTAAAATTATTACTAAGGACTACGATTACTTACTTAACAACTTATTCAAACTGTGTTAATTTAATATTTCGGAACCTATAAACTATCTTACTTTATTGTTATTAATCAAACCAAAATAAAAGTGTCAAACACCAAAAGACTTGTGTACTGTATTGGACATTGAATTAAGTCTACGGCTAGAAGTTAGACTGACCCCACGTGTGTCATCGAAATACCAGCTGTGTGTAGGTTGCCTACCAGCTAATTCCCCACTTGCTTAAGCTTACACCAACTGGTTAGAACCAAAAGGCCGACAATAATTAGGCACAATTTGGAGTTCGGTGACATGTGTTTATGGTGGAGAATCCGGGTATCAATGGTACCTGCAACAGATCCAACTACAGGACGTAAGTGAAGAAGCGTCACTCCAGGACCAAGGACAGAAACCAGTGAGTACACACTTTGTATGCAAAATTTCTGATTCTTGATATCATGTGACCATCAATTCAAATGCAATAATAGAATTTAAATCATTTACTTGTTTGTAAGTGAAAAAATATGTAAAATGGCCCCGAAACATTTAAAGTCAAATAATTGGTGTTGTAGTGCAAAAAGATGTGCACGTCTTACAAATTACATATTTAATAAACAGACAGAAGTAGGATTCACTGAAAATCTAGAAAGAAACTTAGTGCAAGCTAAAATCAGAGGTCATGAATTAGCATGCCTGGTTGATACAGGTGCTAGTATAAGTTGCATCAGCAAACATTTACTGAATAGAATAAACTCAAATGAGAAAGTTTACAAAAGTGCTATAAATAACATAGTGGGTGTATGTGGTGAAATGCATCCCATTTTAGGAGAAACAGTGCTTGAAATAGAAATAGGTGGTATAAAACTTAGGCATAATTTCAAAATATTGGAAACTTTACATGCAAAGGTCATAATTGGATTAGACTTCCTAAAGAAACACCAAGTCAAAACAGACTTTGGAAATATGACAATTACGATACCTACACCAAGATATGATAGAGTGTCATCTGCCAGCAATTCAACTGCACGTGTTGAAAACGTAACCATTCGGACCACCTTGGATCCCAATATACCAACAGAACTTATAACTACAATATCAAATGTTATAGTACCACCACATAGTGAAATGCTGTTACCAGTACATGTGAGGAAATTTAATAACCACTCTACTGTACTACTGGAACCTATGCGGAGTCTAGCAAACGAGCATTCATTAGCAGGAGGGAAAGCCGTTACCCATATACAAAATGGAAAAGAGACTTACATGGTTATGAATCCAACCAGTCTGCCAGTCTTTCTGGCCCCAAATACAAAAATTGCCAAAGCACAGTTAGTCCACAATACAGACATTAAGGACATCACAGAACCATCAACAGTACAAGTAAATCATGCTAATGAAAATTTATCAGCTCGAACGGACCACTACAAGAACATAGTCTTAGATCTAGGAATAAGCTTAGAACATACCAACTTAACAGAAGAACAAAAACATAGACTGTATAATCTTTTAGGCCAAAACAGAGACATTTTTGCTAAAGATATGGCTGAATTAGGACAGAGTAATCTACATTCCCACACTATTCATACCAAAGATGACACACCAGTGAGCTCAGCACCTTACAGACAATCACCTCAGATGCGCAGGGAAACTGACAAAGCCCTTGATGAAATGCTGGAACACCACATTATAGAAGAATCATCATCACCTTATCATAGTCCAATAGTACTCGTCAAAAAGCGGGGGACAAGTGAATACAGATTCTGTGTGGATTTTAGAAAACTCAACAAAGTTACTGTTCCAATGTCATTTCCAATACCAACACTTTCAGAGGTTTTTGATACCATAGCTGATTCGGAGGCAGAAATATTTTCATCAGTGGACTTGCGATCAGGATTTTGGCAAGTACCTCTTGACCCAGCAACGAAGCATAAAAGTGCTTTTATATGTCACAGAGGAGTGTTCAGTTTTAATAGGTTACCATTTGGACTCAGAAATAGTGCTATAACATTCCAGAGCTTGATGGCTAAAGTACTGAAAAACCTTAATTTCAAGATAGCGTTAGTCTACATTGATGATGTCTTGATATTTTCAAAAAGCTTTGACCAACATCTAGAACATTTAAATCTTCTATTTAGCAACCTCAGAGATGCCAGTTTGAAACTCCACCCAGCCAAGTGTACTTTTGGAACAGAATCAGTGAAATATTTAGGACATATTGTTAGCAAAGATGGTGTAAAGGTTACATCAGAAAATATAGAAAAAATGACAAACTTCCCAACTCCAAAGAATTCTAAGCAAGTAAAAAGTTTCCTTTCAATGACCAACTTCTACAGACGTTTTATTCAAGATTATGCCAAGATTGCATCTCCTCTCACAGCATTATTACGGAAGAATCAGAAATTTATTTGGGCGAAGGACTGTCAACAAAGTTTTGATGACCTTAAACAACGCCTTACAACCGCGCCAATTCTAGCATATCCACAATTTGAAAAACCATTCATACTAACCACGGATGCTTCAGATATATCAATGGGATACATGTTATCTCAAATACAGGATGATGGAATGGAACATGCAATATCATATGGTGGACGATCATTAAGAAACAATGAACTGAAATGGCACATCACTGATAAAGAGGCCCTAGCGCTAGTAGAAGCTGTCCAGCATTATAAGCATTATTTAGCCAGTCAAAAATTCTCTGTTTATACTGACAACATATCTGTTAAATATCTGCAAAACATCAAGGACTGTCAAGGGAGACTAGGTAGATGGAGCTTACTTCTACAAGCGTATGATTTCAACATTATACACAAACCTGGAAAACTAAACCCAACAGACTGCTTATCAAGACAGGTGTATAAGAACACTCAGCCATCCTCATCAACCGACATAGAGGATTTTGTGTGTATGATGGAAGATAATACTACAACAAAGGAATACACACAAGTAACTTTTGTCTATGAAGGGGAATCTGAAGAAGCAGTGGTCGCTAATCTGCAGACACATGGGGTCCCTAATATTGATGTTCCGATGCAAGATCTGATCAAACTCCAACAACAATGTCCGGATTTTGCTCCAATCTACAAATACAAACTTAACAGTGAACTACCAGATGACCCACTTTTAGCAAGGACAATTGTCGCTGAATCCTTCAACTTTGAGATAGAGGACAGAATTTTGAAACACTTCTACTCTAAACGATGTAAGAAGGTACCTAAAGAAGAGCGACTAGTAAAACAGATAGCTGTTCCCAAAATATTACGGGATGATCTCCTGCGATCCTACCATGACTGCATTGCTGGCGGAGGACACCAGGGATTTGAGAGAACATATGCTGCTCTTCGAAATAAATATTTCTGGCCTTCCATGTTTGAAGACATTAAACGGTTTGTAAGAACATGTGAAGTATGTCAACAGACAAAGGGTGACTACCATGCCAGACCTCCACCCTTGCATCCGCAGCCAGTGGAAGATGTTTTGAACAGATGGCATATGGATATTTTGAGTGGATTACCTACCACAAAAGACAAGTACAAACATATACTGCTTGTGGTGGACAGCTACTCTAAATGGGTTGAAGCCATACCACTCCGTACACAAGAAAGCTCAGAAATAGCAGCTGCTATCTATAGAGAAATCATTTGCCGCTACGGTGCTCCGAGAGTTCTGATCTCGGACCGTGGAAAACACTTTTTATCCAATCTAGTGAAGGCCATGTCTGAACTGTTTGAAATTACTAGACACCTTACAAGCTCATATCATCCACAGTCCAATGGAGCAGTAGAACGCATGAACGGAGTAATTCTTCAAGCCTTAAGAGCATATACAACAAAGGACAAACAAGACAATTGGACAGAATTATTGCCAGGAATAATGATGGCATATCGAGCAACACCAGCAACGCAATCAACCGGGTTCTCACCCTTCTATATGCTGTTTGGTCGGGAAATGAAACTGCCCATTGATACCAAACTAACACCTAAAGAGCATATGGCTCAAAACCACAAAATTTTCCTCAGCAGAATTCTGAACAATTTAGAAATAACACGGAAAATTGCAGCTCAAAACATTCAGGAAGCACAAGACAAATATAAAAAACAGTATGACAAAAGAGCAAAAGAGCCACATTTTTATCCTGCACAACGTGTCTGGCTGTACTGTACGAAAGTACCACTTGGAACAGCTCCAAAACTACATCGAAAATGGATTGGACCATATTATATAACACAGTTAGGTCCACATCACACATTCAGACTTCGGAACTGTAGAACTAATAAAGAAGTAAAATCACTAGTCAATGCACAACGACTAAAACCATACCATGATCCGGCAGACAGACCTACAAATCCTCCCCAAGAACTAGAAAATAATGATGCTGAATTAGATCCAGACCAGCTAGCAGATATACAAGCAGAGGATAATCAGCCACACCTACAACAACACTAACAGCGAAATCAGCAACAACATAAACAGCAGCAAAGGAAGAAAAACCAGCAACAGCAAAAACAGCAACATAAGCAGCAGCAGCAGCAACAACATGGACAGCAGCAGCAACAGCAACCATCACATAATAAACAGCAAAGCAATCAACATAAACATCAACAACAAAACAAACAGACTAGGAACCAGCCATCCACATCTACAGAGGAAACACCAGGTAACAAGAAAATACCAATTTCTAAAAATACCAAACCATCTTGTCGAGATTGTAATCTTGGAAAGTGCATACCTTTCAATTTTGATGAAATTGATGCCGTTGTATCATCAACACGAGGAAATGGAACACTATATTACAAAGTAAAATTTGTAGACAACAACAAATACAAAACTGACTGGTATTTCCCTTGCAAAATACCATCTCAACTTGTCCGAGAGTTTCATGCAACCAGAACTATGGCAGGAAAGAAAAGGAAGGTACCACTTAGAGAAAGGCAACATAAATTCTTTGAAAAAACAAATGTGAATACAGTTAGTATAGCAATACAGACTAATGACTCTGCTGTGCAGACAGATTTCATACAAATGAAGGGAACATCAAAACAAACACATGAGTCTGCTGTGCACGAAACATCCACTCAACTGAATAAAACAGCAAAACAAATGATCAAACCTGATACACGGACAAATACATTTCAACTGAATGCAACAGCAATACAGTTAACACCAACCCTGGAGTTTAAGAATCCAGAATCTACATATCCAACAGTTGTACCAAATCTACAATCCTATGTTCATACAGATGAAAAACTTCTGGGAATGAAAATAATTCAACAAACGCCATATTTCTTAGTACAAACAGGACAATTTACACCAAAACTAAAATCTTTAAAAGAAGCCGGAATTCTTGCTATAAATTTTATCACCAATCAAAGAGAAATTGCCCGCTGCAGAACTAAACAAGCAGAAATAGAAACAACATTAGGAATTGAAGAAAGTGGGAACATTAGATCTCACAAATTATGGATAAACAGAAGATGGGTCCATGAAGTACGGATGTGCGCTGATGGAACTGCAGAATACCTTGTAGGATTTTCGGGTCATAACATACCTCCAGTTTGGGAGAAACTTGATGTCATTCCAAACTATATTATATTTAGTTTTAGTGACTTCTTAGAAAAATGTCACTGGATGATATATAGAACTTATAGAGAAAGGAAGTCTGTTCCAAGAAATTATAGGCAGTACTAAAATCCTCTCCCCCACCCCCCCCCAAAAAAAAATATTTTTACAAAATTCAGAAATTTACATTCTTCTTATTAATAGCTATTTCACTAAATAAAAAGGAGATTAACCAAGGTATAAAATTACTAGTTCTAGTTTATAAATGTAGCAATAAGGTTTAAAATATAGTTTTATTTTATATTATAACAATTCACAAACTTACGCTATAATTATTGAGTGATTAGAGCACTTGTGAATAATGTGGCAGCCAGGTTCTACTAAATGTGTACCTTTAAATTGCTGTTGAACAGTGCAGTCACAATCAATGTAACATTTCAAATACAAAATAAAAATATAGATAATACAAATTTAAAATTAACTATAATTTAAATTTTGTAGCCAATTAGTCATTGGGTCCATTTCCTTCACAAAATTGAGAACACTTTAAGGTTTTGGTCACATGTATCAAGTTTGCAGGATTTCAGCACACAAGTTGTAGTCTGAAGAAAACCATCCTGAGGATACATAGACTCCAACCTGAGTACAACACAGTCCATCACACAGAACTGTACAATCACAAGAAGAAGGAAAGAACAGTGAAGGATACAGGACAAGAATTTTTCACCTGAAGAGACAGGCAGTGATTTATAAAAGGAAAAATAGAAATGAAATTAAACATGAAAAAAAAATGTGGAAATATACAAAAGGAAAGTGCATGAAATGCTATAATCAAAATAGTTAAATAAGCTATATACGACAATATGAAATACAGAAATAAATGAGTGAATAAATACTATGGAATATCAGAAAATGTTATAAGCATATGTGCAAAAATGTGAAATGATATATAGAGAAATGGTGATGAAAATAATAAAGTTGAAAAGAAAATATAAAGTGCGAATATAGTATAAATGAAAAGAAGAAGAATAAAGTTGAAAAGAAAATATAAAGTGCGAATAAAGTATAAATGAAAAGAAGAAGAATAAAGTTGAAAAGAAAATACAAAGTGCGAATACAGTATAAATGAAAAGAAGAAGAATAAAGTTGAAAAGAAAATATAAAGTGCAAAATATAGTATTAATGGAAAAATGATAAGTTGAAAATAAAGTGCAGAGTGCAAAATATAGTATAAATGAATAAGAGAATAATAAAGTTTTAATTGTAATAATAAAGTTAAAATATATTATATGAAGGAATTAAGATATAACAGATATAATACAAGCGAAGAGTGGAAAGACAATAGCGAGTATAAAGAATAAAATATTATAAGGAAAAAGAAGATATAAAAGAAAATAGTGATAAGTAATTGTGAAGAAATTACATAAAACAGATTAAAAAAAAAAAAAGGAGACCAGAAGTCAATAGATAAAAAGGAATACAGAAGAAACCAAGAAGTGAAAAAAGGACAAGAAGAAAAAGAACTTTAAACAAATAAGATGGAACAATATGATACTATAACATTAATATTACATGTAAAAAGGTAACAATGTGTCAATAGATATTGAATATTATACACTATATATAGACTATATACCTGTTTTAACAGTTTTGTTGTAAATATATAAGGATTTCAAAATTATTATATAAATGAATTATGAAGTGTAATACATGATCAAGTACATGTATATAACATATTCCAGTGTCATATCAATATGTCTAAACATGTAAATAGCTAAGCCATTGTCATTACAGTGTATATAATATTGGTTTCATTTGTTTGTTCAAATTGATATTCATAAATGTTTTAACTGTAGTGTATTCATGTATACTCTTATATAATAACCACTCCCATATATTCCCTAAGGCTAGCCCGCCTATATACCCACTCCTATAATACCGGTATCCTTGGTCTAATCCCCATATACATGAACATTACAAGTTATAAACATTATGTGCATAATAATGTGTTGTTTTTGTAGCTGATATTTTAAACAATGCTAGATTAAAAATTAGTTTTATTCTAAATACTTTAAATAATTAAGTCTGAGGACAGACATTATTGGAGCAGAGGAGAACATGTAACAGGCATAAAATTACTGTTAAAATTTTATTGCTGTTATCAAATAATAAAAAATATTAAAATAAATAAAAAAAATAAATTTCAATAAAAAAAGGTAAACTTTATTAAGGTTTAAAGTTACTGTTAAGTTTATTGTAAAATGGTATATTTGTCTGATGTTTGTAGACCTTTGTTAGGTGAGAATTTTGTTAATATGCAGTTTATACAAGTTTGATTAGAGTAATCATTAAACAAGCCATGTTGTAAAAGTAAACCCTTAAGGTGTTAATAACAACCATATTTTGAGTTAATAAGTCTAAGAAGGTATTTCCTTTTCATTTCATTGTCATATCAAATATTATAATCTTAGTAAATCAGTCATAAAATTTAAGCATTATTGTTTTAGAGAAAAGCCTCCAGATGTTGATTTATCTTTTGATTTTGAGTTGACATGAGAATTACATAATTGCTCATATCCTTGGCATGTTTGATTGTTATAGTTTGTTTGATTATATAATGTTGATTACATTTTGATAAGAAAATCTTAATTATTAACTTCTAGAAGCTTATCAGCTTTAGGTCAAAATATATGTAAAATTAGAATTCATTGGTTAATTGTTAAAATGATTTTTATTGGTTAAATATTCAAAGTTAATTTTATTGGCTAATCCATTTTAGGAACTTATTATATAAAGAAAGGTTTTTAAAATATAGAGGGGAAGGAATTACATATAGATAAGTAATAGAGGGAGAGATAGGACTTAGTATTTTAAATGGCATAACGCTAGCCATTATATAATTTACAATAGCTAAACGGAACTAAATATTTAGTCAGTTATTTTAAAATTATTACTAAGGACTACGATTACTTACTTAACAACTTATTCAAACTGTGTTAATTTAATATTTCGGAACCTATAAACTATCTTACTTTATTGTTATTAATCAAACCAAAATAAAAGTGTCAAACACCAAAAGACTTGTGTACTGTATTGGACATTGAATTAAGTCTACGGCTAGAAGTTAGACTGACCCCACGTGTGTCATCGAAATACCAGCTGTGTGTAGGTTGCCTACCAGCTAATTCCCCACTTGCTTAAGCTTACACCAACTGGTTAGAACCGAAAGGCCGACAATAATTAGGCACAATTTGGAGTTCGATGACACATACTATAATTCTAAACTCATAATACAGACTGTCATACTAAATCCACCATACCAATTGCCATACTTAACCTGCCAGTGACTGCCACAATGACCGCCATACATACTGCCATTCTAAACCCACAATACAGACTCATACTAGACCCCACATACAGACTGTCATACTAAATCCGTCATACCAATTGCCATACTTAACCCACCATTGACTGCATAATGGCCACCATACATACTGCCATTCTAAACCCGCAATACAGACTGTCATACTAAATCCACCATACCAATTGCCATACTAAACCCGCCAGTGACTGCCATCATATAATGACCGCCATTCATACTGCCATTCTAAACCCCTAATACAGACTGTCATACTAAATCCACTATACCAATTGCCATACTTAACCCGCCAGTGATTGCCAAAATGACCGCTATACATACTGCCATTCTCAACCCCACATACAGACTGCCATACTTAATCTGTCATACTAATTGCCATACTTAACCCGCCATTGACTGCCATAATGGCCGCCATACATACTGCCATTCTTAACTCCACATACAGACTGTAATACTAAATCCACCATACCAATTGCCATACTTAACCCGCCAGTGACAGCCACAATGACCGCCATACATACTGCCATTCTAAACCCACCATAGAGACAATCATTCTAAGTCCACCATACCAATTGCCAAACTAAACCCGCCAGTGACTGCCATAATGACCGCCATATATACTGCAATTCTAAACCCCACATACAGACTGTCATACTCAATCCACCATACCAATTGCCATACTTAACCCACCAGTGACTGCCATAATGACCGCCATACTAACTGCCATTCTTAAACCCGCCAGTGACTGCCATAATGACCGCCATACATACTGCCATTCTTAACCCGTAATACAGACTGACATACTTAATACGCCATACCACTTGCCATACGAAACCCACCAGTGACTGCCACAATGACCGCCATACATACTACCATTCTTTACCCCACATACAGACTCATACTAAACCCCACATACAGACTGTCATACTAAATCCGTCATACCAATTGCCATACTTAACCCACCAGTGACTGCCATAATGACCGCCATACATACTGTCATTCTAAACCCGCAATAGAGACTCATACTAAATCCGTCATACCAATTGCCATACTTAAACTGTCATTGACTGCCACAATGACCACATACATACCGACATTCTTAACCCCACATACAGACTGTCATACTAAATCCACCATACCAGTTGCCATACTTAACCCACCAGTGACTGCCATAATGACCGCCATACATCCTGCCATTCTAAACCCCACATACAGACTGATACTAAATCTGTCATACCAATAGCCATACTAAACCCACCAGTGACTGCCATAATGACCGCCATACATACTGCCATTCTAAACCCCACATACAGACTGATACTAAATCTGTCATAACAATTGCCATACCAAACCCACCAGTGACTGCCACAATGACCGCCATACATACTACCATTCTTTACCCCAAATACAGACTCATACTAAACCCTACATACAGAATGTCATACTAAATCTGTCATACCAATTGCCATACTTAAACTGTCAGTGACTGCCACAATGACCGCCATACATACTGCCATTCTAAACCCCACATACAGACTGTCATACTACATCCACCATACCAGTTGCCATACTAAACCTTCCAGTGACTGCCATCATATAATGACCGCCATGCATACTGCCATTCTAAACCCCACATACAGACTGTCATACTAAATCCACCATACCAATTGCCATACTTAACCCACCATTGACTGCCATTATGACCGCCATACTTACTGCCATTCTTAAACCTGCCAGTGACTGCCATAATGACCGCCATACATACTGCCATTCTTAACC
Organism: Panopea generosa; assembly: GCA_029582155.1. NCBI lineage: Eukaryota > Metazoa > Mollusca > Bivalvia > Adapedonta > Hiatellidae > Panopea > Panopea generosa. Next base: position 7,556,265 of record CM055911.1, read on the forward strand.
CGCAATACAGACTGACATACTAAATACGCCATACCACTTGCCATACCAAACCCACCAGTGACTGCCACAATGACCGCCATACATACTACCATTCTTTACCCCACATACAGACTCGTACTAAACCCCACATACAGACTGTCATACTAAATCCGTCATACCAATTGCCATACTTAACCCACCAGTGACTGCCATAATGACCGCCATACATACTGTCATTCTAAACCCGCAATAAAGACTCATACTAAATCCGTCATACCAATTGCCATACTTAAACTGTCAGTGACTGCAACAATGACCGCATACATACTGCCATTCTAAACCCCAAATACAGACTGTCATACTAAATCCACCATACCAGTTGCCATACTTAACCCACCAGTGACTGCCATAATGACCGCAATACATACTGCCATTCTAAACCCCACATACAGACTGATACTAAATCTGTCATACCAATTGCCATACCAAACCCACCAGTGACTGCCACAATGACCGCCATACATACTACCATTCTTTACCCCACATACAGACTCATACTAAACCCCACATACAGAATGCCATACTAAATCTGTCATACCAATTCCCATACTTAAACTGTCAGTGACTGCCACAATGACCGCCATACATATTGCCATTCTAAACCCCACATGCAGACTGTCATACTAAATCCACCATACCAGTTGCCATACTAAACCCGCCAGTGACTGCCATCATATAATGACCGCAATGCATACTGTCATTCTAAACCTGCAATAGAGACTCATACTAAATCCGTCACACCAATTGCCATACTTAAACTGTCAGTGACTGCCACAATGACCACCATACATACTGCCATTCTAAACCCCATATACAGACTGTCATACTTAATCCACCATACCAGTTAACATACTACAGACTGTCATACTAAATCCACCATACCAATTGCCATACTTAACCCGCCAGTGACTGCCATAATGACCTCCATTCTAAACCCCACATACAGATTGCCATACTAAATCCGTCATACTAATTGCCATACTTAACCTGCCAGTGACCGCCATGCATACTGCCATTCTAAACCCCACATACAGACTGTCAGACTAAATCCGCCGTACCAATTGCTATACTTAACCCGCCAGTGACTGCCATAATGACCGCCATTCTAAACCCAACATACAGACTGCCATACTAAATCCGTCATAATGATTGCCATACTAAACCTGCCAGTGACTGCCATACATAATGCCATTCTAAACCCCATATACAGACTGTCATACTAAATCCACCATACCAATTACCATACTTAACCGCCAGTGACTGCCATAATGACCGCCATACATACTGCCATTCAAAACCTCACATACAGACTGTCATACTTAATCCTTCATACCAATTGCCATACTTAACCCGCCAGTGACTGCCATAATGACCGCCATACATCCTGCAATTCTAAACCTCACATACAGACTGTCATACAAAATCCACCATACCAATTGCCATAATAAACCCGCCATTGACTGCCATAATGACCGCCATACATCCTGCCATTCTAAACTCCACATACAGACTGTCATACTAAATCCGCCATACCAATTGCCATACTAAACCTGCCAGTGACTGCCACAATGACCGCCATACATACTGCCATTCTAAACCCACAATATAGACTGTCATACTAAATCCGCCATACCAATTGCCATACTAAACCCGCCAGTGACTGCCATAATGACCGCCATACATCCTGCCATTCTAAACCCCACATACAGACTGTCATACAAAATCCACCATACCAATTGCCATAATAAACCCGCCAGTGACTGCCATAATGACCGCCATACATCCTGCCATTCTAAACCCCACATACAGACTGTCATACTAAATCCGCCATACCAATTGCCATACTAAACCTGCCAGTGACTGCCACAATGACCGCCATACATACTGCCATTCTAAACCCACAATACAGACTGACATTCTAAATCCACCATACCAATCGCCATACCAAACCCACCAGTGACTGCCACAATGACCGCCATTCTTAACCCCACATACAGACTGTCATACTAAATCCGTCATACCAATTGCCATACTTAACCCACCATTGACTGCCATAATGACCGCCATACATACTGTCATTCTAAACCCGCAATACAGACTCATACTTAATCCATCATACCAATTGCCATACCTAATAGAAAAGATTCAGTTGGAAGCACCATGAATAGTAACGGGAGCAACAAAACTTGTTTCTATATCAGCTCTGTACAAAGAGACCTGTTGGGAATCCTTAAAAACAAGAAGACAAAAACACAAACTTATCCTTTATTACAAAATGCATAATGGACTATCTCCTTCGTACCTATGTTCACTCTTACCTGAAAATGTTGGGAATCTTATTGGCTATAACATTCGAAATGCACAAGACCTTAGGACGTTTTCATGTAATACTCAATTATATTTTAACTCATTCTCACCGTCTTCTGTGCGTGAATGGAATTCTCTTCCTCACCTCATAAGAGAGTCGCATTCCCTTAATATATTCAAATCAAATATCAATGCTAATAAACAAAAGGTTCCAAATCATTATTATACAGGAAACCGAACTGCCCAAATATATCATACACGACTTCGTACAAATTGCAGTAACTTGAATCAACATTTATTCAATAAAAACATAGTTGCAAGTCCAAATTGTCTTTGTGGTGAAATTGAGGACACATATCATTATTTATTCAGGTGCAGACTATTTCACCAATATAGACAAAGAATGATGACTGAAATAAAATTAGCTTATCCACATGATCCTTCCTTGAATGATCTTCTGTATGGTAATGAAAATCTTACATTAACTGACAACAACTTGATTTTCATGACAGTTCAAAATTATATTATAAGACCAAACGTTTTGAATATCGCACACAGTTAGATAGATAATGACTTGTTATGTTTTTTTACTTACTTAATTATAACAACACGCCTCTATTTGATCTTGGATAGTAAGAAACAATGGTTAATGAATGGATTGGATTGATAAACATAAACTTGGAAAATACCTATCCCCTGTAACGGAATGAACCGATAAAGAAAAGAAAATCAGTGGAGTCTCTTTCTTTCTTTCTTTCCTTCTCTTCAACCAATACTCTCTTTTCTAGTTTTTGAAATATTATGAATAAACCATTATTACTTTAACCAATTTTTGCCCATTTGGCCAAATTGAAATTATTTCGGAACAATATGATAAAGTTTATAAGAAATGTAAAATAACTGTTATGGAAGCAGATTTACACAAGCTTCTAAAGCTTTTTTCTGTATCCTTTCCACATAATTCGTTGAACGTATGACTTTATTAGTAAATGTATGCTAAATATATGTTTTTATGTGAATAAAATATTGTTTAAACTAACCTGCCAGTGACTGCCACAATGACCACCATACATACTGCCACTCTAAACCCCACATACAGACTGATACTAAATCCATCATACCAGTTGCCATACTAAACCCACCAGTGACTGCCACAATGACCACGATACATACTGCCATTCCAATTGCCATACTTAACCCGCCAGTGACTGCCACAATGACCGTCATACATACTGCCATTCTAAACCCACAATACACTCATACTAAACCCCACATACAGACTGTCATACTAAATCCGTCATACCAATTACCATACTTAACCCGCCAGTGACTTCCACAATGATCGCCATACATACTGCAATTCTAAACACCACATACAGACTGTCACACTAAATCCACCATACCAATTGCCATACTAAACCCGCCAGTGACCGCCACAATGGCTGCCATACATACTGCCATTCTTAACCCCACATACAGACTCGTACTAAACCCCCAATACAGACTGTCATACTAAATCCACCATAACATTTGCCATACTTAACCTGCCAGTGACTGCAACAATGACCACAATACATACTGCCATTCTAAACCCGCAATACAGACTCGTACTAAGCCCCACATACAGACTGTCATACTAAATCCGCCATACCAATAGCCATACTAAACCCGCCAGTGACTGCCATAATGACCGCCATACATACTGTCATTCTAAACCCGCAATACAGACTGTCATACTAAATCCACCATACCAATTGCCATACTAAACCCGCCAGTGACTGCCATAATGACCACCATACATACTGCCATTCTAAACCCCACATACAGACTGTCATACTAAACCCACCATACATGTCTCACTACACAGTTACGCCCCTTTTTTTCCACGGTAGCAAGATTCTTACTCTTAAAAAATAGGCCTATGTACTGTGGTTATGAAATATTTTTAAAATAGTTCATAGTGGCTGTGCTTTCTTGCTGCAGATGAGTAGAGCAAAAGTTGGCATAGCATATACTGCAATAAGACATCATTGGTGTTAAAAATGTGACTTTTATAGGATTTCAACATATGCATGTATTTATGAGCATTTGAGGACTTCATTTTTCAAAAAAACTCAGGGTGTCACTGCACCCTGTTTAAAAAAAAACAACGTGGACAACCCACCAGTTATTGTGCATTTTTATGTGTGTATACATTCCTGCTATGAAAAAAAAGTACTTTGAAAAAAATTCTATGTGGAATTCTTTTTTTACCAGTGAAATCCTAGACCTTATTTTATATAGAACAAATAACAAAATTCAACTGTGCAGTGAGACCTTAATACTGCCATTCTAAACCCACATTACAGACTGTCATACTAAACCGCCATACCAAATCCCATTTTCAGACTGTCATACTTAACCTGACAGACAGACTGCCATACTAAACCCCACATACAGACTGTCATACTGAACCTGCCATACAGACTGCCATACTAAACTTACTGCCATTCTAAACCTGCATTACAGACTGTCATACTCAACCACAATACTAAACCCCACATACAGACTGTCATACTGAACCTGCCATACAGACTGCCATACTAAACTTACTGCCATTCTAAACCTGCATTACAGACTGTCATACTCAACCACAATACTAAACCCCATTTTCAGACTGTCATACTAAACCCGACTGACAGACCGCCATACTAAACCCCACATACAGACTGTCATACCAAACCCGCCATACAGACTCCCATACTAAACCCCACACACAGACTGCTATACTAAACCCGCCATACTACACCAGTTTTCAGATATGCGCCTTATTTCAAGTCATGTGCTCATTATCAGATACAAGATTGACAGTAAGGCTTACTTCTGGTGTATGCTTATCATATTAAAGTCATACTGCCTGCCATACTGACTAGTAACTACCATACTAAACCCAACATACCATCTTTATATAACCATAATATGTGGTCTTAGTAATTAAACTAGGCTGGTAAATTGTCATTAGTTGAGTTTTCTGACCTTGATTAGGAATATTGCTATGTTTCCTCTTGTTTCTCAAATAAAGTTATTTTTATAATTTGATTTCAATCAAGCTTTGATATGTAAGTGAGACCTTTGATAACACTGCCAATCAAATGGTCACTGACTGAACTATCTGCACTGAAATTATAAATAAGTCCATCACCTGATTTCATCTGTCTTTTTTTTTTCAAATTTCAATGGACTATAAGACCTTAAAAAACTTATTGATGAGAAAATGAGAGTGAATCTGTTTTTTTCATAGCATTTCCATGTAAAGTTTCGTTCAGTGTGGCTGCTGTTTCAACAAATATAAAATCCCTACTCATACGGATTATTTAAATCCAAAACAATTAAGAACAGCATTTAACAACTTGTAAAGTTTTTAATTCCACTAAAGGCATCTCTATTCATGAAATATTGGAATTGTTTACATTTGTAACTGCATCCATTAGTGTGAAATCAGACCCTCCTCCATGGCATTATGTGGTTATTTTAAAAAAAAAATCTGTGATGATTGATATACAACATTGTGTCTCATTATCATTCATCTCTAACTGCTGATTCAAGTGGGGAAGTTATCAGTTACTTTCGGAGATGGGGTGTGCTCGAGTACTGGTTAGCCTTTCAGGAAACAGTAGTTAGGTTAACTAATCATCTGTTAGCCCTCGATGGCATAAAAATTATGCTAAATATTCAATCAATCAATCAATACTCAACACTCAATATTCTTATTATACACCCAATTTTCTAACTCTGCACTCAACTTTCTTACTCTATACTCAATTTTTGATTGACCCCCTTGATTGATACAAATTTTAATCTCTTTTTTTGAGACCTCTCTAGATCCCTTAAGACATAATTAACCCTGTCATTTTTACAAGTATGAATCTCTTTGTCATGCTAATGTGAAATATGTGAAATTTAAGCAAAAAAAATTCAACTTTAAAAACATCTTATTAATCTTTATGAGTATCACATGTTAATCCTAAAATCCCTAAGGGCAGGGTCCTTTTTAACCACAGGATCTCCATTTGCACTATTCTGATAGTAAAACTATATTTGGTGACACTTTTGATAAATTATTTTCTGCATTTTACATGTAAAGTCTGGTACATACATGAACAACAGCAGGAGCATGTCTGTGTACAGTGATGACAACTGTTAATTGACATCATTCAATACTTCAGTAAAAACAACACTGAAGATCAAGCGTAAAATATGCCAATGAAGCTAAAAAAAAACGTAACTGTAAAATGTGTGTGTTTACATGGCCACCTGTCATACCCTTGACGGCCTAAATGAAAAGTACATGGAATGCCATTATACACAAGCGATTACAGTAACTTTTATTTAGGACTTGACTGTATTACAGCTGAGCCACACCACCTGATATATTACAGCTGAGCCACCACAAGACCTGATACATTACATCTGATCTACCATACGGTCTGATATATTACAGCTGAGCCACATCACCTGATATATTACAGCTGAACCACCACAACACCCGATATATTACAGATGAGCCATCACTCCACCTGATATATAACAGCTTAGCCACACCACAGCATGATATATTACAGTTGAGCCACATGACCTGATATATTACAGCTGAACCACACGGCCTGATATATTACAGCTGAGCCACAACGCCTGATATATCACAGCTGAGCCACAACACCGCTTGATATATTACAGTTGAGCCACACGGACTGATATATTACAGCTGAGCCACCACATAGCCTGATATATTACATGTGAGCCACCATACGGCCCAATATATTACAGCTGAGCTACACAGCCTGATATATTACAGCTGAGCCACCACATGACCTGATATATAACATATGAGCTACCACACCACCTGATATATTACAGTTGAGCCACACGCCTGATTAATTACAGCTGAGCCATCACACAGCCTAATATATTACAGGTGAGTCACGACACGACCCGATATATTGCAGCTGAGCCACACCGCAAGATATATAACAGCTGAGCCACTAAACAGCCTGACATATTACTGTTGAGCCACCACACAGCCTGATATATTACAGCTGAGCAACCACACGGCCTGATATATTACAGCTGAGCCACTACACAGCTTGATATATTACAGCTGAGCCACCACACTGCTTGACATATTACAGTTGAGCCACATGGCCTGATATATTACAGCTTAACCACACAGCCTGATTTATAGCAGGTGAGCCACCACTAGGCCCAATATATTACAGCTGAGCCACACCACCTGATATATTATAACTGAGCCACCACAAGACCTGATATATTACATTTGAGCTACCACACGGCCTGATATATTACAGCTGAGCCACATCACCTGATATATTACAGCTGAACCACCACAACACCCGATATATTACAGATGAGCCATCACTCCACCTGATATATTACAGCTTAGCCACACCACTGCTTGATATATTACAGTTGAGCAACATGGCCTGATATATTACAGCTGAACCACATGGCCTGATATATTACAGCTGAGCCACGCCTGATATATTACAGCTGAGCCACAACACCACTTGATATATTACAGTTGAGCCACACAGACTGATATATTACAGCTGAGCCACCACACAGCCTGATATATTACATATGAGCCACCATACGGCCCAATATATTACAGCTGAGCTACACCGCCTGATATATTACAGCTGAGCCACAACACGACCTGATATATAACATATGAGCTACCACACGGCCTGATTAATTACAGCTGAACCATCACACAGCCTGATATATTACAGGTGGGTCACGACACGGCCCGATATATTACAGCTGAGCAACACTGCAAGATATATAACAGCTGAGCCATCAAATGGCCTGATATATTACAACTGAGCCACTAGACAGCCCAATATATTACAGCTGAGCCACCACAATGCCTGATATATTACAGTTGAGCCACACCACCTGATATATAACAGCTGAGCCACCACACAGCCTGATATATTACAGTTGAGCCACCACACAACCTGATTTATTACAGGTGAGCCACGACATGGCCCGATATATTACAGCTGAGCCACACCACCTGATATATAACAGCTGAGCCACCACACAGCGTGATATATTACAGTTGAGCCACCACACAGCCTCCTATATTACAGCTGAGCCACACCGCCTGATATAAAACAGCTGAGCCACCCCACAGCCTGATATATTACAGGTGAGTAAAGACACGGCCCGATATATTTCAGCTGAGCCACACAGCCATATATGTAACAGCTAAGCCACCAAACAGCCTGGCATATTACTGTTGAGCCACCAGACAGCCTGATATACTACAGCTGAGCAACCACGCGGCCTGATATATTACAGCTGAGCCACTACACTGCCTGATATATTACAGCTGAGCCAAAACACGGCCTAATAAATTACAGCTGAGCCACTACACGGCCCGATATATTACAGCTGAGCCACCACACTACTTGATATATTACAGTTGAGCCACACCGCCTAATATATAACAGCTGAGCCACTGCACAGCCTGATATATTACCGTTGAGCCACCACACAGCCTGATATATTACAGTTGAGCCACGACACGGCACAATATATTACAGTTGAGCCACACCGCCTGATATATAACAGCTGAACCACCACACAGCATGATATATTACAGTTGAGCCACCACACAGCTTGCTTTATTACAACTGAACCACACCGTCTGATATAAAACAGCTGAGCCACCCCACAGCCTGATATATTACAGCTGAGCCAACATACCGCCTGATATATTACAGCTGAGCCAACACACAGCCTGATATATTACAGCTGAGCCACCACACTGCCTGATATATTTCAGTTGAGCTACCACACGGCCTGATATATTTCAGCTGAGCCACCACACAGCCAGATATATTACAGCTGAGCCATCACACAGCAATCAGAGGAGTTGGCATCTCTGGCTTAGCCAACACACGTTCCGATATATTAAAGCTGAGCCACCACACTGCCTAATATGTTACAGTTGATCAATCACACGGCCTGATATATTACAGCTGAGCCACAACGCTTAATATATTACATCTGAGCCATCACACAGCCCGATATTTTATAGCTGAACCATCCCACAGCTGGATATATTACAGCTGATCCACCACACGGCCTGATATATTACAGCTGAGCCATCACACAGCCGGATATATTACAGCTGATCCACCACACGGCCCGATATATTACAGCTGAGCCATCACACAGCCTGATCTATTACAGCTGAGCCATCACACAGCCGGATATATTACAGCTGATCCACCACACGGCCCGATATATTACAGCTGAGCCATCACACAGCCTGATCTATTACAGCTGAGCCATCACACATTCTGATATATTACAACTGAGCCACCACACGGCCTAATATATTACAGCTGAGCCATCACACAGCCTGAAATATTACAGGTGAGCCACGACACGGCCCTATTTATTACAACTGAGCCACACCGCCTAATATATAACAGCTGATCCACCACACAGCCTGATATATTACAGGTGAGCCACCACAAGGATAGATATATTACAGCTGAGCCACTCTGCCTGATAAATTACAGCTTAGCCACCACATCACCTGATATATTACAGCTGAGCCACAATGCCTGATATATATCCTATAATATACACAACAACATACATGTACGTAATATTGCAATATCTATAACCAGCTGATGTATTTACTAAACACTGGTCTCGGGCCAACACGATGACTAAATTAGAATAGCACTCTAACATAACACAGAACAGCCAAAGAAAATTAATTGTTCAATGAATTGTACAGGAATAAGTGAAAACACTTTCATTATAACTTTTTCAGATGATAAACGTAGAGGTGAAACTGGCTATGGAAGCAATTTTAAACAATGATTTGCCAGTAACCACAAACAATATGGTAAATGATGGAGACAGCAACGAATCAAAGGAGCAAATGAAGCACAAATAGCCATGTGGGGGAAGCCGATGGAAATAATGGCTGACGTTCACTTAAAAAAAAATGAGAAACAAGATAACTTGAATAGTATTTTCTCCCGAAATTTTTCCAGACCACATAAAATGAGATCACACTTACATACAAAGAAAGTTTTCAAAAGCCACCGAGTTCAATGTCAATTCATAAAATTGGCAACAGAAATTTGACAACACTTTGTCTTTGCTGTAGGAAAAGTGTGAGATTTGTGTGCTTTATACAGATTAATTTGCTCTGAAAGCATAGAAATGGGAAATACCAAATATGGCTGTTTTAGAGAATTGGTTGCTTAATAGAGGTGACCATTTACACAGGTTTGGCTGTATATATCAAAACTACTGCAAAAATGCCTTTGAAAGAAGTTATGCAAAATCATGCGACAAAATTTATGTGCAGTGTCCTTGAGCAAAACATGCATATGCTTAGTACTGGTTCTACCCAGGAAGACTTTGAGTATGTTTTGTCTCAGTTGTAAGAACTTATTTCACAATTGATGTAAAATAAATAAGTTTAAAACAACTTACAGAATTATTTTGTCCAATTCAAACATAAGGTTGAGCTCCAGTTAAGACACAAATATGCGATATGCGGATGATAGTCGCCTTGTTGTGTGGTTCTTCACGATGAATAGTTAGCATCTCACACACACCATATGCTGTGTCTGAAAATATCATGTGACATAAAGAATAAAATTTTAAAATAGACACTATTCATTACTTACTGGATGTGTGACATGTAACCGGTCACATGGAGAATATGTTATTTAAGACTATCTAATGACTTTGAGACTATCTAAAGTGCAACACCAAAACACTTTAATAAATTAATTTTATTGATGGTTTAGTGCCTCGGAAGCAGGAGATCAAAGGTTAGAATCCTAGTGGAAGCACTTGCATCTTTTCTGATGCATTCGGTTGCTCACCCAGCAGCTAGTTAAATTGAAGGGTACTGAATGTCTAACAGCCCGATGCCTGGCAACGATAGCTTTCAGGAAGTAACTGTGTACAGCAAAAAGACATCTCATAAGCACAGTGTGGCTGGCCCTTTCAATAGGGATGACACTATCATAAACAAACACTTTACTTTATTGTAGATTTACGGTGTGAAAAACAAACAAAAGTTACAAGTATATGAAGTCAAACTCGCTCTTACCTTTCATTGTCTGAACATATTAGCCTTCGATGGCATAAAATAATACTAAATATTCAAACAAACAAATCAATTTATGTTCAAAGACTAACTGATAACAAGAACATCAATGTATTGCAATAAACTTTTAAGCTCTGTGTATCAGCTTTATGTATGCTGCATATGAGGGTTTTCCATGGCCGTTGTCTCATTGCCAACTTAAAATCATCAAACTTTCATTACTGGGGTCATAGGTTTGAGCTGAGCTCAATTCAAAAACTTTTTGTGAGAGTATTCCAGTAACTTGCAGAAGGACTGAGGTTCTACTCAAGATTCATTTTGAGGTTTTGCTCTGGGAAAGAATTAGCAGGGTGGTCTAGTTAGGTCAGTTGGTAGCATATCTAACTATCAATCAAGGGGCTGTGTGTTTGAATCCCCATTCAGCCAGCCTCCATGATGATTAAGACAACATTGTGTTTCATCTCCCACTGCTGATTCAGGTGGACAAGCAGGATAGCAGTGTAGTGGATAATGTTGCCTGCGCAAACCAGAGGTTGTGGGTTCCACCGCCAGCTTGACCCGATGCCTCTCAAATAACAACACTCAGTACTGGTTTAAGATTCAAGAGCAAATCATATTAACTTTGAGCTTTCTTCACAATCAAACTAACGGTATAATACATTAACTAAGTGGAATGGTTTCAGCTACTTGCAGAGATGAGTGTGCTCTAGTACAGGTTAACTTTCCAGGATTCCAGGAAGGAACGGTTTGATTAACTGATTGTCTGTTAGCCCTTGATGGCATGAAATGATGCTTATATTCAAAACAATTGTAGGGCATCATGTCCATGTATATCATTCTTTAATTCCAGAGAAAGCAGTGTCTAACACACTAGTTATAGTTTTAATACATATGCATTATTACACGCAACAATATAAACAGTATATCTTTCAAAAGTACCATAGACACAAAACTAATTTCATTTCAATACAAATACATTATGAGAATTTTATATATCGACTAGTTTTTTATCTAAATATAAAATAGTCAATTAAAGTCTAGTATGTGAATTTTGTGAGAGATATCCAGAAACTTTAGAACATTTATTTTTGGAATGTCAAATTAAGAAAACTATACTGCATACAGCTTCTCATCTGTAAATTTCTTTTATTTTTGCTGCTTCTTTCCTCTCTTTAACCCATTTCTATTCTTTTCTTTTTTATATTTACCCTTAAAATATGACTTGTAAGACATAGTATGCATATTATGTTATCTAAATGTATTATGTAAAGTGTTAAGTTTCGACATAATATAGCTTGTATTGATACATGAACAGTTTTTGTATAACTGTGGCCGATTGGTGGTTATATCAAGAATTAAGATCGATGAGGGGTTTATTTGGGTTTAATGCAGATGTTATATGCTGTTTACACTATAGACAAAAACCTGCAACGACACAGTACAATCCATAAATTACAAGACATGAAAACAACGATTACAACAAACTTCAAACAATTTTACTCGACACATAATTCACACATTTCACATAATACAAATACGGTTTTAAATGAGAATAAAAATACAAATAATTGCTAAACAGGCTGATTTAGTAAGTAACGAAACAAAACAATTTTTATGCCAACTCCCCCCCACCCAATTTTTTTTTTGTCAATTTCACAATTTAATTATATAATTTTTTAATTTAATTTTAAACCACTGGAATTAACCAGTATTTAAGCACACCCCTTCTCCGCAAGTAACTGATAGCTTTCCCAATTGAATCAGCGGTGAGAGACGATTGATAAAGAGACATAATTTTTGCGTCTACATTTTCCCTATTAAACTCTATGTAAAACCATGACCACTGTGGCGGCCCCAAATTTGACCCCAGGGACCTGACTTCAACAAACCTTTTAGGGGACCTCCGTGTGATGCTACATGTTTAACATCTAATGTCTTGACCTTTTTAACTTCTACAGTAAATGTTTTTTAAAGTTTCACTTAAAATGTGCTTATAAGCCCTGTGGCGAGGGCATCTGTAGTCAAGTCACACTGGTTCAAGAACTTGTTCAAGATCTTCTGGTTATATAACTGCTGTGCAAGTTAGTTAAGATTCTATGTAAAATGAGGGTGGTATCCTGTCACCTTTGGCCATAAGAATTAATAAAAACAAAATACATGTCTTGGTGACAGTGGCTAACAGAAAAGATCAACAATTTATAAACAGGTTTTCAGGAAAAAAATGTCGTTACTTTTACATGGTGAAAAGTCAAATGTATGAATTGAAAAGATCTCTGTAATAATTTTTGTTTGTCTTGGTCATTTATTCTTAATATAATTATATCTTATTCTTCTTACTACTTTTGTCTTTGATTAATTTAGAACTACATGTACATTGTATATCATGTTAAAAATAATGTAAAAATCAATCTTTTTGGTGGAGATCCTTTATATAATTGTAATGACATAAAAAAAACTCCCCATTAATATACATGTAGCTTGTATAATATGCATTGTTTTTTTGTGGTTTTTATATGCTCCATGTTATACATACTTACAAAATATATATGAAAACATGCATGTAAATTATTTGTACGGTTTGTTGGGGGATGGCCCACCCCGACCCCCACAGACCTATTACGGGGTGATTAAATGGGTAACCATATTTTATCTATCATAAGGTTAAATGCTATAAATGGGATGGGGAAATTCACCTACAAAACAAAGATTGGAACATTATAATTATTCATGTAATCATTATATTTGAAATAATAATATTTCACAATTTGAAATAATAATTTGTGTATCTGGTAAAATATTTTTTATTTTGCATAAAGTTCAACGCTTATATGAGCCACTCTCTGGTGTGCTTCCTGGGTAGAACCAATATTAAATGTTGCTTTTCGAAATGGCAACTTCTGGTGTGAGTGTCCAACAATTTATCCACTACACTACCGCTCTGTTTGTATTATGAGTTGACCTTCATATTTTGAATGATGTTTTAATTTATTTCCAAGATGTCAGACTCATGAATACAAACCCCAGTAACTGACTTTTTCCCCCAAAATTACTTTTTTCAATAATTTGGTATATAAAGGTAAGTTCCACACACCTCAAAATATGGTGGTTGAAATTTTTTTTTTAATTTAAAAAAATATAAAATTCCAATAACTGCATTCATGATTTTTCTCAGCGCAAACCCCAGTAAGTGCACTTACTGAGTTTTTGCACTAAGTTTTTAAAGTACAATACAAAAAACCAATAATGCAAAAAACCAGTATTATCTATGATTTTATAACTTTCCTGCACTATCACTTTTTATTGACACTCCCCCCCCGCCCCCCTTGAAAAGTAAAAGAATATCTGGATCTGAATGACAGCAGCATGTTTTTAAATTCTACAGATATAAATGTATTAGATTTTTCTACTTCTGAAATGCAACATGAAAGTGATGATGTTGATGACGATATTGTTAGTGGAGGTCTTGATTGGGAGAGTGAAAGTGATTACATTGATTGTAATTCTGGTGATAGAGAGGATGGCAGTGAGATTAGTGATAGAGGTGATGATAGTGAGATGAATTATTATATTGGTAGTGTTGATAAGACTGGTGATAGAGAGGATGGTAGTGAGATTGGTGATAGAGGTGATGGTAGTGAGATGAATTATAGTGGTAGTGTTGGGCAGTCTGGTGATACAGGGGATGGTAGTGAGATTAGTGATAGAGGTGATGGTAGTGAAATGAATTATAGTGGTAGTGTTGGGCAGTCTGGTGATACAGGGGATGGTAGTGAGATTAGTGATAGAGGTGATGATAGTGAGATGAATTATTAAAGTGGTAGTTTTGGTAAGTCTGGTGATAGAGAGAATGGTAGTGAGATTGGGGATAGAGGCGATGGTAGTGAGATGAATTATTACAGTGGTAGTGTTGGTAAGTCTGGTGATAGAGAGGATGGTAGTGAGATTAGTGATAGAGGTGATGATAGTGCGATGAATTATTATAGTGGTAGTGTTGGTAAGTCTGGTGATAGAGGGGATGGTAGTAAGATTAGTGACAGAGGCGATGGTAGCGAAATGAATTATTATAGTGGTAGTGGTGGTAAGTCTGGTGAAAGAGTTGATGGTTGTGAGATGAAAAGTGATAGTGGTGGTAAGTCTGGTGATAGAGGCGATTGCAATGAGAAGAAGAATGGTAGTGTTGGTAAGTCTGGTGATAGAGTTTATTTACATTGTTTTTGTCTTAAAGTATATTTGTCGATGGATGACTTTAGTTAAAAATTAGAAAAAGCAATATTGGCCAAAACAGGTCATAGAAAACTTACGTTGCACTTTGAAGTCCATGAGGAGTGACTGTCTCCGTGCATCGCGATCACACAGGAACATGCTGAGGCGCATCAATGTTTTCTGGTCATTGCAGTCAATCATCTGTAACAAACAACACATGGTTTGTACAGACCTTAGTGAAAATAAATCAAGGACTTTTCCAGGACTCTTACTAAATTTTCATGGACTCACTTGCTGGACATCTTCATATATATTACCAGGCAAACATCTACTTAAAACTTACCTTGCTGTTTTTATGTTACACTGTTAGATGTGTAGGGATCAGCTGTTTTATCTGGGTTAAGTTTACATTGAAAATCATTAATTGAGATAGATTTTAGCAACAAAAACAAAAGACTGTTTTTAAGAAGAAAAATATCTCTAAATTATGAATGTTGCTAATTTTATAGAATTTAAGTAGGTACTGGACAATTTTAAGGGTTTTTCTATTCAGAATTCAAGCACTTTTCAAACACTGAACAAATTCAAGCACATTTTTCACCTGTTATATGTCCAAATTTTGAATCAAATGTTTATTTGCCATGCTCCTACCTACTCCCTTAAATTGCAGCTATGTTTTTTTCTACATCTTTGGAATAATTATATCACAGGAATATTCTTGACCCATTAACTAGCATTTACACTTTATTCGCCCGAATACAACTTCAAACTCAGCAACGCAAGCGAGCAAGTGGAATTTTAAACTCCTGACTTACATGTTATAATGAAAGAAATAATTATTGATGGAATCATTTGGTTTCATTTACTCATTCATATATTTTAAATAAACATTTTCTGAATCACCGTATTTCAGTATTGAAATCGTGTTAAAATATTTCGCAGGAGTCTATTTACTCCACCCACTTCATTTTAAAAGCCAGTGTTTTCTCCTCCAGAGCGCGTTTCTTGCGTTTTTGACGCAATAAATTCTCATCTGACGCAATCAACTTTGTTCAGTGCGTCCACTATGACGCAACCTTAAAAACACAGAAATTCAAATTACGCATATTTGTTTCGGCAAACTGGTTTCAGAGTTATTTTTACAATGCCAGCTGATTTGACAGATCACGCGGTCTGATTCAGGGCAATCCCAGTCATGCAATTCTACCAAGTTAAATAAACGCTTTAATTGGTTATGAATGCTTTATTGATGCAATCGCATAGACGATTATGATCACATACATAATTTTCCGCGAAGCAATAGTGTAGTTTGAAGACAACATCTGTGAAAACAAACGTACCCTGCAACAATAGTACTGACATATACCCAGTTTTAGGTTGTTTGTATATGAAGATGAAATGTGGAAGCGTGAAACTTTTCATAAAAGTTGTTTAAATGTACGAACGATACTCTATCTGAAAAAAATTATTTTGTTTTCTATAAGGTATCGAGACGCGCATGCACGACATTTTAATACCAGTTTAAACATCGGCCTGTCCAAGTCTTACGGCAGTATTCCTGGCGCCGTTTATGTTTCTGTAACAGACGATTAAAAGGTTGTTGAAAAAAGAAATTAATTTTTTTTTGAAAAATGATAATTTAATTTCAAAAATTTAATTAATTTTTGTGAAGTTTCCATTAAAATGTATTTTATATTATTTTTTTATGATAAAATTTCTCTAAAATAAGTCTAGCTTTGAAGAGAAATGCTTTTGGAAAAAAGAAAACAAAAACAAAGTTTGTTTTCCAAAGAGTATAATGCTATACATGTAGCTCAGCAAATATAAAATATTGAAAGAATTTTAGTGTTTTTCATTAAAAATAGTTAGGGCCTTGGGGATTGAGCTGTGGCCATAACATTTGAAAAGTTCACGACCAAAGGGACAAAATCATAAAAACAACTACTAAGTTTCAAGTTGTTGTAACTTATTGCCAGAATTGAAACATTTGTTTGGAGTTAAAATGTTTTGAAGTTGTTATCTTAAGTTGCAGTTTTGATGGAGAAATTCGTGTGAAACAGGAAGTAAAACTGTTTTAGTAAAATATGTATTTTTTAGCTCCATTTATTCATGTTGATTAAGTTTAAAACTAGTCAATTGATTACCCCCAGATTTTGAAAATGACCCCTAGATTTTTAGTCAGTGGGTCATCAATGACCCCCAAAAAATTGAAGCTGGAGAAAACACTGAAAAGCTAAATGATAATTTATCTCCATTTTTTAAAAGCTATATTGAAGTATTGACTCCAAAATCTACCCTTATTTTCTTACCTTCTCTTTCTTCCCTCTCCTTCTCTTCAAGGAGTTTTTCCTCACTCAACAGTAGTTTCTGGATTTTTCAAAATTTTATAATTGGCAAAAACATTTTTTTGCCAATAACCACGTCTATTAAAGAAGCTCACAGATGTTGCCACACATATATCAGTTAACCTTACCAATACTCTAGCACACCAATCTGAAGATGTAACTGAAAACTATCCCCACTTGATTCAGCGGTGAGAGACAAATGATAATGAGATATGATATCAATCATCAGAGAGACTGTGGCTTAGTGGACCCCTGGATTGATAGTGAAGACATAATACCAACTGAGCAAACTGGGTCTGGCTTGTTATCCCTTTTAATTGTTTTCTGACAATGAGTTATTTCCTGTTGGAAACAATTTCAACATAAACCTAAATCACGATATCTTCTTAATGCGGCTGTACTTACCACCATCACATCGTACTCTTCTGCCACACACATGACCATGCGCACTTGACCATCCCCATCAAAGAAGTTCTTAAACATATGTGTTAACTTGGAATCACGATATGTACCAGTCTACTTCCGCCACTGGATGCCTGGTTCTCACGTAGAGCCTCTAAACATGTACGCAACGCACTCAGAGTCTTGTTTATGTTACCTAAAACGAAACAAGAAGTCAGGTGGTTTGTTTGAATATTTAGCCATTTTCGTGCCATCAAGGGTAACAGTCTGTCAGTTAACCTAACCACTCTTTCCTGGGAGTAACAGACTGTCAGTTAACCTAACCACACTTTTCTGGGAGTAACAGACTGTCAGTTAACCTAACCACACTTTCCTTGGAGTAACAGACTGTCAGTTAACCTAACCACAATTTCCTGGGAGTAACAAACTGTCAGTTAACCTAACTACACTTTTCTGGGAGTAACAGACTGTCAGTTAACCTAACCACACTTTTCTGGGAGTAACAGACTATCAGTTAACCTAACCGCTCTTTCCTGGGATCCTTGACGGTTACCCAGTACTCTAGCACAACAATCTCCGCAAGAAACTGATTACTTTTCCACTTATAGCAGGCGTGAGAGACAAATGACAAGGATACACAAGACATATCAATCATTAAGGAGACTGTTGCCATGCTGGGATTCAAACTAGTGACCCCTGGTTCAACAGTCAAAGAAGTTACCAGCTAAAGAAACCAGGCCCGGCATAAGCACTCAGTAAACTGACAGATGCTTGTAAATCTGAATGAAAATGTGAAGCAATGAAAAAACAGTGACAGTACATTTTTATGTTTCGTTATGTCAGTGCCATTGTGAGCTTGAAACATATAGGAAATTAAACCAGATATACTCCGTGTTACTTTATAGTATTGCACAGCAGTAAGCTTTGGTATATTTATTACAAAAAGGCCTTTCTTAAAAAAGTCTGTGTTTGTTTCGCTCCTATCTACTCACTCAATTTGCACCTACTGAAACCTTTTTACTGATTTTCAAAGTGTCGATATTTTCTCTTTCATTATTTCTGCACATTTTTATTCAAAATGACAGTAAAAAATCAAAATCAGGTAATACCTCAGGGCTTGAAATATCTTCTACCAATGACAGTTGACAGATGCAGATCTTGTCTAAAAACTGCAATTATTACATACATATTGTAGCTCAACTGCATGCTAAGCCCAGAGCTTATACAAATCTGCTACCTGGGTAGAACAAGTAATGAGTGTCATCTTTTTAGGCCATCAGGTCGAGCTGGCGATTAAACCCCACAATCTTTAACACGAGTGGCAAACATATAAAAGATTAGTTTTTAACAACAGTTCTCCTAGAAGAGTCACTTTAATACTGTATTCA